>VZTY01019062.1:2281-33247 GCA_013400935.1 Turnix velox
CTACCTATGGCAGGGGGGTTGGAACTCGATGATCTTTAAGGTCCCTTCCAACCCAAACTATTCTATGATTCTATGATTCATGTTCATCAGGTGAATCTGGAAGTGTGTTTCTCTTGAGACAGAGCAATGTTTTAGATGTAACCACATGCAACTATTGTCAGATTGTGACTATAAAGGAGGACAGACAGATGAAATAGCAGCAGTGAGTTTTCTGTCTTCATGGTGTATATGTGTCTTCTGTGTTTCTAAAAGCTGGGAGCCATTCTTGCTTGTGCCAGAGGCCAGTTGGTTAGTGCAGGGCTGGTTGTGTAACCAGCCTGCAAAAGGGTTTGGGTAATAAGCTCTGTCAGGAGCACAATTGGAAATGGTAATTGAAATTGAAAGTGGTACCTCCCAGGCTCCCTCCCTTCAGTAACTCTCTGCTCCCAGATCCAAAATACCTCACTTCTTTGTGCTCTCACACAAAGCAATCAAAACAAGGGGGGTGCAGGGAGGCCCCTGGGATAAATGGGCTGTCAAGGTGGTTCGGGTATCGATTGGGTTCTGCTGTTTATGTGAAATGGGCTCATTTCTGCCTGCCACTTGGTTTTACTGCACCATGGGGAAGATGCTTTTTTGGATAATACCCTTTCCACGTCATAGCAGTGTAGTGAGTGCTCCTGTCTCCCACCTGCACTACCAGCAAGGGAGGAAATGAAGATTTATGGTGACTGAGTTTGAAAATCTTCCTCAAATTCGGATGATATAATGTGCAAACCTCCTCCCAAGGTTTTCAGTGGTGCTTGACTTTGATGAAATTTAAAACACCTTCTCCTTTGTTTGTCCCTGAACATTGTTTCCCACTATAATATTTTTGCTGCCAGTATCCAACAATCAACATGAACACTGTAAAAAAAACCTCAGGATGGCCATAATCTCCTCCTAGAATGATGGGGAATTAGCCATTCTCACTTGGAAAGAAGGTGAAAATGCAGGATATGTATTAGTGCTTTTCTGACCATCTTTACAGCCCAAAACCTCTCAAAAAGTAATTTTGCACATTCACTGCTCTAGGGCTGCTCATGGCAAGAGTCAAACCTGTTGCTTTGAGTATTGAGGGCTCTTGATGCCTTCTGCTTTCAGCCCTGCAGGTCTCATTAGCACATGTGCACACATGTGCTCATATGCATGTTTATGCCCCAAATTAATGTATGTATGTATGTATGCCCATCTTTAATTAGGTTCTGTCTTCACCTAGCTCTGTGCCAATACTCCTTGGCACCTGTCAGCACCAGGAGAGCTTTCTGAAATAGGTGAGAAGGCTCTTGGCAGCGTGATGAAGCTGGGATTGCCAGCTAGTTGATGGGAGATATTGGGATGGGGCCTGGGAATTTCAAATGGACTCCTTTAGGAGCTGACAATGGTGGAACAAGATAGTTAGAGAAAGTGGGAACCAAGATGTAATGTGTAGTATATGGTTTATTTGGGTAATGGTGTTTTAGGGGAGGCAATGTCAGACTTGGAGACACTAGCTGCCAGTTGGAGGGCACTGGTATTTAGCAGGAATCCCAAAATCTTACGTCAGATATCCAAGTGTTTTGGTGTGAAAGGTTGTGTACTCTGCTAGTGGCAGTAGTGGCAAGTTGGTGTTCCAAATATTTGGTTTTCCTAGACCTGCTTCTTCCACCTTATCAAAATGTAGAACAATCAAAATCTCACTGTGTCTTCCTTGATTGATTAGTGCTTTCATAATCACCTAAATTTCAGACTAATTTTGCTGGAGGGAACCAGGTAGGGGCTTTGAACCTACCTGCCACGAAGATGATCAAAGGGCTGGAGCAACTGCCTTATGAGGAGAGGCTTGAAGAAGTTGGGGTTGTTCAGCCTGGAGAAGAGAAGGCTCAGAGGGGACTTCATAGTGACTTATCAATACCTGAAGGGGTCCTACAGAAAGGCAGAAGTAGGACTTTTTAATAAGATATGTGATGGGAGGGCTAGAAATAATGGATATAAATTGGACGAGGGGAAATTCAGACTAGATATAAGAAAGAAATTTTTTAAGGTGAGGGTAGTGAAACACTGGAACAGGTTGCCCAGAGAGGTTGTGGCTGCCCCTTCTCTGGAGGTGTTTAAGCCCAGGCTGGACAAGGCACTGAGCAACCGGATGTAGTGGGAGATGTCCCTGCCTATGGCAGGGGGGGTGGAACTCCATGATCTTTAAGGGCCCTTCCAACCCAAACTATGCCCCCTCTCTGGAGGTGTTTAAGCCCAGGCTGGACAAGGCACTGAGCAACCGGATGTAGTGGGAGATGTCCCTGCCTATGGCAGGGGGGGTGGAACTCCATGATCTTTAAGGGCCCTTCCAACCCAAACTATTCTGTGATTCTATGATTCTCAGTCTCACAATTGATAAGCTCCTGGCTTATGCACATGCTTCCATGGTGGTGTGACCTGGGTTTCTCCTTTGAATGACTTAAAAAGAGCCATAGTCAAAGTGCTAGGGAAGCTTAAGTCTGGTTGTATAATAAGAAACCTCAAAAGAAAACCACACTCTTTCCTGAATTCCCCAGTGAAGCATCAGGGATTTGACGTGCCTGCAAAGGGGCCATCTCAGGCATTTGCTGACAGGCAGAGTTCACCCTCACAGATGTTTTACAGACATGTTGACTGTTTGTACAGGGAGATGATTTACACCAGTGTGGAAGCAGTGGAGCTGGTGATACAACAATGCACTGAAGGATTTCTGCTGTATAGAAGAGCTATCAAAGTGATGGGTGACATCTCCATCACTATAGAGTCATCCATTGCACTTTCCTCTACAGTCACTAAAACGGCTCATTGAGCTTTCCACTTGCTGTTTTTCGTTGGTTTCTGTATTTACTGGGTCCTTGTTTTATCATTCCAACACTCAGCTGCACCATAGATAGTGTGTTCTTGAAGCTACCTGTGAGAATAGCTCTGCCAACACAGCAAACAGAGAGCAGGCTAAAATCTCCATGACGATCTCTTGCCTTGCTGATATGATTAGAAGAAAAACAACTGGCTGAAAACTTCAGTGGTAGATAGGTGTTTATGGACAAAATAACCCTAGTGCTCTGAAGTGTATTAAAAAAAAAAGCCAATCCCTGCAGGCTTCCACAAAAAGGGGAAGGAGGGATTTGTGGGACTGTGAACCTTTAATCTCTGTTGCTGAAGAGGTAAATCATTCTGGCTTTAAGATATCTCAGTCCTTGCTACACTTTGCTGTCTCATAATAATGACCCAGATGTCTGGATCGCTTAGCAACCAGTAGCTTGATATCTTGTAGTTCAGCCACAGGATGCACGCAACAGGCTTTACAGCAGCCACAAAAGTAGAGAGGTAGCATGATGGAAATTAACTAAAAATTGGTTTCTCAGCACTCTTAAGCAGCAGAATATTAGCAGAACTGTGCACAAAACAGCAGAACCACTTCTTTTTTTTTTTTTTCTGTTTCAAATATTGTTAGGAGATTGAATCTAAGCTTCCAGATAAGCCCAAGGCAGAAGAGATAAAAATGTTGAGTTACAGCAGTAAAATGCATTTTCCTAAATTCAGATTCTAGTTTGTGTCAGACTACTCAGTATATTTGAACTGTCACCATATCTATTTTTATTCTGCCAGCTAGAGAAACTTTATATAAGTGTGATTATGTCCCCATCATATATTGCATTTTACAAGTAGACGGGATCCTTCAAAAAATAGGAGAAAGGAATGGCAGTGAGGCAGAAGTACACACCAGGATATGTTTTTTAACAATCCCAGTTAGAAAAGAGTGCAGGAGGCTACAAATATTCAAGCAATTCTTTTCAAGTCATGTTCCTCCCCCTATATCCTTTCCCCTTTTCTCTAATGGCTACCAGTACACAGCAGTGGAGTCTATAAAGGTAAGAGCACACCAGAAGAAAAAGAAATAAACAGACATACAGAGCCTGAGAATTAGATGTTAATTGATTAATGTGTTTTTCTCCTTTGACTCATCTTATAGGGAAAGAAGACACTTCTGTGGAGCCTCAGAAAGTCAGCCTTGAGTGTGAAGCAGCTGATGTTTCAAATAAGGATGGTATGTTGTTCTAATATTCTATTATATTAATAAGGATGGTATGTCATTCTAGTATTCTAGTATTTTGAATGTCCTGAAGTGGATAAATAGGTTGCCTTTCTGGGATATGTTTGTACATTTCCCCCCCAAAATAGGACTTATATTTAGCAGCTCTTAAACTGAGTCATCTTGAGAGTTTACAGTTTTGGAAGTCTGGTAGAAGAGCTCTTCAGGGCTATCATCCCACTTTTCTAGTTGGCTAGTGCTTATATGTTTAATCCCTGTGTTTGATCTGCTTACCTTTGAGCTAGAAAATATTTTAAGCCTGCTGTAATCTTGGTCTGGATATCAAATTGTCCAAGATATGCATGGTCAGATGGGAGTCAGAAGGTAATATTATCAAAATTTCTATGCTAGTGCCTGGCTTCATTGCAGAGTAAATGTTGTCTGTATGAACATTGTGGATTCCCGTGTTGACCACTTGTAGTTCAGACCTGATTTATCTTCTTCTTCTTCCTCTCTCAGAGCCTCTGTGTAGCTCAGCCTGGTACCAGATGGAAGTTCTCTTCTTAGGACATTGATACTATTGATAGAATTGTCAGTAGAACTCAGCAGCAGTTAGGGTCAGGTTTGTGGGTGTTATCAACCTGAATCTCCTGACTTGGAAAGAAAATTCTTTTATCCTTGACCTCAGTGAGCAGATCATCTAACTATGACCTGGCAAAGTCCCATCAATAGCCTAGTACCAGTATGCTGCACCAACTCTGCAGTATCCATAAATACACCAAAAATGCTTTCCAAGTTTTTTTTTAATGTGTATGAAGAAATACTGGATGGAATCTTTATCCTAAGTCTTAGGTTTTGGTGAGGCAAAGCTCTTTATTGTGTCTTTAGATAGGCTCTTAGAGCTTAACAAAGTGACATAAGGGGCTTTCTTGGGTTTTACCCAAATGGCCTTCTTTACTGTTCAGAAGGGCAGTGCTTTTGGGGTTGGAGTTATAGTCACTGTTTTTTGAATGTGTGTCATAGCACAGCACAGCTGGATAAGCTGACAGCTTGGAAATGACAATTATGAAAGGTTTCTGTGTTGCCCCCTCTGTGTTGCCCCCTCTCTGGAGGTGTTCAAGACCAGGCTGGACAAGGCAATGAGCAGCCTGATCTAGTGGGAGGTGTCCCTGCCTATGGCGGGGGGGTTGGAACTCAATGATCTTTAAGGTCCCTTCTAACCCAAACTATTCTATGATTCTATGATTCAAATCTTGTTAGTCTTGTAAGATCTTCTACATATAACTCAGATGGTAGCTTCCTTTTCTCTAAACCATCCCGGAAAAGGGTCTCTGCTTAAGGCTATAGAGAAGCACACTGGTGTTTAAGGCCAGGCTGGATGATGGATATGGGGACAAAAGTGAGGGGACAGGTCAGGAGACATAGAGCCATGGCTGAGGAGATGCTGAAAGCAAGAGAACAAGAGGATGCAGGGATATGGGGCCAAAAGTGAGGGGACAAATCAGGGGGAATGTGGCCATGGCTAGGAAAAACTGGGGGAGGGGATAAGAAGGTGCAGGACACGGGGACAGGAGTGAGGGGAGATCCCAGAGGACAGGGCTATGATTTAAGGGAGACTCTGTGGATGCCCCCTCCCTGGACATATTTAAGGCCAGGCTGGATGAGGCATTGAGCAACCTGGTCTGGAGGGAGGTGTCCCTGACCATGGCAGGGAGGTTGGAACTAGATGACCTTTAAGGTCCCTTCCAACCCAAAATATTCTATGATTCTATGAAATCTTCATTTCTCTGCAGCTTAAGTTGCTACTGGGATCGTATTGGTAGTTTTCCATGTGGGCATATATTAGATTTTTTATTATTTTTTTTTAATCACTACAGCAGAAGGATTGAACTCCTCATGCTCTGTTACAGCTGAACGGTTAAATTTCACCGAAAGAAATCCCTAAAATTTTTATATGTGCTGGGTACTAGTCTAGATTTAAAAAAAAAAAAAAGGTGAAAAAGATCCCCTTTGACAGTAATTTTAATGTAAATTGCCTATTTTTTCTCTGGTCCCCTTTCTTCCGCCCCAGGAGAGCTCATCACTTCACAGCTGAAAGCACAAGCATATATCACCAGGTAGCCCTTGGCAGCCCAGCTCTTGTGTTTTAATTTCATGTACCATATCACAGTGCAAAGTGCTTTAGAAATGCAGAGAGAGTTTAGACAGCTCAGGTGGATCTCAATATTGGTTCATCTAGTGGGCAGGGCTGTAATAGTGATACATTCCCAAAATTGCTATTATTTGAGGCTGGGCGTGATTCTTCATCAGGGAAAGCTGTCAGAGGGTGTGAAAATAGAGATGTGTACACAGAGATGCAGGTTGCTGCTGGCAGTCTCCATCAGCCACCAGAGGAAAGATCCCTAGATATTAATTTTCTCATATCCAGGACATATTTGCTGATTAATATTTTTTAATGATGACAAAACCCACTTTTGGTGATTGTTTTCCTAGACCGTGTTTCCCTGCCTTTTTTTATTTTTTTATTTTTTTTAAACCACCCAAATTTTAAAGATTACTACATTAGTCATATTTGATGATTAATATTTTTTAATGATGACAAAACCCACTTTTGGTGATTGTTTTCCTAGACTGTGTTTCCCTGCCTTTTTTATTTATTTTTCTATTTTTTAAAAACCACCCAAGCTTTAAAGATTACTACATTAGTTTCCAGATGGTTTTAAGGGGATCAGACTCTTCACCCCTCTCATAATGGGGTTGCTCATTCATCTTTTTTATTTCAAACCTGTGGAAAGCTGCAGCACAGAATTGCCTTGATTGGGAGGGACTTTATAGATCATTGAGTCCAACTGAATTTACTGACTGACACAGTAGGAGAGAAGAAAAAGATTAAGGTGGTGTCAAATCTGAAATTTGACTTCTTTTTTAATAAGCTTTTGCAGGCTGATGAATGATCAGCATCCTGAATCACAGAATAAAAAGTTGGAAAGGCTCTTGAGGAACACCTGGTCCAACCTTTCTTGACTAAAGCAAGGTCTCAACAAGATAGCCCAGCACCCTCTCCAGCTCAACCTTGGAAATATCCAATGTTGAGGAGTCCACCACTTCCTTAAGGAGATTATTCCCATGACTGAGTTTTCTCAAGGTGAAACATAACTTGTATCCATTACTCCTCATCTTTTCCATGCTGCTCCTTGTAAAAAGAGTGTCTCCATGTTCTTTGTAGCCACCATTTAAATGCTGCAATGTGGTCTCCCCTATGGGTTTTTCTTTCAAAAATTAACAAACTCATTAATGTTTATAAATATGTAAGGGATGAGTGTCAGGAGGATGGAGCCAGGCTTTTCTAAGTGACCTCCAATGATAGGACAAGGGGAAATGGGTACAAGCTGAAACATAGAAGGTTCTAGAGAAATGTAAGAAAAAACTTTTTAACAGTGAGGGTGACAGAACACTGGAACAAACTACCCAGAGAGGTTGTGGAGTCTCCTTCTCTGGAGACATTCAAAACCCATCTGGATGAGTTCCTGTGACCTGGTCTAGGTGTTCCTGTTCTGGCAGAGGGATTGGACTAGATGATCTCTTGAGGTCACTTCCAGTCCTTCAGTTTCCTCTTTTCCAAACTAAAGAGACCCAGTTCCCTCAGCTGTTCCTCATAAGGGAGATGCTCCATTCCCTTCATCATCTTTGTTGCTCTGGGCTGTACCCTCTCCAAGTGTTCCTTGTCCTTCCTGAATTGAGGGGACCAGAATTGGACACAATATTCCAGATGTGATCTCACCAGGGCAGAGTAGAAGGGGACAAGAACCTCTCTCCACCTACTGACTGTACCCCTTTTAATACACCCCAGGATCCCATTGGTCTTCTTGGCTACAAGGGCACATTGTTGGCTCAACATTTCAGAACCTAGCACTCTCATGGTATTGCTACTGGATAAATAGGTGCACATGTTTCATCACCACACAGCAGGTAGCTGAATGTGCTATAGCCAAGTCATGCAGATGCAGGAGTGAAACATGGTTTAGGAAGCTGCTGAAGAAATAGGTTTTCTCTGAAAGAGTCTGACCGAGCTCCTGTTTAAATGAAGATGGTTTAATCTGCTGTCCAGGTCTGAAGCAAAATAACCTGGGGAAACGTGTCCATCTCAAAGATTACTCTAAACTTGGTTTTTTAGTTTCCCATTTGCCTGTCTTCTCTACTTAGAAGCTTCATGATGACTTCTGGCTAGCTGACCTTTAAGCACATAGGCATCTTGCAGGTTGGAGACACAGTGTCTTGCTGCTGGAGCACATCCACTGGGTCAGCAGCAATTGCATTGCTTGGACAGACATGAACTGTATGCTGGGTTATTCCTTCTACTCTTGCAGAGAACTTGCTTGTTTTCTGGGGGGAAATCCTTTCCTGGTTATAATTTGAAAGCTACTGAAGAGGTCACAAATTAAGAAGAGGGGGTGGCAGATAGGTCCTTCCCAGAAGGCCAAAATTGAAGGGAAAAAAACCACAGGGAGGATATGGTGGAACATCCATTTCCAATGTACGAGATGTTCATTTGTGGTATAAAAAGTGCTGCATGAAGCTACTGAAGGGTGAGCAGATAAAAGCTTTTTGAACTTTTCACCCTCCTTGAACTTCAGGTGCTTCTCAGAGCAGCTGGCTACTATAGAAGTTTGCAGTAGTCTATGTTCACACTTTAATTCCTCTAAAAAGCAGTATTTATTTGGGGGGAGGCCAGTTTTGACTTGTGATGCAGTCGAGGTAGTGTGCCCAGATGTAACAGCATTCTTCTGACACTGACTTGGGCTAGGAGGCAATGAGAGCTGTGAATGACATCCCAAATATATCAGCTCTTCCATCTGCTCTTCAGTAAGTGCTTTGCTGCCATGTTATTTTCAGGCTAAATATAGTGGATTTTGTAGGTGGCTTTGTAGGGATATCTGTTCTTGAGGTTCACCCAGTGGTCTACAGAAGCTTATCCTTCACAGAATCACAGAATATCAGGGATTGGAAGGGACCTCAAGAGATCATCTAGTCCAATCCCCCTGCCAGAGTAGGAACACCTAGACCAGGTCACACAGGAAGGGATCCAGATGGGTTTTGAATGTCACCAGAGGAGGAGACTCCACAACCTCTCTGGGAACCCTGTTCTGTCACCCTCATTGTGAAAAAGTTCTTTCTCAGATTCCTGTGGAACCTCCTGCCCTTACCAGCTTTAGCTCAAAAAAAAAAAAAAATGAGCTTAATCACAAAATAATAATGAAACCTTCCAGTGCCTTAGCACTTGTGAGCCACCTCCCCACTGTGGTGTGCATGGTGGATGCTTTTTGTACCACTACAGTGTTGGCACACAATGGCACCACTGATGCAGGATGCCTGGCTGCCATTTCCACTGCAAAGCAGGTTGGCTCAGTCATTCCTCTTGCTTCCTTACTGAGAGGGGAATTTTTCCATGCTTCTCCTGGCTGGTTTGCAATTTGCTCCCCCCTTTATGTGACATGCTATCAGCTTGACAGATGGCACTCAACTGCTCCTAAAGGGAAAACAAGAAAAAGAAGGCGAAGGAGGTGTGGTCATCTGATGTGGTGATGGAGGCCAACCAAAGGTTTCCAATCAAGCTTTATTTCTGCAGGAGATCTCTGCAGAACATCAGCAAAGCCTTATGGTCTTTTTCAGAAAACCCAGGCAGTGAAACAAGCCAGCATAATGAGGCTGAGAAAGGCTGATGTTGTCAGTGAGCAAGCAGCAGCCTTCCCGTAATGATTTTTTATTAAGCATCCTGTCTTCTCTATGCAAATGTGGGTAAAGAGCACAACATTGCTAAATGCACTGTGCATCAGAGCTCCTTAATCAGGAGAGGATACTTTTCTTATTATTCATTGCATACATCTAGGAAGCCATTACTGTATCTGTTCTGCATGGGGATGATGAATAATTCACAAATAATTCATCAAGACCCTAACAGGTGTATTGACATGATATTGACTCAGAAAGAGATCATACTGCCTGGCTGGAAGTAGCATAGAATTGATTTTTGACTTTTTTTTTTTTTTTTCCCTCTCTATCCCTTCCTATTTTCCTGTAGTTTCCAAATATCCCTTCAGGTTGCAGGGTTTTTCCCCATCCCCCACGTCAAATGTCTCCTAATCTGCAGTTGGTGCCACAAAATAAAGAAAACAAAGTCTCAATAGAAATGGCTTCATTCAAATTCACTGGTGAACAAATGCTAAATTCTAAACTTAACAATGCAAGTGTTGAAGTAACCCTTTTATATTTAGCTTAGATAGGACCACTCACATACACCATCTTTTTGTTGGTATTTTTGACAAAAGTCACACTGAGATGAATTTAAGCCCTCTAAAATGAAAAAATGTTTCGTAAATCAGCAGTACACGAGCAAATTACAGTGTGTAAGAGCATAATGATATTGCCTCTGAATCTTCTCCTAAGCTCCAACAATTTGCAGTTTAAGGGCACCAGGTGACAGCAGCAGCATCCATATAACTAGAGATGGATCCACAATCATCCCATAGCTCAGCCCTGAGTGCCTAAGGGAACTTTGTCAGGTTCCTGTGGATGTTTGAGTCACAGGGATAAGATCACAGCCCAGTGAACCTCTAGATCTTTTATCCCTTTAAATACCTTTATCTCTACTTGTGGCCTCCAGAAACAGAGGATTGTTGAGCTGGGCTCCTCAATTAGAATCATAGAATAGTTTGGGTTGGGAGGAACCTTAAAGATCATCAGGTTCCAACCCCATTGCCATAGGCAGGGACAACTCCTACTACATCAGGCTGTTCAGTGTCTTGTCCAGCCTGGATGTACAAAAGAGCAGTGCAGACCACACAACTCCATAGCAATTTGACTTAGGAGCCAAATTCAAACTGAGTGGATGCATACCAAAGGGAAAAGCTGGATCCAGAGTCTTGGTGCCTTGGTTCCAGCCATGACCTTGTGGTTCTGCAAAATGTGGTTCAGAAGAAGAGAGAACTGACACTCCATCAACCCCACACTATAAAAAAACATCATTCCCAGTTTTCCATATTTCTTGGGCTTTCTTTTTGTACTGGGGATGGAATTTAAGTAGTGAAACATGATGTGAGGTCCTTGCTGCCAAACTGTTGACAGCAGGATGAGCACAGACTTACTGTGTATCAGTGATGTCTCCAGCCAAACCTGCCAGCTCCTGCCCAAAGATTCAGGCAGCACTGCTAGTCAGAGCTTCTCTGGAACCACAGGTTAGGATAGCTGACCTGAGAGACCCTTTTGTGGATTAGTGGCACAGAATTTTTAATGCATTGGGTTAGAAGTAGTTATTATTTGACAAAGGGTAGGTTTAGATTATATATCAGGAGGAGATTTTATACTATGACTATTGTGAGGCTGCCCAGAGAAACTGTAGCTGCCCCATCCCTGGAGGTGTTCAAGACCAGGCTGGATGGGGCTTTGTGCAAACTGATCTGGTGGAAGGTGCATCTGCCTTGGAACTGGGTGATCTTTTAGGTCACTTCCTGCCTCAACCATTGTGTGATTCCATGATAAACTTGAAAANGATTCAGGCAGCACTGCTAGTCAGAGCTTCTCTGGAACCACAGGTTAGGATAGCTGACCTGAGAGACCCTTTTGTGGATTAGTGGCACAGAATTTTTAATGCATTGGGTTAGAAGTAGTTATTATTTGACAAAGGGTAGGTTTAGATTAGATATCAGGAGGAGATTTTATACTATGACTATTGTGAGGCTGCCCAGAGAAACTGTAGCTGCCCCATCCCTGGAGGTGTTCAAGACCAGGCTGGAAGGGGCTTTGTGCAAACTGGTCTGGTGGAAGGTGCATCTGCCTTGGAACTGGGTGATCTTTTAGGTCACTTCCTGCCTCAACCATTGTGTGATTCCATGATAAACTTGAAAAGTTTCAAGAATAGTGTTTGATGACTGTTTTGTTTTATTTTCAGCTGAAATGTGTAGTCAAGTTGAAAGTATAAATGATCCTACGGAAACAGAGAGAGAAGCTTAAGTAACAGGTAAGAAACCTTTAGGGCTATTTTTCCCCTTATTTCCTATATAATTTCTATCTGAAGACTTGTTTGCTTGACCTTAGTTTGAATTAGGCATTAGCACAGAAACTAACCAGAAAAACAGAACAGAAAGGAAAATGCATTGTCTTATATGGCTCATGGTACACCAAAAAAAAAAAAATTAGAAATATCCACAAGACTTGATTTGTCAAGTAAATATTGTAGTAGCAGTCTGCAGCTGTAATGGGTTTGGACACTGCACAGTCTTAGATCATCAGAAGGCAAGACAGCACAGAGATAAGGAGCAGAAGACTAAGTGAGTGAACAATTTTTGGCATTGCTTAGGAAAATGACAGGCAATTTATACTGGCTGGAACTGAGCTCTGTTCTGTAGGATTTGTATTCTGGGAACAACAGGTTCAAGTCACAAGGGGTTTATTGCCCTTGGCTCTTGGATGCCTACCGTTACTCGTAGTGATGGTGCTGAGAAACAAGGCAAAGTCAGAGAGCTGCCTCCTTGGAGCTCTGCTGCCTTTTGGAGCTCTTTCTGGCTTTAAAACCCTGAATGACAGTGCCTGGCAGAAGTGTGCAAGGGTGGCTGTTGCTGCAGAGCTTATCATAGACACATGGATGTAAATTGGAAGGGGGTAGATTCAGCCTTGACATAAGAAAGAAATTCTTTACAGTGAGGGTAGTGAAACACTGGAAGAGGTTTCCCAGAGAGGTTGTGGATGCCCCCTCTCTGGAGGTGTTTAAGGCCAGGCTGGACAAGGCACTGAGCAGCCTGATCTAGTGGGAGGTGTCCCTGCCTATGGCAGGGGGATTGGAACTCGATGATCTTTAAGGTCTCTTCCAACCCAAACTATTCTATGATTCTAAGCATTTTCCACCAGTTCCAGGATTACAAGCAGCCTCACCTCTAGATAAAACTGAGTAATGTGATAAGAAAGCGAAAGTTCCAAGCTCATCCCCAGCCATGAGAAGCAGTTGCTATTTCTCCCTCAGAAGCAGTTTTTAAGCACTAATGCTCATCCCTTCCTTTGGTTATCATGAGGTGCCAATATCACATCCAGCAGGATGCGTTATTTATGCTTCTAGCAGCACTTCATGTCACTCAAGACCAACTGCAACAGCTTTACAGCAGCAGCAGCTGTATCACATAGATTTAAAATACAAGGTTTTTTATTTTTATTACTGAGCATAGCCCTTTGTCCTTGTCAGCATGTAGACTATGCGCTGCCACGCTGCTGGAGTGAGGAATAAACCTGATGAGGTCCCTGCTAAAAACCACTGAAGCAAAACTAGAAGGCACCCTTACCATTAAAATAACTCTTCCTTTCCCCTTCCCTACCTTCTGCTTGTGTCTTCTCTTCAGTCAGAAAATGAAGAGGGGCTATCAAAATCCTCACTGTTAAAAATATGTGGAAAGGATGATTTTATTTCTCACTTTAAGCGAATGTGTGTGTATGATGGTTATTACTGCTTTCACATGGCCTGTAGGAAGTTTTGGTGTTTCATGCTGCATTTTCCCAGGGAGAAGACTGTCTGTGAATGTTTTCTGGAGTAATTTGTGCTTTCCTATGGGAGAGTTCACAGGAATAATATCACAATTAGCAATCAGTTAATAAACACCTTCAATTCCACTGCAAGTCCCCACTCTGCCAGCACCTTTCTGAAGAAAAAGAGCCCAAGTTGGGATGCATCATTTTAATTGCATACACATGATTAGAAGCAGTCGTTAAATCCTCATGGCTCTCTATTGAAGCCTTCATGGCACTGTTGCCTCCATTTTAATTGCAAGGAGCAGGTACTTGGTCAGCCTGTTAAACTTCAAAGGGTCTTGCAAAGCTGATCATCTCTCATTGCTTACTGTGGTTAATATTTTTCATTTATTCTTCCCAGAATTTTTGTGGTCTACCTCCAGAGCACCCACCAGAGCCTCTGATATCGATCTGGATAGCAAGCACAGTGCTGTGGGAAACCAAGAAACCCTAAAGAGTGCAGCCAATTTCCCACAGAAATACTAGTGGCTGTTTTCTATAAAACCTGTGACACATACAGATGTGTGCGTGACAGAAAGAGCAACCACATTCATCTGTACTGTAGAAAAAAAAGAATAGATCAGGGTTCTGTATAGTCATTTGGAATTTTGCCTTATTATTTTTTTTTTTTCTTCCTCTTCTCTCCTGCAGGAGAGGATGCAGGAGAGGAGAGAGCTGAGGAAACCCGATGGGCAGGCGCTGTCATCCTACGGCATCATTGTGGGCAGAAAAGAGCATGCAGAGATGCTTGGCGGGTTGGGAGGGAGGGAGCTTTTGGGGAAACGACTCTTTGCTTTGATTTCTTTTTATTCTTCATCGCATTTTGTTCTGTAAGCCTGCTGGAAAGAAACATGACTTCCCAGTTCTAACAATGTTTTGCAATTATCCCTGCAATTACAACAGTTTCTTCTGAACCGTGAGTCCCTGTCTTATATTGGGTCTCTTTTGCTCCTGCATCACNGCAACCTGTGGGAGCCAGCTTATTCTTCCCCTCTTCCCCTTCTTTTTAAAACTCTTCCCTAGGATATAAGGGAAGATTTGCTTGGAGAACATGAGCTGCCACAAAGGATTATAATCTGCTCACACTGATAAACGCCCGCCCTCCTTGTGCTAGGGCTTTGAAAGACTAGATGCTCCAAAAATCTTACAAATACTGATAGTGACAGCTTCACACGTTGCCTGCCTCCAGGCTTGTCAATCGGCACCTCCTGCCGGCACCCGCCAGCAGGTCACCCTGTCTGAACCCTGGCTGCTAGAAGGAGCACTGGCCAGATTCCCTGGAGAACATGGTTTTTGCCATGCTTTTTCTTTTGAAAGCTGGAAGCAGGGGTTTTGCACGTTAACTCCATCATCCTGCTGCCTTCACATCATCCCTGGCTCTGCCCTTCACCTTTCTCTCTCTCACCTGGGAAAGGTAAAATATGACCAGCCTGTGCTGCACTATGTCTCTTTTTGGGTCCTATACACCAAAATGATGCACCTGAGCCTCAAACAGGCACAAAATCAATCTCTCTTTTCCAATTAGATCCATGCACCTCAAAATCTTTGGGTGCAGGTAGGCAGCAGATATTTCCTTGAGCCTCTGGTGCTTGGTATTCAAGGCATCTTTAAACACAGCTCCTGGCTTTAACAGCTTCACACCAGATCTTGCGTTGAGTCCTCATTATGTTTTCTACTGCATATGCATGTTTTTCTTTTTTCTTTTTCCTTTTTTTTTTACAAAAAAAGCAATTAACAGTTATTTGGATAAGAATGTCTCACCATATGGCAATTGTTCTGCCAGAAAAATGCTGCACTGATATTTTCAGAAACGGAACAAAAGGGTTTCTCATGCATTTCCTAACCATCTTGTAACTGAAAACTGATAGACAATACACTCTATGGAAGAGCACACAACCTGTGTCCAGGGTGTGACATGCTATAAAATTCTATTTCAAAGTGCTGCTGGTAACAATTTGGTCATTTTAAGCAAAGTAATTGATTCAGGTCTTTTTCTTCCCCCAAATATGCTTGAATCCCAAAATAGTTATTGACCAGCTGGCAAAAAAAAATAGGAGAAAACAAGGTGAGACATATCTATCTCTGTCCTCCTGTGATATCTGGGTTTATCCCAGCCAGAGTAGATTTGGTGATGAATCACCTGCAGCTGTGAGGCAAATGTGGATCTAATACATCTAGTGCTGGCTGCATTCAAAAGGAGGTCAGAACAGGCAAGGATTAGGAAAAAAAAAAATAAATAAGAAAAGCCCCAGAGATATCACACAGAGAGTACAGCCCCTAGAAAGCCAGCCCCTGTCTCCCTGTGGACAGTTTCCAGCATGTTTGCTTGTGGTGGGATCACAATAATATTTCCAAGTGCTGGTTCCTGTGGCTTTTTAACTGGGGAAACATACCTGAGAAGATCTCAAGAAGCTTCATCATGACCTTTCACATCAGCAAGTCCAACTGCCAACCCAACTCTGACAAGCCTCATGCCTGGACAGGGACCTGAACCCTTGACCCTCAGACTAGGAGTGTGATGCTCTCCCAACCTAGCTACACACCCAGGTCAACCATCACCTCTTTCTCCTGGAGATTGATGGATGAGTAATTCTGAATCAGTTCAGCTGTGGAAGGGGCAAATGAGCTGTCATAAGGATATGAATTGGATTATAATATTGCTAAATCTACCTAAATTCACTAGATAGCTCTCCTCTAGCCTTTGTTCTCCTTGAAGCACCCTTGAAGGGACTACTTGTTCCCTTTGAAGGGTCTCTGCTGGTTTTCTTTCCCATCTCCAGGGCCACAGATGACAAAATGTGTCATCTGAGACATGGAAATACTTTGTTTTACTCCTGTTCCTATACCTCATTTCCAGCCAGACGTACCTCTACATGGTGTGCATCCCATATGTTTCTGTATAGTGTCCACATGGGATGATTTTGATTGAAATGGCCTCTCCTAATTGATGGAAGAGG
This sequence comes from Turnix velox, assembly GCA_013400935.1. NCBI lineage: Eukaryota > Metazoa > Chordata > Aves > Charadriiformes > Turnicidae > Turnix > Turnix velox. The sequence goes on from VZTY01019062.1 coordinate 18,833, forward strand.
AGTGGATAAAAAGCTTGGGAGGAAGACAAAGAAACACATTAGGTGTCTGTTCCTAACTTCCCTTTTGTGCAGATGCTGTGAAAAGACCAGAACTGAAGGGCTCCCTCTGAAAAGGCTAAGTGAGAGAACCAGCCTCTACAGGGCTAGGAATGAACTTGGTGAACTCAGCTTAAAGAGGTCCTACAGGAGAGATGGGAAGGGGCTCTTTATCAGGGTGGGTAGTGATAACAAGGGGTAACAGTTTTAAATGGAAAGAGAGTAGATGTCCTTAGATATTAGGAAGGAATTCTTTACAGGAAAGGTGGTAAGACACTGGAACAGGTTGCCCCTGAGAAGCTGTGACATCCCCATCCCTGGAGGTATTCAAGACCAGGCCAGATGGGTTTTTGAGGGGTCTAGTGGGAGGTGTCTCTGCTCAGGGCAGGGGGATTGGAACTGAGTGATCTTTTAGGTCACTTCCAACCCAAACCATTGTGTGATTCTATGAAACCTCAAGGAGATCTGAGGCAGTCAGGTCCTCAACCAGGGTGAGCTAAGCTGTGATAATTTCAGCTGATGGAGTGTCCAGTCTACTGAGTGAAACTATCATGCTATCATCTTCTATCATGCTTACCCACAGGCAATGTTAACAATGCTGAAGGGTGCCATTATCTGTGTATTGATTGTCACTGTCACCATTGCCAGCCTCAGTTTTGGCACAGAAGTGTGGCAGGAAGCTGGCTGCTGAGGTGTGACCATTCAGCAGGGAGACAGAGACTCCTTCAATTCCTTTTGAAGACTGAGCAATAGTTTAATAAAAAAAACAAACCTGCAAAGATGCATCACATTGGACGCTCTCTTAACCCCTTACAGTTATTTCATAGTGTTTTTCATTTAACCTTGGTCCTCAAACAGCAGCAAGTCTTTGAAACCATGAACCCTTTGCCTGAGGATGGAGCAGCAAAGCTTGAAGCCCAGGTAGGAGGTATAAAGGAAGGAAATGCAGGAGTTGATTAAGTACAATTTGTAGCTGTGTCTATATCTCTTTCTTCACATGGGTTTTTGTTTGAATTGGGGTTTTCACTAGTCATAAAGTGAGTAGAGTTTGGCAGTGTGAGGTCTTCACCTGATTAAGTAGTTGAGGACCCATGTCCCTCATTTCAGTCTCTGCTGCTCTTGATGGAGCTGCAGAAATGCAGAAGCAGGTTTTGGAGAAGAGCAAGTGCTACATCAAGATTCTCCCCACAGGGATTTGTGTCAATGATTTTGGTTTAAACCCAAAAGGTGTTTGCAGTAGGTGTTGTAAAGGGAATAGCCACCCCTTTGGTGCTGATGCTTGCAGACAGAGTATCAAGCTCTGCTTGGTCATTGTTTCTGCTGCATCTCAGAGCTCTCATCCCTACCATTAGGCACAATATTCCTGGAGGTGGTGACTGTTCCAGTGACAAATGGCTTTCCTTCCATGCAGCCATCCAAGGGGGATATTTGAGATATAGTCTGTAACAATGGGCCAGGCATTTGCTGCAGCTTATTGTCAGTCTTTCTATAAGGCACTGAGGAAGCCTCTCTGTGAATTAACACCATTCTGCTTTAGGCACTTGAATAAAAATATATTAAAAAACAAAAAAACCAAACTACTTTTCTCTACAGGCAGTGCATGCCCGGCTTTGCTTTTAAAATGACAAGCTTAACAGAGGATGTGGATCTATTTTACTGGGGAATAAGGGGGTTTTATCACAGCATTCATCTAGGATTTGCCTTACTACAACATTTGTGATATAAAGGAATGTTTAAAAAAAATTAAAAAGGTGATTTTTTTTTCTTGATCCGAAAAAAAACCCCAACATTTTTACTTCAATACAAGGAAATATAGACTACTGCTTGTAAAATGTTTTCTGATTGATGGTCTAGCAGCTGTATCATTTAACACAGGCCTCTTCTGTTACTCTGTCATCTATGTGCTGATTTTGCCTCAGAGCCTCTTATTTTTCCTTTTGTCCATGCTCTGCATTGGGAAACTTAAAGAGCTGATGCCTTCATTCTGCAAATGTTTGTTAAAGCAAAACATTAATAAAGCTTGTCCTGCAGAAGAGCCAATGCCTGGTGCCTGTTTATTCCCTCCTAGCCATGCTGATTGATCTTTCTGTTTATTCCTGCTTAACCATGACAGCCAGCAGTTGCTTCAGTTGTCCTTGTTTCAATTTGGATATGTAGTCACCAGCATTTAAATTTATCATCACTGGCTTGGTGGCAGAGGCTTATGAGACATGGATAATCTGCACAGATTTTTTTGGATGGCATCACTAAAAGGTAAGTGTGGGGTCTTTGCAGCTTGGAGATGGTTGATCCCATCACTGCCATCCCCTGCATCACCTCACAGTTGCTGGTACAGGGCTAGAATGCTTTGCAAGACACCCCTCAACCCCATTGTGCTGGCACATGCCTTCATTTATCCCAGTTTTCCCAAATCCCAAATTCCCAACTGACAGGGAATTTGTGTTCCTGGGTTGTTGGATTTGATTTTGCTGTGGCTGAATTACACAGGAATCCTAAAGCTGTGCATGAGATGCACATCACCACACCAAAACATCTGTATATTAAATTAATTGGTAAAAAAATATCCCACCCTAAATGCTGAGAGGATGAAGTGGTTCACAGAGTCCATTTTGATCCTCTTTGTGCCATCTCACAGCTTTTCCTCCGTAACAGGGAGGGAAAAAAAATTCAGTGGTTGATTTTATTAGTGTCAAACTTCATTATTGAAAAAGGCTGATAGGGAAGTGTAGCATAATTGTATTAATTTGCCTGATGATTTACCAAACAGCTGCTTCCTTGATGCACACAGATCCCTTTTTTCCTACCCCTTGCCCTTTGTGGTGGTGCCCTTCCCCACCCATGAACCCACATCTCTTCAGCTCGTTTCCCACCTCCTCATACCAGGACTCACCCTCTGCATTTACTATTTTTAAAATTCAATTTACTTTTTAAAATTTAATTTTATCATTTTTATTTTATTTTACTCAGGTTCATTAATTCCATTAACTGATGGGGGATGCTCGTTATCAATATTGCAATTTTTTAATTATTTTTTTTTAACATATTGCATGAGGAAGATACAGGCAGTTTGGAGTTACTCCACTGGAGGATCTGTACCATTGCTTGGCTCCACATTCATGAAAGGCTCTTGGTGAGCTTCATTAACATCAAAGTGACATTACAGAGGAGATACCATAGAATCATAGAATGGTTCGGGTTGGAAGGAACCTTAAAGATCATCAAGTTCCAACCCTCCTGTCACAGGCAGGGACACCTCCCACTAGATCAGGCTGCTCAGTGCCTTGTCCAGCCTGGCCTTAAACACCTCCAGAGAGGGGGCATCCACAACCATAGCACAGTCAGAGTCTTGTTTCCACCTGGCATGGGATTACATCTGCAGAGAGTAAAAAAAAAATGTTATGGAGTTTGTTTCTGAGAAGTTTTTGGTCCAATAGATCTCAGGATTGAGCCTTTTCCCAAGACACATGGGCTGCTGACCCAAAGCTATCAGAGAAACAACTTGCAAGACACGGTAGAGGTGATGCTAGCTGAAAACCAACAAGCAAATGGAAGGAAGGGGAAGAAATTTTACTATTACTAAGCACAACCAAGCCACAGTGAATACTTACTTGAATATAATTAATGAGAAACCAGGAAAACCTTTAGCAATTTGCATCAAGATTGGTGAATACACCCCCAAAAAGCACTCTAGGGATGCCATGGTGTGGTGGTGGTACCTTGCTCAACAACACTGCAGTGAGGAGCTGTGTGTGTGGTGGGCTGCACTCTTTCTTCTTCATGTCACATGTCCTTTTTCTGTTATGGATGATTTATCTCCTTGCCCCCAGCTAAGAAAAACCCATTAGTGTGCTTTGGTGTGTCTAGTAGGGAAAGAAAGGAAAGGAAAGAATTTCAAACTGTGGAAATCCAGAGGAGCTGAAGGCATTTTTCTGAGCCTGTGAAGCCAGTGCTCCAGTGTTCTATGCCAGTGCTTATGTATGCAATTAATTTACATAATAAAGTTTTAATAACGATGCCTGATGAGTGCTCAGCTGTGCTTTGCTCTGCTCAACTGGGGAATCTGGGATTAAACATCCATTGCTGAGCAGCACAGGGATTAAACTGGCTACAGCAGGAGGGATTGCTGGCAGACCCCCATCGTTGGGCTTGGATTTGGCCTTTTCTCCCATCACCTGGGGGCAAACCCTTGAAATATGGGATGCCATTGCTGGGGAACCTCCTTGGGAAGTGGGGACCAGCATGTGGGTGCCTGTGTGAGGCAGGGATGGACAGGGAACCTGGCACACACCTCTGCCCCATGGACAGTGATAATTCAGGCTGCCAGGATTATCTTTGACCATCTGTTGGCATGTATCCTCCCCCATTCCACTCTCTCCTCCTGCCCAAGGTCCTCAGCTATGCCCTGGAGGGTTTTAGGTGCCAATTTTCACTCCCATTTTAGGAGCAATTCTGCACTCCCTGCTTTTGTACATCAGTGAGCAAACCAGAAACACCCTCCAGCCACATCTTGCCTTGCATCGAGCTGAACAGCCTCATTGTTTGCCCTCCCTGCCACGAAGTGCTCAGCAAAATAACCAAGTAATCTCTAATTAAGTGCTAGATGACTGTATTCATTTAAAGGTGAGCCATTGATCAGGGCTAATGCTGTGCTGATCAATCACTCCAGTTTAAACTTGCTGCCGCTCCAGGAGTCGATACATGCAAATAAAAACCGCTGGGGAACTGAGATGATTTAATTCTTTCCAAAACTCTCAGGAGAAGAAAGATCTCAAGAGGAAATCCAAGCACAGGCCCACCTGCCACACTCTAGAAGGATGGTTTTGTCATGTTTTTATACCTTGCTGGTGTGGGCAGCTCCTGAGAAATCTTTTGGGAAGGCAAGTAGACCTAAAGGCATAGGGAGGGGGGTGTAAAACTGGATTTCATTTGATTTTATGTAGAATCATAGAATAGCTTGGGTTGGAAGGGACCTTAAAGATCATCTAGTTCCAACCCCCAACCTCCCATCAGATCAGGCTGTTCAGTGCCTTGTCCAGCCTGGCCTTAAACACCTCCAGGGATGGGGCATCCATTTTCTCCAGCCTCCACAGGAGCTATGGAATCTGCTCATGATGTTGTCTGGAGGACAGTCAGAGAGGTCTGATCCTGCTGGTGGATGATGCTTGGGACCCCTGCCCTTGGAAGGACATGGACTCTCTCCTCCCCATTGCTTTGCAGGCAGTATGTGATGGTGGAAATATAACATGCAGGTGGATAAAGCAGACAGAGGAAAGAGTTTATAGAGGAGAAGTAGGAAAGAGGAAAGGATGAGAAAGAGGACAATTGTATTTAAAAAAAAAAGAAAAAAACCTCATAGAAAAGGCTGGTTTGAAGTACAAATCTGCCAGGGGAAAAAAAAAAAAAAAGCTTTCACAGCTTCACAGGATTTTCAAGCCATTACAATGAAAGAAACATTTGGCAGCCACCTCTGCTGTCTCATCATCACCCATCTCCACTTCTCATCACTTTCACATTGGGTCCTGGTGACCTGTGGGTGAAGGAATCCCATTTTGAATGAGAGCTGGTCTAATTTCATCTCTTTCTTCTTGGGGACTGATAGCAGCCCTTTTCCACTGATAAGCCTCTCTCTCTCTCTTTACCTCAAAGACTGTTCTGCTCTCCAAGAGACCACTGCTTCTTGGAACCACATCATCACAATTAGACAGCCCCAAATTAGCTCCCCCACCACCCTGATGCACTATTTAAATATCAACAGGAGCCACTTGAAATCTCTGACGTGCTGCTGAGAGGTAATTGGAGCGTTTCAAATTTTGATATGCCAGCAATTAAAACAAGGCCAAAACGGGCAGAAGCTTTTTTTAATCCTTTTATTTCCTACTTTCCCATTTCTCTTTATGTGTCTGCTTGCCAGCATGGGTGCAGTTTGGGGCAAACTGGAAGCTTCAGCTGTGAAACCGAAGGCAGAAGAAGTCAGGAGGCAGTTCAGCGTGGCTGCTGCTTGGTGTCCCCCCAGACTGGCTGCTGGTACAGTTCAACCATGAATTATTGCCCTTTTTTAATCCTCTTCAGAGGAAATATGCTTTTGTAGAGAATTGGTGACATGGGGAGACCCTGTTGAGCACTTACAGCCAGGGGATGGCAGGACAGATCCGGCTTTCAGGTGGAGGTAGGGCTGTATTTAGTTTTTCCATACATATATTTGCACATAGACAAATACATGTACCCATATTAAAAAAAAAGGCTCCTTTGACCACCAAACCAGCATCCTGTTTAGCCCCAGCTTTCCAGGAAGCAGACTGGCAGCTAATTACTAGGCATCAAGCTTAAATAGCCTTGTGACAGGAAAAAAACCTGCCCAAAGCATGCTGCAACAGGCAGTCTCAGCATGCTAGTCTGCTGCTGGAGGCACTTGATGCAGATTAACCTCATCTGGGCTGTTATTAAAGACTAGAAGAGTGGACAAAGCCAAGGGTTAGGGAGCTCATTTATCTTTCCCTGCCTTCCTGGGTCCATTCATCAGTTGCTTTCCTGCAGACAATGTCTCTGTAAACACTCCCTGCACTAGAGCAGGGCAAAGCTGTCTCCATCTCAGCTCTGGGTGGAAGAACTGCTGGCCACTCTGAGATGCTCTGGTTGCCAGTAACTATGAAAGGACAGAGCACTGAGCAACTTGGTCTAGTGGGAGGTGTCCCTGCCTATGGCAGGGGGTTGGAACTAGATGATATTTAAGGTCCCTTCCAACCCCAATTATTCTATTATTCTATGATTCTATGGTTTGGATCTCATGTTGCTGCTGCACAGACTCTGTCCTCTTGGTTTTCACATCTGCAAGAGGGGCAGGTCTTCCCCCTTTCTCTGACTGACACATATTTAAAAGTAAATGACACTTGCAGAGGACCCAATACTATCCAGACAATCAGATCCAATTTTTATGAGGTAAGACAACTGCCTTATGAGGACAGGCTGAAGGAGTTGGTCTTGTTGAGCTTGGTGAAGAGAAGGCACAAGGGAGACCTCAGAGTAGCTTCTCAATACCTGTAGGGGGCCTACAGAAAGGCAGGGGTAGGACTTTTTAGTAGGATATGTGATGGAAGAGCTAGAAATAATGGATGTAAATTGGAAGAGGGTAGATTCAAGCTAGATATAAAAAAGGAATTCTTTACAGTGAGGATAGTGAAGCACTGGAACAGGTTGCCCAGAGAAGTTGTGGATGCCCCCTCTCTGGAGGTGTTTAAGGCCAGGCTGGACAAGGCACTGAGCAACCTGATGTAGTGGGAGGTGTCCCTGCCTATGGCAGGAGGGTTGGAACTAGATGATCTTTAAGGTCCCTTCAAATCCAAACTATTCCATGATATCCACTAAAGCATAGGCAAAATGCAGAATTATGGATGCATATGCATAAAATGAAGCAAAGACCAGAAAACAAGACAATATTTCCCTTCTTAGGAAATGACAGCCTTGACACAATTGTTTTACAGATTTGAAATACTAAACAAGTGAGTCAGCCCTAATTAAGTGGAAAGCTACAATATTCATCCAAACGTGCCATACTGATTACAGCATGCTCAGAATACCCATCCATTTTTCCATTTCAAGTACCCAGCTACAAGGGAAGCAGCAGACATGGTCACTACTTGCTAGACAGCTATGGCCCTTTTTGAACCCCTTTCAAGCACCCAGCAATCAAAAAGTTTTCAGTCCCATCATTCCAGTCCTCCACTGCCACATGCTCCTCTCAGCTTCCCTCTGTCTCTTCCCATCCTCCTCTTTCTCCTCCTCTCCAGGGAGGTTGTGGATGCCCCCTCTCTGGAGGTGTTCAAGACTAGGCTGGACAGGGCACTGGGCCGCCTGGTCTAGTGGGAGGTGTCCCTGCCTATGGCAGGGGGGTTGGAACTCGATGATCTTTAAGGTCCCTTCCAACCCAAACTATTCTATGATTCTATGATTCTATGATTTTGGAGGATTGGCAGTGTAGCCAGTACTAAATCATCCTCAGATGCAATGAGAAAACCCAAGTAAGACAGCTTGGCTCTATAGATGCTTGGATGGCACTTTAAATGCCTTATTTTAATACTGGAAGAGAAGGTACAGCTGCAAACAGCAGATCAGCCTCAAAAGGGACTTAATTTATTTTTTAATCTGCTCTTGCAGTACATTTCTCCAGCCCTGATCCCCACCCTGGAGAAGAATGGGGCCACAGAGAATCCCTGGAGGATGCTCTGGCTTATGGGCAGAGGAGGGTGGGTGAAGAAGGGAATTAGTTTGCCTAATTAGAGCAGGTTGAGTATTCTACTGGAGCTAGAAAAGGACCAGCTTGCTGGTGGACTAGTCTTTATTTTGTTTTCCCTGGGATAAGTGAGTTGCCTTAAAGAGGAGCCTTAAACAGTCAGTAAAAGGGAGTTTCCATTTCAGTCCAGGAGGGCTATGATCTCAGACTCATAGAGACCTAGGCATCAGCCTTGGGTAAAAAAACAGGCTTATAAGCCTAAGATTTCCCTCTTCCTCCCCAAATCTGTTTTTTAAAAAACATTCACTGAAATTTAAGAAAAGGCCCACACATACCTTTCCCCTCCAGCTCAGGTTTAAATAAGAAAACAGACCACAGCATTTCTTAGCTAGAGGAGGTATCACACCACACACAATGATAAAACTCAGGTTACACTTCGGGATCCAAAACAGCTACATGCTCTCAGTGTCTGAGGTCTGCCAGGCAGGAACAGGAGCTTCCAGCTTTCAGAAGAGGCTTTTTCACTCATGTTTGTAGAGATACAGCTGATCTGTATTACTTAGGAGGGGCTGTTGAGATGTGCTGAATATTTTCTAAACTGCTATCAGAAAACATATGTTCCAAGGGGTAATGATACAGTGGGTCTGAATAACTCATAAAAATTAGGCATGCCTGATATTTTTTAAACAATTGCAATTTTCTTTTAATGAGTAAGAGTAGAATTTTTGCCTCTTTGTAATCATAGAATCATAGAATAGTTTGGGTTGGAAGGGACCTTAAAGATCATCGAGTTCCAACCCCCCTGCCATAGGCAGGGACACCTCCCACTACATCAGGCTGCTCAGTGCCATGTCCAGCCTAGTCTTGAACACCTCCAGAGGGGGGGCATGCACAACCTCTCTGGGCAACCTGTTCCAGTGCTTCACCACCCTCACTGTAAAGAAATTCTTTCTTACGTCAAGTCTAAATCTACCCCCTTCCAATTTACATCCATTGTTTCTAGTCCTCCCATCTGATATCATATTAAAAAGTCCTTCCCCTGCCTTTCTGTAGGACCCCCTCAGGTACTGAGAAGTTACTCTGAGGTCCCCTCTGAGCCTTCTCTTCTCCAGGCTGAACAACCCCAACTCCTTCAGCCTGTCCTCATAGGGCAGTTGCTCCAACCCTTTGATCATCTTCGTGGCCCTTCTCTGGACCCTCTCCAACAGCTCAATGTCCTTCCTGTGTTGAGGGCTCCAGAACTGGACACAGTAACTCCAGGTGGGGTCTCACCAGTGCCGAGTAGAGGGGTAAAATCACCTCTCTGGACCTGCTGGTCACACTCCTCCTGATGCAACCCAGGATTTGGTTGGCCTTCTTGGCTGCAAGTGCACACTGCTAGCTCATGTTGAGTTTGTCATCAACTGACACAGTGTCAAATGCCTTGCACAAGTCCAGGTCGAAGATGTCAGTTGCCCTTCCTTTGTCCACCGATGATGTTACTCCATCATAGAAGGCCACCAAACTGGTCAGGCATGATTTTCCCCTAGTGAAGCCATGTTGGTTGCCTCCAATCACCTCTGTGTCACCCTCCATGTGTTTGTGCAACCCTTTTAGGAGGATCTGCTCCATGACTTTGCCAGGCACAGAGGTGAGACTGACTGGCCTGTAGTTTCCTGGGTCTTCTTTCTTTCCCTTTTTAAATATGGGGATTATGTTCCCCTTTCATCCATTCATGAAAAGTTGTGTGAAGAGAGCATTTTTAATTTTTTTTCTTAAGTAAGAGTCATGTTTGCTGTCAGAGAGGAAATATATAAAAATCAATATTAAAGAGTGAAGTGCACAGTGGAAATGCTATAAATCCGATTGTGCTGTCTGAACCATCTTCCTGAAATGTTGTTACTTGCTTTAAACACTGACAATGAAAGAAGGGAAAAAAACACAACAACCAAAGAAAAAAGAAAGAGAAGAGGTGACCAGCCTCCAGTCCAAGGACTTTGCTCACAGATGGGTCAATCTCTTTGCCTCTAGCTTGGACCAGAGCAACACAACTCCTCTTGCCAGGCTATGAACTTTTCCAACACTTATGCCATATGTGCACTGCAGATTGGATTCTCTTCCAAGAAAATGAATTCCAGAGGCTCCCTCTGGTGCAAATTGGATGCATTCTATGCTTTCCTTAACTTTTAAACCTTCCACTTTCAGCCAAAGCTGGTCCTGAAATAGTTGGTGTGCCAGCCTGAAGCAGCACAAGGAAGCAATAAGGCCAAATGGTGAAATGGCATCTCCTCAGAGATGCTTCTCTCTAAAGAGTCCTCCTGCTTGCAAGAGAGAGCGAGCATTGGTTAGCGCAAAGTCAATGGCTGGAGAAGTGGGGCATGAAGACACCAGAGGCCCTTGATACTAACCAAGCTCAATAGCCAAGCAACATATATTCAAGAAACCCATAGGAAATAGGAACTGGATAAATTTGCTTGTTTGGGAAGAATTTTTTGTTTATACATTGCCTGTGCAGACCAGAAATTCTCACTGAGCTCTGGAAGGTAACCTGCCAGATGGACCTAATTCAGGGTATCTCAAAATTCATCTGGACTCCACACATTCTGGATAAATTCAATAAACCTCTTGAAAATGTCCATTATTTTCAGAAAACTCCTAAGTTCTTAGAAAGCTCTTCTAGATGTTTCATTAGGAAAATGGAGAAGCTGCTGCTGTGCTGAAGTAAGATTTTCTGGTTTTCTGCTTTGATTTTGAGCCTTTCCTGTTGGAAATGTCAATCTTCATAGAAAAATATGCAAAGTCGTAAAAAGTAAGGTTCGTATTTAAAATATCACGTAACAGGCTTTACAAAGAGATTCCCATTTCACTTCTGATCCTTCCATTAACCACCAGATTTTGGACAAGCTGCAATGATTTGCCACACAAGGAAACATGCTTAAATGTTATTGTTGGAGAAAGCTTTGAGGGGCCATCTCTAACAGGAGTTTTGAGCTGTCAGGTTTCTCTATCACCCAAAGATATCAGAGTATACCTCATTACAAAGATGCCCAAACCCTGACTAGAAACTAACCACTGGTTCTATGGAAAGCTGTTGAAGCATTACTATAACTATCTGGTGATCCAGTTAGGATTGCGTATAATAATTGACCCTCATCTCTGCTTCTATCTGTTGTGCAAAGAATACCAGATCCAACAATGTAGACTAGTTGGATGGCCTGAATTGATAGAGGCCCTTTGGTGACAAGAAGGATGGAAGACAATTTATACCAACCAACAAGTCATAGAATCATAGAATAGTTTGGGTTGCAAGGGACCTTAAAGATCATTTAGTTCCAACGTCCCTGCCATAGGCAGGGACACCTCCCACTAGATCAGGCTGCTCAGTGCCTTGTCCAGCCTGGCCTTAAACACCTCCAGACAGGGGGTGTCCACAACCTGTCTGAGCAACCTCATGTTGAGGGCTCCAGAACTGGATGCAATACTCCAGGTGGGGTCTCACTAGNTGCTCCAACAGCTCAATGTCCATCTTATGTTGAGGGCTCAAGAAATGAGCACAATACTCCAGGCGGGACCTCACCAGAGCTGAGTAGAGGGACAAAATCACCTCTCTTGACCTGCTGGTCACACTTCTCTTGATGCAACCCAGGATTTGGTTGACCTTCTTGGCTGCGAGTGCATTTTGTTGTTGTTGAGTTTGTTGTCAACTGACACTCCCAAGTCTTTCTTGAGCTGCACTCAATCCACTCTCCACCCAGCCTGTATCTGTGCTTGGGCTAATGTTTTTCTCCAAAATTGGTTATTGAGTCAAGTGCAAACAATGTGGTCAAGAAAATACCTGCTTCAGGCACACACCACCCAAAATCCAGAGGAGAAATCCTGGCTATGTTGATGCCGAAGGCAAAGGAAACTCTGACAGCAGTAAGACCAGACATCCTGCAGAAGATCCTTGGCTTTCTGTAATGTTATGGGTTGTACAACCAATCTGTTAGCTATTTCCAGGAAGCCTCTTATATTTCACAGCTGCAGATTTGCCTGAGGCTCATTTGCCACTGCTCAGCTCTCCAGCAGCCCCAGTGACACACCACCCGAGTTCTCATTTCTCAGATGCTTTAGGAGCTCACATCTTCTTTTACCTCCCCTCTGTCTCAGTTCCATTCCCCTAGCTGAGTAATCCTTATCAAACATTTATGTTTCTTTAATTCCCTGCTGCAGACCATTTCATTATTCTCACTGTTATGATGTTTTATATCTCTAGACTGCTTCTTCCTTCTATTTTTTTTTTCTTAATTGCTACACGAAAATAGTCAACAGCTATTTCATTCACATGGATATATATTTTTATTCCCACTTAGCTCCTTTCAGACCTATGCAGTCTGTCTACAGTGCAACACTGAAGGATACAGACACTGCTTCTATAATATCCTTCTTTTCCTTCAACCACACAGAGTACATCAAATAGACATCTACCTCTCTTTTCTCTTCTCTGGACATGGAGTTCTGGATCACAATGTTCTGGGCTTTTCTTCATTCTAGCTGATACACTTAGCCATGGCATAACCAGCCTGGTAAATCCCAGAGGAACCATTTGGAGATGCTGGACTCCATTTGAATTGATTTTGAAGAACTCAATGAGCAAACAAGATTACCCATGATGTGGCCTAAACACTGTCCCTTGCTCAGATTGCTGCAGTTTATCAACACTAAACCAATTCTCACAGACCTACCTCTGGGAGAGGTGTTCACCTTGCCTGTAAAATAAACATGCTAAATCTTTTAAGAGTGTTGTCATAAAATGGTGCTTGGAAAAAAGTGGTTTTCATTGACTTGGTAAAACCTTAGATTGGCTCCTACCTCTTTATTTTTCTCCCATTCTTTTGAATAAGTTATTTTGAAATGCTTGTGCTTGCAGGTATGTAATAGCCCCTACTTCCAGAAGAAAAACAGTGCAGAGCATCCACCAGTGGGAGAGTTTTCTGAAGGAATGAGCTATAAATGAACATATGAATGCAAGTCAAAGAGGCAATGGAGTGCCACAGAAAAGTACAGATGCAAGAAGCCCCACGAGGATGTGAAGCCAGATCAATACCCTGAAAAGTTTGCAGGTTATTAAGATAAATGATTATCAAGAGATTGATTGGAAAGTTTTGAAATACCTGCAGAAATTTAAGGGACTGGTTAAATTATGACAGCAAGATACCATTGTTTCAGAAAAAACTCTTCTATGGGAAGAAACATGAGAGGGATGATATATAGAAAAAATCAATAAACGCTTTTGAACTAAAGATGGGTTTTTGAGTTAGTTTTTATGAGGTTTGTTTGGGTTTTTTTTAAGACATTTGAATCCTCAGCTTCTCTTGAATTGCAGCATTTAAAAATAGTGATACCCTAGTTCTAATGGGAGCTGCAGGAATAGGGCAAATCTAAGGTGCATAGGATCAGAAATTAATCACTATGGAAAGGGTAAAAAGGTATTAATTATTTTTTCTAAGGAAGGAAGTAGTTCTTAGGTAAAAATGGAAGTGGGAGGGCAGAGCACAAATCCATGAAGCCCACCAGCCTTTCAGTCCTCGTGGTACTTTCTGCTGTCTTTTAAGTCCCAGAGCTCTGTGACTTGAAAAATTATCATCATTTTCTCCCTGAGGTTAGATTAATCTAGAGAAAGTCCTTTAATCCTTTCTTACTCTGGAGATAATGTACACAGCTATTGACCCACGCTGCCATTCATAGCTCTCCCTCTGTTTCACTTCAGAAGTTCTGTAGGAGCTACATAAACTCTGATAACAATTTTTTAAAAAGGAATTACAGATTATAGATATTTTGGCTTATCATGAGCAGAGTAAGTGCAGCTGGGTAGACAGCTTTGGAAAAAAATCCTGCTGTTGCTGATGCCCATGAGGAGATCTGTCACAGGCCATGCTGGAGGGTTGAGTATCACCACCTTGTGAATGCTGGGAGGTTGATTTTCCCTAGCAACAGAACAGGGATTACAATTTTGCCTTTCTCCTTCCAGTAAGCCCTCCTCCCTGTTTACACTGCAGCTCTTCAGGAGAGCAGTGCTTTCTGTGGGAATTCATCCATAAAATAGAATCATAGAATAGTTTGAGTTGGAAAGGACCTCAAAGACCACCTAGTTCCAACCCCCCCTGCCATAGGCAGGGACATCTCCCTCTAGA
>VZTY01019062.1:33441-67882 GCA_013400935.1 Turnix velox
TGCTCCGACAGCTCAATGTCATTCTTATGTTGAGGGCTCCAGTACTGGACGCAGTATTCCACGTGGGGCCTCACCAGAGCTGAGTAGAGGGGCAAAATCCCCTATCTTGACCTGCTGGTCACACTTCTCTTGATGCAACCCAGGATTTCGTTACATATGAACATACTGAACAAAGGCAGATCTTAGTTAGGAGCAGCCTCTCCCTGCCAACACCGGTACCCACAGAAAGAAAGTACAGAATCTTATGTTGACCACCCTTGCCCACTGCTTGGCTGGGTCTCAGCAAATCTCAAGCAAGGTAAATCACTACATTTTGAGGTATGTTAATTTAAAAGGGTATCATGGATTTCAGCTGTGCAACACAAATACCTTATTTCTTTACATGGGATGTGATGTGGCCTAAAGGTCTAAGGTGAGACTGAAAGTCATTGGGATGACTGAATTGGCAGTGTTTTCTTCTTAAGACATAGAGTTTTAATGAAAACAACTTCTCGTCTTTGTTTTGCTGCCTTGGTGTCTCCTGGGGATGGAAACCCCTTCGGATAACTAATTTTTTACAGTTCACGAAGAAATAATCTCTAACATTGACCATGGTTTGAGTATGTTGTTTGGAGCAGAGGTTTGCTGCCTGCTCCTCAGTCCTTCCTTCCACAGTTTTAGAGATGTGGGCACAGTTTTAGGATGTGTCTATAAATCAGCCTTAAAGCGTGAACAGGGGTACTTCCTGCAAGCTCTGGCACATCTGAGGGTGTTTTTTCCAGGGCAATTATAGATCCTATCCACCCAGAAAAGATCTCTTATCTAGATAAAAAGGAGACACAGAAGAGAACTTGATAAAAGTTTTAGAGCTAAGTACTTCCCAAAGTTTTCAGCACAGAAATAATAGCTTTAAACAGTATCAGATATGTCTGTTTAAATGTTGGAGAGGAAGTTGGGAAAGAAAGAGGACCACAAAGGGATCCCTGTGGTAACTGAACAGTGCATGGGCTGCATCTTGGAAGGGTGGTTAAAAATAGATTTAAAAAAAAGTATGTTTTGTGGTACAAAGAGCAAGTGTTTGCACTGTAATAGTGCCCAAGTAAAAAAAAAATTTAAAAAAAATTAAGAAATTTAGGTAAGATTATAGGAAGGAACAATCTGTTATTGAAGATCAGTGTTAAATAACTCTGGTGTCTAACAAAAAGAAACCATGCAGGACTGCAGATAAAATAAAATTTTGCACTGAAAATATAGACAGCCTTGCACATCAAATCCCTCTGGACGCTGTGAACTGATGGTAGATGGTAACAATAAGGACTGCACTTATCCTTCTTCCTGGGGAAAGGAATTGGGATGAAAAAAGCCCCCAAAATCCCTGAGATGTCTCTTTGTATTTGAAGAACCTCCATTTTACATCCTCTGCCAGCAAGACGATGTTCTTCCTCTCAGAAGAAGAGGACTCACCATGAAAACATTTTTCCTATCTGATTAATCTGTCCAGAGGGTTGCTTCCTTGGCTACCAGGAATATGAAAGACTGACAGGAGCTCCTTCAGGACTTCAGCTGAGAGGTCTATTATCCCACAATGGAAGGGAGGGCTGTCAAGGTGAGCATCGCCCTGAAGATGGTGTAACATGAAACATTAGCAGATGAAAACAAACAGAGAAAGTTGAAATAACTTTGAAAACAAATGTTTAAAAAGACTCGGAAGATCAAGAAAGAGGAGACAGAGAGAAAAATGCAGCCGTCAAGGAGATAATGAGGCATAAATGGCTGTCAGAGAATAGGAAGCTCCAGTGGGTGGATCAGATGATTATGACAGAAAAGTGAAAACAGCCAAAACAAGTGATGAAGGGGGAGCTTAGATCTTCAAAGTAGTGCCAGGCTATTCACTGAAGGACTGAGATGCTTTGAAGCAAAGGATACAGTCAGGAAGGTATTTGAAAGGGGGGTGGGGAGTGAGTGGGAAGGAGACAGAGATGAAGTCAAGGGCCAAAGAGAAATGCCACAAAGCCCAGAGCCAGCAGAGACCAAAGAGAGCCTGTGTTTCGTGTGTGGCAGCAGGAAGTGCCACCACCAAAGCAAAGGGCACAGCCCCAGCTTGTCATCCTCCATGGGGCAGCAAGGCATTGCTGCTGGCAGCAAATTCGGACTGATCATTAACAAAAGGCAGAGACAGAAGGGAACCAGGGCCTTGGGGCAGCCATAAAACAGACCATTTGACCGGTGGTAAATTTTAAAGGATCAGCCTACAGCTGGGAGTGGGGGGAAAGGGTGATACCCTAAGTCTTGAATGGAGTTATCCGCCTGCCTCTGAAGTTCAACTGCTTCAGGAGTGCCAGGAGCCCTGGTGTCACCACAAGCTTTATGGTCAGCCTGGTGAAAAAAATAAACCTGCTGGAGTTCTCAGGAAGCTGCCCTGCCATCAGCCTGTAATGAGACATTTTTACAAGTGTTGATTTTCTGTCCCCTAATTTCATCCAGGCTTAATTAAAAGCAACAAGAGAGAGAGCAAGCGAGACTGAGGGAGGAGGGGGGGGGAGAAATAAAGTTATTTAACTTCATGTTCCAGGGACCCAAGCACAATTTGGCAACAAAGTGAGGCCCTTGAGGGTTTTTTTCTCCTCTCCCCACCTCCCTTTTTTTTTAATGGTATGTGCTAAGTTTATATTTATAGAACTCCAGCTCCCTGGCACTGTAACTTCCAGCTAGCCTCATTACAACTCTCCCAGTACATGGTCGTTAATACTAATTCCATAATGACAGTGGAGCACTGAAGTAAAATTTAACAGTTCCTCAGTTAATCATTAAAATTAGCCTATCTGGGTGGATGCTGGATCTTCTAATGTTTCAGTGCAATGCAATTTTGGGTAATAAATGAGATGGTGGAAGAGGGTTTCTAATGCATTATCACCCCACGGAGGGCAGTGAGAGAGCCTCCATCCTGGCTCACCAACGTCAGAGGAGGGGGCTGCGTGGGATGGCTCCTTCCAGAGCAGTTTGCTGGGCAAAAAAATTCTATTCAGACACAGCCACGAGGGATTGAAAGGTCAAAGAGATGGTTAAGCAAATCAAAAATAGCCAGAGCACACGCCAAGCAAACAACCACACCGTGTGTTTCTGACGTACTTTCAGAGACAATGCTGGGGAGAGGAAAATTTAAAAAGAAGGCACAACACTGGTCAGGTTGTCCTTAGATGCTGGGGCTTTTGTTCTGGCTTCAGCCAGGTTTTTATTTATTATTATTTTTCATTTTTACTTGACATTATTACTCGTGAATTGGATGGTCTTCGCTGCAAGATGAAATGCTGTGGTGTGACCTAGAGATTGGATCTGTCACAGAACCTGGGAGGGACAAAATTGAAATGGTTCAGGAAGGAGACAGCTTGCTTACCAGGTTAATGATGAATTCTTGCCAATGAAGGCTTTTCAGAGTGAAAAAGAAAGAGGAAAAAAAAAAAAAGGATTTCTATCATCGAAAAGACGAGACTGGAAAAACTCAAAGATGAAATTTTTTGTTCTTCCTTACGAGTGCATGGCTGGTGGGAAATCATTATTAGAGCTACTTCAGAAATAATCATTGGTGGCTCTTCTCAAATGTTGCCTCTTAAAAGCCACAGACAGGTTGTCTTAAATAATGGCCTCAAAAATCTTTGCTGCTTTCTAGAAGAAAATCACTGAGCTAAAAAACTGCTCAGCTAATAAGTACTTCAGCTTTTGGTCTAGTTGCTCCTTTATGAGCTGTTGGCTTTAATACCATTACCTTGAATGCTGTGGCCACACAATACACAATTCAATGCTGCTCCAAAGGAGAATGATTTTATTTACAAAAATTTTAAGGTGATTCACCTTGTGGGGTTGGGGTGCCCACGTCTGCATACCAATTGCAGATGCTGCCTGTTTTGGGGACAGACAGTGCCTCAGGGCAGTCCCTGAAAATAAGGATAAGCTTGTGTGAGTCAGGGACATTGAATCTGGTTTTTATCTTTTAGGTCAATTTGTGGGATGTTTGTGGTCCTGCTGCTGCCTTCTTCTTTCTCCTTTTCTTCCTCCCTCTCTAAGTCCTGGCCCTAACAGTCAATGCCACCAGCTAAGCCAGAGGGTTTTTTTGTAACAACTGCTGTGAATCCATGACCAAAACCAAAGCCTGAAATATTTTGAACAGACAGATGCTGGTACACCTTGATGGATGTTTAGAGTGTCTGATAATCCCACCTGCTGTGCTTATCTCTCTTCAGCAATGAAGCTGCATAGGAAAGACAGCAGCAGAAAGGAAAACTGCATTTTCTGGAGTTGGTGTTCTTGTCTCTCCTTTTAAGCATTATTTGGCTTCAAGAAAATAGGATTCATTCTTTACAACAAAAGCAACTGCAACAGCTCAAGCAACTGTCCCTCTTGGAGGACATTCAGGTACTCTCTTCATTTCAACAGACTGCTTAACAAGGTGCAACTTCTTTTCTAAAAAGGTAAATGAAGGTGAAATAATAATTTAATGCCAGAGAGTGTCTACATGGCTGCTGCAGTCTGGCAGCTATTGATAGACTCGGAACCATGAAATGAAGCTTCATGAAGTAGCTGAAGAACTGCCTGCAGGTGGGACTGGGTTGGTTGGTTTTGCTGCTGCTGAAAGCAAGGGAGATCAACCTGTGCTGCTTCCTCCTCCCCTCTTGGAAAAATAGAATAGTTTGGGTTGGAAGGGACCTTAAAGATCATCTAGTTCCAACCCCCACCCTGCCATAGGGACACTTCCCACTACACCAGGTTGCTCAGTGCCTCGTCCAGCCTGACCTTAAACATTTCCGGGGAGGGGACATTCACAAGCTCTCTGAGCAACCTGTTCCAGTGCTTCACCACCCTCACAGTAAAGAATTTCTTTCTTCTTTCTAGCCTGAATCTCCCCTCTTCCAATTTACATCCATTATTTCTAGTCTTTCCATCACACATCCTATTAAAAAGTCCTACTCTTGCCTTTCTGTAGGACCCCTTCAGGTATTGATAAGCTACTATGAGATCTCCCCTGAGCCTTTCCTTTTCCTCTGACAGATATACACTCAAAATACCTTTTCCAACCCAAACTATGGTATATCACCAAGAACAGTGGTAAAATAATTAAGCAATGTGTTTAACAGGCACAGAGCAAGATCAGACCCAACTTGTGTGGCTATGAGGCCTTCTTCAGGCAGCAAGAAGAAAACAAAAACATATGGAATAAGGTTAGTTAACTTCCTCCACCTAAATGAACATTATAAGGACAAATATTCTGTTCACATGTACCCTCTCAGCAGCATGTTTAATTTGTTAAGCCCAAGTGGATTCATAAAGTGAGCCCCTTTATCTTCATTAAAACTGATGAGAATGAATTGCAAGATGTGGCATTATTATTCTGGTGTGATTCACTCCCTTCCTGAGCCTCCAAAGCATGGAACAGTTCTAACAGGCTGCAACACAGCCCTGTCAGGCTTTGCCATCTCTGCCTTGACAAACCTGAGCCTTTCTCTCTCTCACCTCAGGATACTCAGAAGTAATGGCAGCCCAGCATCAGCAGGGGGAAAAAATAAAAAAAGGTCAGAAAGCTCTCTCATTTCAGGGGAATTAGAAGTGGTTTTCTGTTGTCAAAAAGAGACTGCCACAGTCCCAGCAAGCAGGAGCTGAAACAGCACTTCAGCCTTTGGGAAATAAGCCTTCATGTCCCCTCATTATATGGCAGAATAGATATTTAACTTTCGAAACTCTTCTTCCTAGGCTCACGTGGATTTTAATGAACATTTTCTTCATTATAAAGAGGCTGAGCCATGTCACTTCTTGCTCTCAGATTGCCTGTAGTACGTAGCTTCCTTTTGGTCTCTGTTTGGCACTGACATTGCTTCCAGAGCTTTTCAAACCTTTCTGAGAAAGCTCATTACTTGGGCCATCAGTCTAAATTAGGCAAAAAAAAAAAGAAAAAAAATTAAGTGCAAGCAAAGCATGTAGACAGATTGCTCCAGCTAGCAAGTGTCTGTGGGCTGAGTAAAGCATCCTTGAGGTCTATAGGCATAATGACAAGCATTTCTTCAAATGGCAGAAGAACCAGTGAAGGTGTTGTAGGAAACAGAAATGGCCTGTCAGTGATGCTGCTGTGTATCATGGCTTCAGGAAAAGGCATATTCTGGTTTGTACTGTGTGAACACAAGGGCAGAATGGAGGACACAGCTTCTAGAAAACTCTTTGTACTCCTGGTGAAAATCCATCAATGCCAAAGTCCTTAAGAAATAGAGTCCACCAAGGACTAAGATGCTTGGTGTCAGCTGGGCACCAGGAGCTGACCATCAGCAGGGCAGCCTTTGCTTGCCAAGTATACATAATTTTTGCCTTTGGGGGCACCAATATAGCCTAATCACCTGAAGCAGCTTGAAAAGGTTTGGTCTGACATCTCATCAAAAAAATAGCCATGCTGCTATTAATAGAATCATAGAATGGTTTGGGCTGGAAGGGACCTTCAAGATCATCCGTTTCACTACTATAATAAAGAATTTCTTTCTTCCTCCCACTAGAGTAGATTGCATACTGCCTTGTCCAACCTGGCATTAAGCATCTCCAGAGAGGGGGCATCCACAATCTCTCTCGGCAACCTCTTCCAATGTTTCACTACCCTCACAGGAAAGAATTTCTTTCTTATATCTAGCTTGAATCTCCCCTCTTCCAATTTACATCCATTATTCCTAATCCTGCCATCACATATCCTATTAAATAGTCCTACCCCTGCCTTCCTGTAGCCCCCTTGAAGTATTGAGAAGGTCCTCCCTTAGCCTTCTCTTCTCTAGGCTGAACAATCCCAACTCCTTCAGCCTGTCCTCAGAAAGCGGGTGCTCCAGCCCTCTCATCATCATAACCCTGTGCTGCATCCTCTTCCATCTCTGGATTTCTTGGGATGAGCTTCAGTTCACAAATATCTGTTCCAGAAATGATAAGAGCTAAATGCAATGCACCTACAGCATGGATAAGATCTACTGTACTACAGCTTTATTACTAGATTTTCATAAATTCATGAGCAGAATAACTGTGATTTAAGAAAAGGCTTCCTCTCAGCCAAAAAAATATGCCTTACCCCCATACTCTCAATCAGATCACAATCATGGCATCTCAAATCAAGTTATGAACCACAAATCCAATCCTGTATGTATTTTTTTTCTAGTCAAGGATGCAACCTGATCATAGACTTATTAATCACCTTTTGTTAGACTTGTTGCTTTGAGATGCTTTGGGTGAAAGCCAGGTTGGGTTTGGAAAGTGATCCATATATACTGATTTCCCAGAAGAGGGACCTGACCATCAGTGCTGCTGCTGGGAACACCTTCAATGAGCTAGTGGGAGCCCTCCCATCTTGGACTGGGGTATAGAGACAGTGCATTCTTCAGTATCAAGGGGGTGGTTGATCGTCTTGCTTCAAAGATTAAATTTGTAATAGGAGCAGCCCTGAGCACAGGGCTGTATTTTCAGACCTCTTCTGCTCCTTTGACGTGTCATGAAACAAAACCACAATGGGCTTTGGGCAGAAGTCTAAGAAAAATGACACTGTAAGGGAAATCCAGTAGTGGGACACCTGGAGATGCGTTTGTAGCCAGTGTTTCCCCAAGAGATGCACAGACATTACTGTGCACTGGAGGTGCAGCTGCTCCTGTGAACAGAAATTAATCTGGTTCCTCTGAGGCTTTGGTTCATTTTGCTGTGGAGAGTGCAGGCATCCCCACCACATCTTGGAATCAGATTTTGACTTTCTCCTCCTCCTCCACACATTTATTTTTCCTTCTCCCTCAGTTTTGTTGAATTCCAGACGGTGGTTGCTCACCCACCTGCATCTCCCTGGTGTGTGCTGTGACATCTGTTTAACGTGCTGTCGAGGAAGGATGGGGAGCGAAACAGTCCCAGCATATTGGTTATTAGTTTCTGAGGAGCTAAAGGCTCTTTCTGGCATTTTGGTGACAGAAGGAGACAGCTCTGTTCTTCAGTGGGATTTATAAATATGAATATGAGGGAAACTCAGAAACAAGAGGCAAGGAGAGACGAAGAGGCTGGCTCAGACCTCAGTGAGGGCACTCGCTTGCTTTGCTGGGTGCATTAAATCCACAAGTAGATGTACATAAGCAAGGCAAGGCTCAATCTTCATGTGTTTGCTTTATGAAATGAAGGGTGGACAAGTCAAAATACTGTTTGTGTGTTTGGCCACAACACTGTTTGTTTCTCCTTAAGAACCATAGAATAGTTTGGGTTGGAAGGGACCTTAAAGATCATTGAGATCCAACCCCCCTGCCATAGGCAGGGGCACCTTTCACTAGACCAGGTTGTCCAATGCCTCATCCAACTCAGTCTTAAACACTTCCAGGGAGGGGGCATCCACAACCTCTCTGGGAAACCTGTTCCAGTGCTTCACCACCCTCATCCTGACGCTCTTCTTTCTTATATCTAGCCTGAATCTCCCCTCTTCCAATTTACATCCATTATTCCTAGTCCTTCCATCACATATCCTATTAAAAGTTTCCACCCCAGCCTTTCTGGAGGACCCCTCTGGAGGCTCCCCCTGAGCCTTCTCTTCTCCAGGCTGAACAATCCCGACTCCTTCACCCAGTCTTCATAAGGCAGTTGCTCCAGCCCTTTGAAGATCTTCGTGGCCCTCCTCTGCACCTGCTCCAACAGCAAAATGTCCTTCTTATGTTGATGGCTCCAAAACTGGACACAATACTCCAGGTGGGGCCTCCCCAGAGCCAAAAGAGATGTGGACTCTAAAATCTCTTGTCTCTGTGGGAAAACTTGGTTGTAGCTCCTCCACGGTTACCTCTGGTCAAAACTGGGTGTGTTGCCCTAGGGCAGCAATTAAGAGCTGAAGGTATGATGATGCCACATCCATCCACTGAGGGATAAGTCCATCGGGGAGTGCAGAAATCTGCTGTCCCCCGAGGCAGAAGAGCGGGAAGGCACGCAGATGAACTTAGAGAAATTAATAGTTAGCTCCCTGAAAACACCTAAAGGCAGCACTTAGTACGTGCAGTGAGAAGCCCATGCTGGGGAGCTTTAATTAAACTGAGCAGCTTGCAGTATAGAGTTGCAGAAAAAGCTGGATGAAAAAAAAATGTGTGGTGCTAAGGGGTTATTACCATAAACCCTCACCTGATGTCTCCCCAGGGGATGCCCTCCTCTCCCTGCTGCTGCGGAAAGCCCAGCTCCTAATCCCCACAAGCAGCTGATGCCAGGGATCTCAGGCCAGCTGATGGATGAGGAAGTGGGTTGCCAGAAGGGTTTTCCCCTGCTCAAGGCTGGGAGAGGGAGCACAGCAGGGCCAGGCAGCCAGCTTTCCTCTCATTACTCCAGCTCTGGCCAACAGCCAGCTCTGTCTTACCCCTGGCTGGGAACAAGGAGCCAGTAATCAACCCCTGTCTTGGATTTTGGAGCTTGCAGAAATGTAATTTTTTTTTTTTCCAGATTGTCTCCTTTCAGACAGCACAGCTTAGCACTCCCCAGAGTGTTTAATTTTTGTTCCCAGGCTTTTCTGTTGTGGCATTCACTTGGCACCAGCATTTTTGCTACCATTTCTGTGACAGCCCACTGGAGATGGGTGCTCTTGCACTCTGATCTCCACGTTCTGATCCAGTCTGGAACCCCACTTTGAAGAATTTACACAAAAACTTTGTCATTTTCATTATGGTTCATTATGCTTTATGGGTACCACTGATTTTTATTTGGAAGCTGCCTCCAAAGATAAAGTTGGGGTGGAGGGAAGGGGAATCCAAACTCCACAAATCTTACAAATAAAACCTCATGGTGCAAAATAAGCTCATGTATTCATATGTGTGTCCTCTTAAGTACATATCTATAATTTAGCAGTGAACTAGGCTTTACACTACAGCTTCTGAGTGGACCCATGGATTACAAGACTCTTTGTGGATAGAGCTGGACACGTGAATGTTTGAGAAAAGCCTAAAATATTGATGGCTGGATCAATGGAAGTGGATTTTATACCTCTGCCATGGCTACAAAGCACCACTCACCTCTGTGTATGGTGTCTTTGACCATCGGGGGAGGACCCAGGATGCCAGCAGAGGTAGCTGGGGTAGAGGCTCACAAAGGAGAAGGTTTGAAATTAATTTCTGGGTTTTTTTTACTGTTTCTGATAGTGGGAACAAGTTCAGACACAGATGGTTCAGAGTTAGCATGAACATAGTGCTGCTTTCCCCACTTCTGTCCCACAGCAGCCAACTGGGTTGACATGTTACCCTTTTTGGGGTTGAACTTCTCCAGTGTGCCAGTGGGCAGGTGGTGAAACTCTGTCAGTGGGCTTTCCTGGCATGCAAAAGCATTCATGCAAGAGATGCCACACATCAAAATCATCACTTCCCTGGTCTCAAGGACACAGGTTAAGCTGCTGAGACACCTTGGTGTTGAGAACTGTGATGCATGGGGTGAGGTTTCTTCCATCAGGGTGTGGATCTGTGACACGATGCACATCAGAGGTGGCTTTGGTCATGATGGGGCAGAAAGACACCATGCTGGGCACTGGGTGCTCTTCTCTGCTCTCTACTCTGCCCTGGTGAGACGACATAGAACCATAGAATAGTTTGGGTTGGAAGGGACCTCAAAGATCATCGAGTTCCAACCCCCCTACCATAGGCAGGGACACCTCCCATCTGGAATATTGTGTCCAGTCCTGGGGCCCTCAGTTCAAGAAGGACAGGAAATTGCTTGAGAGGGTACAATGGCAGAGCCATGAAGATGATGAAGGGGAAGCTAGGTCTCTTTAACTTGGAGAAGAGGAGACTGAGGGGAATGGGCTGCCCAGAAAGATTGTGGAGTCTCCTTCTCTGGAAAAATTCAAAACCCATCTGGTTGCGTTCCTGTGTGACCTGGTCTAGGTGTTCCTGCTCCAGCAGGGGGATTGGACTAGATGATCTCTTGAGGTCCTTTCCAATCCCTGATATTCTGTGATTCTGTGTGATTCTGCTTGCTCCCACATTGTCAGTCCACAGTAACTTCTCAATAATCAATTTCTGATGGAGGGCTAATTAGCAGCTCTTAGCTTGCTCTCTGCCATCAATGCCATCAAGGCAACCTAAACTCATACTCTCTTTTTCTGAAGAATCTCCTCCCTGTAAAGCAATACCTTTGGTTGGTATTGATCCACCCATGGTGGATTATGCACAGTTGTTGACAGATAAGGCTGGAAATATGAAATGGCCCCCTGGAAGTGCTGGTACCATACAAAGCCTTTATTGAATAGCCATCTAAACATTCAAGCTGCTTCTCTCAGATAACCTAATCTTTTCCTGCATTAACACCTCCACGTTGAAAAGGAATCAATTATGTCTACCAGTCCATATGGATTGGGTGCTGCGTATTTGGAAGCTTAGTCTTGTTCCTTCATTATTGGGTGATCAATAAACCCTTTCAGTAGGAGCATTTCATGGTTATGTAATGAATAGCATCATATAAGTTTGGCTTCAGCTGATTCTCTGTGTTGTTCTTTTTTTTTTTTTTGTGAAGCTTGGATTTTACATCCTCTTTTTCATGTTTTATGAGGATGAATTAATTACATGAAGCCGTCCTGAAACAGAAACCCAATCTGTCCTTTCATAATCCTGGGCATTCTTTTTGTAGCTTATAAGCAAGGAAAAAAATAAAAAATGAGAAGAAAACTAGCAATAACAAACCAAAAGTCAGCCATAAATATTTCATGTTTTCATTTTTCCCTGAATTAACTGTTAGCTCTTCCCTTATTAATAAGCTCCAGAAGAATTGTCATAGCAACAGTGGCAGCTCATTGAGGAAACTACAAGTAAAATATAACCCTGACAGTGCAGAGGTGCTCTGTGCAGGTGGAACCAGAGCAATGGTTCAGTCAGGCTTCAAGGATGTTCCATGAAAGGCTATGCTGACTGGCAACCCAAGAAAAAAGGTGTCAACAAGCTCATTACACCAGTGGATGCTGTTTGTTGTTCTCCTGGAGCTTCTTATTTTGCCCCCTATTCTCCAGAGAGAACTGTCATTGCCTCTTGCTCCATGCCCCTGTGAAGCCCCTCCAGCACTGAGCACTGAAAAAAGTGTCATGGACAATAAATTTAATCAAGAACCTTCAATAACATACACCATTTAAAATAAAGAAACAAAAAAACTTGGAAGTTTCTAGATTCCCCAGTGAATTTGCCATATTTCCCCAGGGTCAGCATGAGATAAACTGTCTTCTGCTTTTAAATCAAAATATGCTTCAACATGGCATGGGTTTGTCTGGTTTTCAGGGGGTTGTTCTCAGTTTATGAAAAAACTTTGTAGGTGAGAAGAAATCGTGCCTTGAGTTTGAATTAAAAAAACCAAAACATTATTCTCCTACTGAAATGATGTTTTTAAAAAATTACTGTGTGTTTTTATGGCATGTTTTTTCACTAATATTTTCTGCAGAGGAAAATACCTGACCAGTGTGGTTTGCTTTGACATTGTGTCCTACAGAGTATTACCTATCACCAAATACACAAGAACCCTCCATAAGTCAGACATTTAAACCATCATAAGATTAGTTTTGAAAGTTAAAAAAAAAAATTACAAAAAGGCAACAGGAACAAGAGTTGGCACACCTTTATGACTTTTAGAATTTACTTGAGTGATGTTTCATAGAATCATAGAATGGTTTGGGTTGGAAGGGACCTTGAAGATCATCTAGTTCCAACCCATGTCCAGCCATGGGCAGGGACACCTCCCACTAGACTTGGTTGCCCAATGGCTCATTACCAGCCTTTTTCTTTCCAAGGTTTTCTCTGCAAGCATGAAGGATATAAACCTGGAAAATTGCAGGAGATGTGGGCATTCCTTTTCTGGTGGCTAGATGTTGACAGTCATTTGTAGGCAAGATAGCAACTACTGATGACATTTCTCTGCCATCCTTCCACCTCGTTCAGTTTCCCACCTCTGGTAAAAAAGATGCAAAATTTGAGATGTTTTCCAGACTCTTTTTTCACATGGGTGAAGGCAAACAGCAGCGAGGCTGCTCTTCCAGTGCTGACTAGAGACAGGTCAGTTCGGGTGCCGTGTGAAGAGAAGCCAATTATTTTTCCAAAGCTTTTCTCAATTTCTAATATGCCAAGAGACTATCTGCCTGCTCACAAAAAACACTGTGCAGGAAGCATCCTATCAAGCACAACACTCAGGCTGGTCATCATAGAATAGTTTGGGTTGGAAGGGACCTTAAAGATCATCAAGTTCCACCCCCCCTGCCATAGGCAGAGACACCTCCCACTAGATCAGGCTGCTCAGTGCCTTGTCCAGTCTGGCCTTAAACACCTCCAGAGAGGGGGCATCCACAACCTCTCTGGGCAACCTGTGTTTCATCACCCTTACCCTGAAGAGTTTCTTTCTTATATCTATCCTGAATCTCCCCTCTTCAATTTACATCCATTATTTCTAGTCCTCCCATCACATATCTTGTTAAAAAGTCCTACCCCTGCCTTTCTGCAGGCTCCCTCCAGGTATTGATAAGCCACTATGATGTCCCCCTTGAGCCTTCTCTTCTCCAAGCTGAACAACCCCAACTCCTTCAGCCTGTCATCACTCGGTATTGAGTGCATTGAGTGGAAGCAGAATACCCTCAGCATCCATTTAACGTGATTTGGCTGCTTTAGGATGCCATTTGGGGTAAGGTAGATAGATGCCCTATATAAAATTTTTCAGTGACACTTGAAGCAGAGCTTCTCTAAGCAGTTTCACCCCAATGCCAAGCCTGGCAAAAGCTGCCTGTAGCAGCCTGTCCCTCCAAGATCCTTTAATTCCTCCAAATCCTTCCTTACCATCAACCCTGGCACCATGCTGTGCCCCAGCTCAGCCTTCTCAGCACCTCAGTCTCCCTCATGTTGGAGTCTTGCTAATTGTTTGCTCTCCCCCAGTGCATTTATAAAGACTTAAAGACTTCATAGAATAGTTTGGGTTGAAAGGGACCTTAAAGATCATCTAGTTCCAACTCCCCTGCCATAGACAGGCACACCTCCCACTACATCAGGTTGCTCAGTGCCTTGTCCAGCCTGGCCTTAAACACCTCCAGAGAGGGAGCATCCACAACCTCTCTAGGTGACCTGTTCCACTGTTTCACTACCTTCATCATAAAGAATTTCTTTCTTATATCTATCCTGAATCTCCTCTCTTCCAATTTAATTCCCTGCCTCTCTTCAGAGTCTGGAAATAGAAGAGTGTTTTCAGGTGTATCTGAAACTGCATTCTGACTTCCTTTCCCAAAAATAAGCCTGTGAACAAATGGAAGTACAAAGCTGTTGCTGCCAGCAGCATGCCCAGTCATTGTAAGATGACAGTGAATCCAAGCAGATGAACATTAAGGTGTAGAAGAGCTAGGGGTAAAGATGAATATCAGCCAAACACATGCAGCCATAATAATTACATTGTACTAAAGAAAATGTCAAGGAGACTCAATGAAGTGTTAAAGAAAATGGTTTTTTTCCCAGGTTCCACTGTGCTAAAGTGAAAAAATTGAAAATGTGGCCCAGGAGTCACCAATGCAATGGTAATTTTTCAGTTATCAGGCTTCCAGAGCCTGAGGGAATGGCTCTGGAAAGGATTCTGCATCCCAAAGCTTCTCCACGGGAGCTGGCAGAGTGCCCTAAATGCCACTCATGCACCATCAGTAACTGGTATTAATATTATATGTGCTCTATTTGGATAAGCCACAAAGGAGCTTGAGCTGAGAGGCTGGGAAAAGGTTGTGTAAATAATACTCTTCCATAATTCCTCCACAGCAGGCTGTGTGCAGTGCAGCCCAATGCAAATCAGGTTTACTAGGGAGGGTGGAAACATTATAGGATGTCTACCTTTGGAATATAGAGTAGAGCAGAGCAGAGTAGACTAGAGTACACTGGATTAGACTATAATATTTCCACAATGAACACCTAGTCCACCCACCTGACCATTACAGGAGGGTCCACAAGTTAAAGAATGTAATTAAGGACATTGCCCAAAAGTCTCCATCTCTCCAGGAAGTCTGCTCCAGTGTTCAACCACTCTATTGGTAAAGAAATGTCCCAATGTCCACTCTAAACCCCTTCAGTTCACTAATGAAAGGAGTATTTTCATTCAGAGGGATAGCCCATCATTTTTAGGTGAAATGCCTACATTAGAATCTCCCTCCACAAACCTTCAAATGTGTCTCTCCAATAGGCACTTCACATTGCAAGTCCTGTGCCTGGATTAGATTCAACTCATGGCAGATCAAGAGAGTTGGGGTTGTTCAGCCTGGGAGAAAAAAAGGCTTCAAGGAGACATTTAACAACCAACTGTACCTGAAGGAGCTTCCAGAAAAGCTGGAGAGGAGATGTTTGCCAGAGCATGGAGTGACAGGACAAAGGGCAATGTTTTTAAACTAGAGCAGGGTAGGTTTAGATGAGACATTAGGAAGAAGTTCTTCACCATGAGAGTGGAAGAAGTTGCCCAGAGAGGTGGTGGAGGCCCCATCCCTGGAGATTTTTAAGGCCAGGCTGGATGAGGCACTGAGCAACCTGGTCTAGTGGGAGGTGTCTCCTCTCATGGCAGGGGGGTTGGAATAAGATGGTCTTTAACCATTCTATGATTCTATGATATGAGTGAAGAGAGAATGCAGTGAGGACCATGTCTCATATTTCTGGTTAATTCTGGCTTCCCATAGAGGTGGTGGAGGCTCCATCCCTGGAGACATTCAAGGCCAGGCTTGATGAGGCTCTGAGCAACTTGATCTAGTGCAAGATGCCCCTGCTCACTGCACAAGGATTGGACTAGATGACCTTTGAAGGTCCCTTTCAATCAAACACATAACTCTAGTGCATTTATCAATGTCCACTTTTCTAGTGTTCATGCCAGAAATACTGCTATGTGATAAGCTAAATAGGTATGTGTATAAAATGGAAGTATCATATAAAATATTATGAAATACAAGTGTTATAAATAGATAGGTATTATATAGACACTATCAGCATCCTGTGCAGGAGCAAAAATGACATACTGAGTTTCTTTACAGTCCTGCAAGAGACTGAATCCTACAGAATTTCATTAAACTGCCCATCAGTCCAGAGCTGTTGGGTGCTTTTTGCCCACATGGGGTAATTTTTTGGCTAGTTTGCTTGTAACAGCTGATTAACTGTGGCAGGAAGCATCTATCCACCATTAGCCTTCTGTAAAGCACTTACAAATGCATTCATCCTGTAATTTGTGACCAGTTCTTCTGAAAAAAAAAAAAAATACACCACCATGTCTACTAGGAGCACTTCTAGCTGAATATTTAAAATTCATAAATATTTCAGCTTTTAAATTTTCTCCTTCCCAACCCTGATTGCTCTAATATTCAGGCTAAGTGAGCTCCAAAAGCCTGGAAACAAATTTATTTTCACTTCCAGGCAAAGAGATGATTTCCAGCTATATTCACCTAATTTAACCTCTCTAAGGAAAGGTTCCTCCCCCTCAAAACTCACAGCAAGCTCACCCTCCCATGGGTCCCTCTCGAGGAACACCATAAGCCTTGCCTCTGAAATGCAGTCTGAGGCTGTGCATGTGTACAACAGGGAAAATAAATTCATTAATATGGACCTAGTGTGTGCAATTGTTTCTGCAAAGTAGCTTACAAGAACTGAATTCATTAAAAAAAGGGGAAAAAATAGAAGAACTGGCTATATTGCTACAACATTTATTTGTTCATAAAGCCTCAGACACAAACAAGCCTGACCCTAAGTGTTTCTTAGCTCACAGGAAACTCAAGTATTGACTGAGTAACAGTTATAGCTCTTGCTGCCACCAGTATAAACTTGTCAAAGAGGAAGGATTAAATCAAATTATTAAACAAGTCAACAAGCTGAAAATTTACCTTTCCCTCTAATGCTTCTGGCAATGGCTAAATGAACTACTAAATCAAACACATCATAGCAAATTAGCAAAGTATGTTACAGCAAAAATGAAGTTTAATGGCACACAGCAATTGCCAAGATTTTTAATCAATTCTTTGCAGCCTGGGTCCTTAAATGTTTAACAATGGAGGCATAATATAAAGAAGATTAGCTCAGAACACAAAAGGGAAATTCCCTAGTGAAGTTAGAAACATGGAAAGGAATTTTTTTCCCCCCCTTCTTCAGGACTGTCTCTACAGGGCTGCTGCATTTTCACACTAATTTCAATTTGAGTTTCAGTGCTGCTTAAACTCAACCACCAAAACAAAACATAACTGCAAATTAACATATTCACTGGCATCTTCCTACATCTTTAAAGGTATGAAATGGAAGACAAGAAAATTACTGGGAAATAATCAAGTTACAGGCTCCCCTTTCACAGTAACACAAGCTCCTCTCTGGAAGAAAAACAACATAATGGGAAGTTCCTAAAATTGCTACAGCTGTTTGCAAATTTTACATTCTCTTTTATGTCTCCATTGAATATGTAATTTCTTTAAGATGCAGTAAGTTTTCTCTGAAAAAATGTTGACTTTTCTGAACCACTGGGGTTCTCCAGGAAAACTAAAGGGGTTTCTGGCCCACCTGCAATCATGCAATGCCAAAGTGGACTTGACGGGTGCAAGTAAGACATGAGACCAGATAATATATTGGTTTTTTAAAAGCTGCCATCAATGCACTTCAGGTCCCTGGTCTTGTTATACGCTGCTATAAAGCAGAAGACATCAACAGTGTCTCCAACAACTAATGGAATTACACTGGTGGGAGTAAAAGTAGGATCAAAACAAGCTGCTACAGCAGCTGGAGAGAAACCAGAGGTACAGGGCTGGGGGTAGAGACAATTTGGGCAATGCAAAATCATATATTTGGAAGAATGAAAATGTAGAGATGACTGCCATGAAAACAATGCATCCCTCACATTGAGAAAAGGCCTGCAGGGCACCCCTTCTGCATCTGCTGAACTTTACAATCCAGCCAGACAGCCAAAATTATTGCCTATGTGATCAAATTGTCTATGTGATCAAAAGCCACTCTACAAATCTGGATATTGGCAAAACAAAAAGAGGGGATAAAAAATCAGTTGTTATCTTTCATAATGTAGCTCCATTAAGGTCATGATAACACCAAAAGCATTTGTCACAAACATTTGTCACTTGCTTGTTATTCCCAGGATTCATTTCTGGCAGATTTGTGTTTGTTTCCCTGCAGACATGGCTCTATGCTTGTGACAGGGGTGAGCCACAGACCTGCCCTGTGCCCAGGGAGCAAGAGGTGGGATGTCCAGGTTGGGGGTGATGCTCTGGTGTAAGCTCACCCCACAGCCCCCAAGGCAGACGTGGCTCATCTGCAGATGAGCTTTGCCCATGTGGTGTCATCTATTGAAGCATCTCACCTGCGTGACAAGCTTTGGTGTGTCCCCAGAACACTGGCTGCCCTTCCCAAGGAGGCAGAGTCTGCTCATCCTCCTGCAGGCAACAGCTGAGGAATGAATATTGCATTGGGTTCACTGAAGAGTGCTTAAATATAGACAGCATATGTGTGTGTCCTCATCAGGAGGGGAAAACATTGACTGGTGTCACCCATTGCAGGGATGCAACCTGGCACCAGGCTGCACTACAAGGCAAGGGGAAAAATTGTGCTGAGGAAAGGACAACAAACCCAAAAGTAGTCCAGGACAGTGAGTGTCTGGCTGTGGGACAAAAGGTAGTTCATTCTGTGCTGGTCCTCCTGCACACGGGAGCATGCTCTGAAGCCACTAGAGGTCACATCTGGACATGAATCCATGTAGACACAGAGGTATTTAAATAAAACCGATCCAACAGTTCAGAACTGCAGTCCAGAGTTGTATTGATCTTAACCTGGTTTGTGAGGAGGAACTCTAGGATGCATAAGAAAGAAATTCTTTACAGTGAGGGTGGTGAAACGCTGGAAGAGGTTGTCCAGAGAGGTTGTGGATCCCCCCTCTCTAGAGGCTTTATATGCCAGGCTGGACAAGGCACTGAGCAGCCTGATCCAGTGGGAGGTGTCCCTACTTATGGCAGGGGGTTTGGAACTCGATGATCTTTAAAGTCCCTTCCAACCCAAACTACTCTATGATTCTGTGATTGTGTCCATCCTTTGCTCTTTACCATTCCCTGGACACATGCTTGCAAATTCACAACCAAGGCACTGCTGCACCAAGAGAGAAGGAGAAATAGTAAAACCTACATCTTGGTAAAGCCCCTCAAATGGTATCTCCTCACTCCCTGATGGACCTGCATCCCCTGGAATGGCAGCTTCATCTTACCTGTCTCACACTTGCTTGTTTTTCCTCTTGTTTTTCTTTCCCCTCCCCTCGCTCTTCCCTCCATTTAGCTTGTTCAACACTGTTTTAAAGCTAGTAGCAGAGAACAGATTTTTCCATTAATATTTAAGTAGGAAAAAAAGCCATTATGAAACAAACAAAAAAAAAATTTTTTAAGCTAAAAAAATTCTACCCTTCTTCATCCCCACCTACTAGTCAATGGCATACTGGATGTTAATACGAAGATGGTTAAAGGGCTGGAGCAACTGCCCTATGACGACAGGCTGAAGGAGTTGGGGTTGTTCAGCCTGGAGAAGAGAAGGTTCAGGAGGGACCTTATAGTAACTTACCAGTACCTAAGGGGGTCCTACAGATATTGGATGGGAGGACCAGAAACAATGGATGTAAATTGGAAGGGGGTAAATTTAGACTTGATATAAGATAGAAATTTTTTACAGTGAGGGTGGTGAAGCACTGGAACAGGTTGCCCAGAGAGGTTGTGGATGCCCCCTGTCTGGAGGTGTTTAAGACCAGGCTGGACAAGGCACTGAGCAGCCTGATCTAGTGGGAGGTGTCCCTACCTATGGCAGGGGGGTTGGAACTCGATGATCTTTAAGGTCCCTTCCAACCCAAACTACGATTCTATGATTCTATTTTCGGTGTTCCAGCTTCTCCCCAAAAGTGCCCCTGGGGAAGAAAAAAGCCACCAAAAATCACAAATCCATCTGTTTGTATTGCTTATTTTACCCTAATTTCTTTTACATTTGTAGCATTACTGACCATAGTGTCCATTGCATGGCAGTAGCATCACACAGAGCTGTTGTCTACCCTGCAAACACCTAAGGACATCTCAACCATCTACAGACAGAACCCATAAGGTCAGATTGATCCAGAGCAGCTAAAAATCCCAAAAGAAAACCTGCAGACCAGCTAAAACTCCATGACTATGTAGATTTTCTTTTTACTCTCCTCATCCCAACACCGTTGCATAACCCTCATGCCTTCAGGGTGGACTTTCACAGGAGCCAGGGGCACTTTAGCACAAGGATGCTCCTTCCTCTTTGCAGAGCTCAATCCTTCTTTCTAGATACATTTCTCCTGCAGCCAATAGGGGTTTTTTTTCTTTTTTTTTTTTTTTTAATTTAAACAAATCCTCTGTTCTGCGTTCTAAGGATGAAGGATGATTCATGAGCAGCAGATGTCGACGTGGGCGCTAACAGAGCGGCATTACTCGCTGCATAGTTTCAGGTGCCAAAATAACAGCATTTATTAACCATCTCCACTTGGGGCTCAGGAACTTAGAGCTAGGTTTTTGCTGCTGGCACACAGAAAGGAGAAACAACAAAAAAAAAGAAAAAAAAAGACAGTGGAGGTATCATTAATAAAACATTTACAAAATACATGTCAAATCTTAACTTCCCCTAGATGCAGGAAATAATAGAGGAATATTATTTTGTGGTGTGTTTTGTTGGTTTTGGGGGTTTTTTTACGTTTTTTTTTCCAGGTTTTTTTTTCAGTTTTTTTTTTTTTATTTGTTGTTGGTTTTGGTGTCTTTTTAGTTTTTTTTTCATTTTGATTTGTTTGAATTTGAAAGACTGTTATTACAAGACTCCAGATACTTCTAAATAAAAAAAAAAAGAAATGCTGTGGTGCTTTTTTATTTCTTTCTTTTAAGGCAATTCTAAAGGTATAATGAAGGGTTTTAATCTTATTTGAGAGATGTAATTAAAAAAAATCTCAGCTCCTAAGAAGGTCAATATGGTTTGTTAAACAGCATTGATTTTCAGAATATTACCAATGTACACAGTGATTTTTTTTAACTTCCATCCCTTCAAGAACTGTGGCAGGTCTAATTTGATTGGTAAATACCTACTCTAAATTAGGCTGGCACAGTAAATACAGGTGCCTCATTGCAAGTTATTGGAAAATTCTTCAAAATATTGAAGGAGATCTGTGGAGAACATCACAAATTTTTTTTCTACTTCACATGTTGAATGAGATACTTGCTTGTGAGGGTTAGTGGGGACAAGAAGTCCCCGAAGAGGAACTTACTGAATCCAAGGGACTTTGAAACATTGACTTGTGCTGGATTTAGGGGTTTTTTTTAAAAATCAGGGTTTTTTTCCAAACTGGGAGTTTCATGTCTGCAAATTGATAACACCTTGCCTACCTCACATAGTACTACTGCACTTAATGCTTAATAGGCACTCTGGAAACTTTAATTTAAAGAATCTGGGTGTTTTAATTAATCATCATTGCATTGCCCATAGAGAATACCAAGCTGGGAGAGTGGGAGCCACTGCTATAGTTAAGCTGTCTGATAAATCTGCTCCATTGATTTTAGGTTTTCTTGGTGGGAAAAAGACTTGGGATTAGCCTTCTGCAGGGGCTGGTGTGAGGACAAGCTTGCAGCCAGCACAGAGGGCTTGCTAAAAAGGAGCACTTGGATATCACTTAAATACTTTTAGGTTCAGCTTCACCTGGTATAGGGATGGAGGCAGAGAGTCTGGCTTGACTAAACCTCACTTTACACCCAAAACCAGCAATTTTCTAGTGATAAGGCAACTTTGACAACACAGGAGCCTGCTTATTTCATCCCCCCCACAGTCCCTTTCATCTTATGGCTTATTTAAATGATTCCACATAATTATTCCATGGGAAATGGCCTCAAAGGCCATGCCTTTGAGGGGAAGGAGAGATGAAAGCATCATTCCCACCAAGGTGAAGGATTTCCAACTGCAGAGCAGCGCTCATGCTGGGGGATACCTTGTTAGCAGCTTTCATTACCATTTAAAATCCAGCTCTGCCTCCTTTCAGTGATCCCACGATGATGGACAGGGATAGGAAATACTCTTGTTTACTCATGGTAAATAACACACATGGCTGCAACAATCCTAAAATAATCACCAGCCCTGAAGGATACAGCCTTCAAGAATTCAGCCTTAGAGATGAAGTCCAGTTACTTCTCCCTCTGGTTTTGGGGGGGGACAAGTCTGCATTCAGCTCCCTGAGCACAACCAAGGATGCTCTATTAGCTTAAGGAGCAGACACAAAGGTATTTGTTTCAGAGCCACCTCTGGGTAAATTCACAGCCATAACCCTCATTTTAGAAAGGTGTTAACAAGCACTGAATCAGGCTAAAAAGCTATTCCTATAGCTATACACAGCAAATGAGGTGCCAATTATTGCTCCAGTTTTCCAGCTGAACACAGCTGCTTTGTTGGCTTTCAGTGGAGCTCTGCTGATTTATCTTCCTACCACTGTTTTCTCTCAGTGCACAAGCGACAACACCTCCAAAGAGAACTCCTGGCACATTTGTAAACATTTGAGTTTTGTCCTGCAAATATCTCCCAGTTGCCCTATGTGGTGTAGGGAAAGATTCTTTGCCTTTAAAAGGCTTGGAAGCAAGAAGGAAGCCAGACATTCTCATAGAATCATAGAACAGTTTGGGTTGGAAGGGACCTTAAAGATCATCAAGATCCAGCCCCCCAGCCACAGGCAGGGACACTAGATCAGGCTGCTCAGTGCCGTGTCCAGCCTGGCCTTAAACGCCTCCAGAGAGGGGACATCCATAGCCTCTCTGAGCAAAGTGTTCCAGTGTTTCACCATCCTCACTGTAAAGAATTTCTTTCTTATATCTAGCCTGAATCTACCCCCTTCCAATTCACATTCATTATTTTTAATCCTCCCATCAGATATTTTATTAAAAAGTCCTACCCCTGATGGTTTCTTTCTTCTGGGCTTTTGTAGGATGTCACACAATGAGACACCCAAAGGTCCTGGAGGTGTAGACTTGAATGGGACTTTCCCAAAGGTGTAAGCAACTGTGAGATTAATCATGGGCCAAAGGGCATCTCATTTTCACTCCTCCAAAGATATTTGCTTTGGAAGCCCCCATGCCCAAAAGCTGCTCAGCACCCACAGCCCCTGGAGACCCTGTATCACATTGAGCCCACAGTGAACCACCTTTTATGGACCCACCTGCACATGAGCACCAGAGATCACTCACATGGGATGGTTGTGGAGAAGCAGCTGTTTCTCCAGGAAACCATTGAGAGCCTTTCCTGACAAGAGTGAAATTAAATCATCACTGGAGATACACAGGAGGTGAGGCTGTGGGATGGCCCCAGGGCCAGTGAAACCTCTGCAGACATGTGGCTGCCATCCCTCTGCTACAAAGCCTCAAAGCAAGACCTGGGGCAGAGTTTGAGTGTGGCATTTCAGAGTCAAAAAATCACCCTCCCTCCTCTCCAGCCAAATGCTGGCAAATATTAGAGAAGCATCTGAAAGGGTGCTTAGATGCAAAGGTAAACTACTAATAGCTGAGCACTCTTTGAAGTTCACAAGCAGCAGAAGTGTATCAGCCTTTAAAAAAGGCTAGTGCATGCTCTCTAATCCCCTGCCATTCCTACAATAAACTTGAAATTATTAATATTGCACTCATACATGCATAAAGATAAAAAGCATAGCTTCTTATTTGGCATTTCAGCACACTGTACCAGCACACATCAATTTGATTTGGAGAAACTTCATGAAGCAACACGGTCCTGCATCTGGGTTGGAGCAATCCCAAGCACAGATACAGACTGGGTGGAGAGTGGCTTGAGTGCAGCCCTGAAGAGAAGGATTTGGGGTGTCAGTGGATGAAAATGTCAACATGAGCCGCCAATGTGTGCTTGCAGCCCAGAAGGCCAACCAAATCCTGGGCTGTATCAAGAGAATTGTGACCAGCAGGTCAAGAGAGGTGATTTTGCCCTTCTACTTGGCTCTGGTGAGGCCACATCTGGAGTATTGTGTCCAGTTCTGGAGCCCTCAACATTAGAAGGACATTGAGCTGCTGGAGCAGGTCCAGAGGAGGGCCAAAAAGAGGATGAAAGGGCTGGAACAACTGCCTTATGAGGACAGGCTGAAGGAGTTGGGATTGTTCAGCCTGGAGAAGAGAAGGTTCAGGGGGAACCTCATAGTAACTTTTCAATACCTGAAGGGGACCTCCAGAAAGGCAGGGGTAGGACTTTTTAATAGGATATGAGATGGAAGGACTAGAAATAATGGATGCAAATTGGAAGAGGGGAGATTCAGGCTAGATATAAGAAAGAAATTCTTTACAGCGAGGGTAGGGAAACACTGGAACATGCTGCCCAGAGAGACTGTGGATGTCACCTCTCTGGAGGTGTTTAAGGCCAGGCTGGACAAGGCACTGAGCAACCTGATCCAGTGGGAGGTGTCCCTGCCTATGGCAGGGGGGTTGGAACTAGATGATCTACAAGGACCCTTCCTACCCAACTATTCTATGATCCTATGAATTTAGGAGAAAAAAACTGATACATGGTTTTAGTTTATAGAGGAGAAAACGATATAGTCACAGTTCCAGCAATGCTGCTTTCTACTCTTAAAGAGTGAATGTTCTGCCCTTAGAAGCTGAAAGGTATCAACCAGCAGGGTGCATAGAGGAGCATCAGGTGCATGCACACACATCTGTTCCTGGTGCCCATCCTAGGGAATAAAGGTCCTTCCCCCCTCGCACACCAAACTGGATTCATCCTTGTTAATGGAAAAGGGATGAGTTAACCTTTGATTGACTTAAAGTTTTGAGGTATAACTTAGAATATGTCTGAGAGAAGCAGCACTGTATCAAACAGTTTCCATGCCACCATGAGATGCTTGCAACTACCTTGCACTGCTGTGTGTGCTTGAGCTCCCATTTCACCCCCACAAGTGCTTGGGTGCCAGGAAATTACCATTTACATCACTCCAGCTAACAGGTAGTGGATAATAAAAAAGAATTTGGGTGCAAAGCCAAGACCTCCTGTGATGTGATGGGGCAGAATCAGTGCAGTCATCTAGGTTGTTACTACAGTTACTAGGGTAGCCTGTAGGTGTCCCATGTTCCTGGGGGCTGGATAGAGCAGCTCCAGAAAGAAAACAGACCTAGAAAGTAGGATTAGAAGAAAACAGGACCAGCACAGGAGACTGACACAGCAAGGGAAAGCAATAGTCATAGTCATAGTCATCTAGGTTGGAAGGGACCTTTCAGATCATCAAGTCCAACCATCAGCCCAACTCTTGCAAGCTTCATACCTGGACAGGGACTTGAAAGAGTTCCACAGGGCAAGTCAAGCCCTAGATTTATCTAGGAATTACACTGATCTTTTATTCTAGCTGTTGGGCTTTTCATTCTTATTGAGAGAAGCTATTTCAGTCAGACAGTTCGTAGCACTTTTTTTCTCCTCCCCCCCCACTCTCTTTTTTTTGATAAATGAGTTCATAGAAAACTTAATCTTTCAAAAGACAGTTAATACCCTAATTAAGCATTCATCTCCCTCTCTCATCAGTAACACCAAAAACATATCAAGACAAATTACCCATAGGCAGATGCCTGGCAAAGGCATCTTCTCAGATCCCCTGGACAAATGCAGCTAACTGCAGCACAAAGTACCAGTGATAACACCTGAGCCCACACCCCAGCTTGCAGCAAGGAGCAGAGATGTCTGTCCTTTTTGCAGAGTTTTCCATCTGCTCCCTTTGATCACAGAAGATGGAGAGAGAAATATGTGGCAGAGATGAACTTACAGCCTTGCATCACTTCTAAATGAGGGGAAAAAAGAAAAAAAAAGGGGGCCACACACAGCAGCAGTAGGGTTTGGAGCAAGAAACAGATGCCCTGGCAGGTGGAGGGATGTGGGCCAGCCTGGGAGCTTGATGGTTTGGCTCTGGAGGAGAGAAGAGCTAGGATGATTTGAGTTTTCCCCTGCCTCAGTTTTGGTTTATAGCTGCTCCTGCCTTATGCACCAGATGGGGAGAATAAACGAGGCTGAATCCATGCATAAGGTATCAGCATTCTTTGTAGGTGGCAGGCTACCTCAGAAACCCTGCCCTCATTTCATTTGGCTGCATCATGGATTGGAGGGAGATGTTTTATATGACTGGAAGCAAGCCATTTGGTTCTGAGGCTTTGAGAAGCATCACAAAAAAAATAGGCTTCTGTTTGATTTCTCCCAGCTGGCCATTACTCAGTGAAAGAGAAGAGAAGTGC
This sequence comes from Turnix velox, assembly GCA_013400935.1. NCBI lineage: Eukaryota > Metazoa > Chordata > Aves > Charadriiformes > Turnicidae > Turnix > Turnix velox. Next base: position 59,663 of record VZTY01019062.1, read on the forward strand.
CAGGGTTTGGGGTTTCTTTGGCAAAGCAAGCCCTACAGAGGCTCTTTGTGCATATCCTAAGCCCCAAGTGGTCCTTCACATACCTCACAGTGGCCTGAGAAGACTACCCTGGCTTCTAACAACGTATCCCAAATACCCCAGCCCAGATTGTAGTGTCAGAGCAAAATGCTTGCCTTTAGGAAGCTGAGCACTGTGCACAAAGTCCTAGTTTGCCAAGGAAACATGCTGGCACCAACCTGCTAATCCTTCCCAGTGAGATTTTTACATCCTGAGCCATGTTTTTATTTCAGTACTATGAACAAACCCCCCACACACACTCTTCCCAACCCCACCAACCGCCTTTCCCCACTGCAAAACCCAAAGTTCAGCCAAAGGTCCAGGAGATACAGCTACACAACAGGGGAAACAACACAACCCATGATGTTTAAGCACCAGGATAGTCAGTGAATAGTCCCTAATTACACCGACAAAAGAGACAAAAAGCACATACCAGCTGACACTTGGCTGCTTCTCCACTGTGTTAACTGGCTGCAATTAATGAGACAGCAGAACTGAAGCTAGAAAGAACCCTAGCCAGGAAGAAACCTCACTGATTAATTAAAAAATTAAGGGAGACCCAGAAGAAAACTCCCCCTGAGTCCTTCCACTCTGCAGCCAGCCTTGGATAAGCCTGCTTAGAAAGGGCCAAGAGATATGTGATGGAAAGCAAGACCCAAAATTCAAAGCAGTGCTTTAGAAGGGGCCAGAAGAGTTGCAGGTTGTCCATCAACCTCCTGCAAATCATAAAGAGCAGTGGCAGATGGCCAGTGATGGCCTGGAAATGAATAGCACATCTGCATCATTAACATCAGTGGTGACAACTCACATAGATTTATGCTCTGCTAATGTTGGGAAGGTGCTGCAAAGCAGAGAGGAGAGATAATACCTTTGATGAGCCAAGAGCTGGAGCAGAGAGGAACCTGTGGGCAGAGTAGGAAGGATCCATAAGGGAGCTGTGGCACACAGCCAGCAGAGCTTCTCAGCTTCAGCAGATCCTCCTCCTGCCAGAAGCAAACCCTTAGCTGGGAGGCTGAGAATAAGCAGCCTCAACCCTGTGTCCTTATCTGGTCCTTGAATGAATCAAACCCAAAAAGGAGCTGTAAATCAGAAAGGAAGGTAACATGGATGGCATTGAGCTGCCACAAAAAATGCCTCCAAGAAAACATCTGGGGCTGATCCAGGGTTTAGCAGCCAGTGGTCATCTTTTCACTGTTTCTAATGGCCTGTGGAACTCATCAATGTATAATGTCTTGTTCATTTCTTGCCAATGCACAAAGCTATAAAAAAGCCAAGAGAAATCCATTAGTTTTAGACAATAGGGAGATAATGCTCACTGACTTCACAGCTGGGGTGGGGACTAGTAGCATTTTCCCTGCCTTAGATGACACAAAACCTGTTTTAACCACAAAGTTCTCTACCAGTAAAAATACCTGGACATCAGAAATCATTTTCACTTGCATCACTCTAACTTCTTTCAGCTCAAATGTTAAAGTCTGTATCTCCTTAGTATGTCAGATTCATAGAGAAGACAGATTCATATATATATATATATATATATATATATACAGGAATTAATAAGTATAAAAAAATACACATTACAAAAGAAACTAAAACCCTAGCCAACTAGTCAAACCCCTTTTGTAACAGAAGACAATGGCTAGGTTTGCTCCTCAATTTGCACTGGTACAAATGTAGTTAATAGTTAACCTACTCACTGAGTGGGCCCTGATTGTGTCTCATTGCTTGTCATGGGATATCCATGGCACCCAAATTTAGGTGGACATGTGTGCATCTGAGAGGCACACAGATGAGAGCAGAACTAAGCAATGGTATCATCTCCTGCCTCTTTTCCCTCTTGCACATCACTGACACTTCCACAAAGCCTCTGAGCTCTGTGTTCTGTCCCATATCAGGCTTGGGAAGATGGAGAAGAGGACCAGGGTGCAGCAGGAACACAAGATGAGTAACCACCCATGGCTGGGTCTCTTCAGCTCACACAGCTCTTGCCACATACAAGAGGGATGTACAGTGTATGCATCAGCTGATGTACACCTCAGATAGATAAAACTATAGGATTACTAAGGTAAAATTTAATGTGCAAGAATATGTAGGTACACATAAAGTGCTGCGCAAACCTTTGCCAGTGGGAGATCTCCAAGTTGATGGTGGGACAGCAGATCTGAAGCATGGCACTATTGACTCACTTGACATAGAATCATAGAATCATAGAATAGTTTAGGTTGGAAGGGACCTCAAAGATCATCGAGTTCCAACCCCCCTCCCACTAGATCAGCCTGTGGTGTAAGAGCTCTGGTCCCATGGAAATGCAGGACTGTAATGTTTTCCCAACAAACATGCTCTGGAAAAAAAGCAAATTCTGATGTCAATGTTCATTTCTTCATAAGTGAGTCAGAATTCATTCCCCATATGGTTTGGCTACATGGTCCACCTTCACCCAGTGTGCACCACTCCAGCTTATCCCACCTCTTATTAGCAGCATTAGTCAAAAGACTTCCACAATCTTTAGAAGACTTTCTGCCATAAACTTAATTTGCCTTCAGTGTCACTCATGGGAAATCAAGGACTGAGACAATCAATGAAGTTCACAGGAGTTCCTGAATCAAGAAAAAAAAAAGCCTTGAGAGAACAGAAATTCTGTGTCAGGGTGCACTCAGGTGTTAATTCAAGCAAATACATTATTTTCTTCTACCATGCTGACCCTCACACTTGGTGATAATAACCTTCATGTTAGATTGCTTTGACCCATCACCACTGCTCAGGATTTGGAGAAAGATAGATTCCAGTCCTGGCTCTTTGCCATATCAAATAAAATGAAAAAGCAATTTATACACCCTCTTGGAGGAAAATGACAGTGCTCAAAGGGAAGGTGCTCAAGATAAAATTTAATTTAGGTGTGATGAGCTTCACATATCTCTCCTGGGTAAATCACTCAATGAAGTTTCCATCTCATCCATTATATAGGTTAGCCTACTTTACTTTTTATAAAATAAAAAAACCCCAAAAAACTCCTACAGGGCAGGCCAGGAGATAAGATCAAAGGTATTAATAAAGAGACATAAAATGTAACACCTTAAAAAACTGGAAGATATCACCAGCCTGGGGCCACATCTAGAGGAAATCAGTACTATCCACCAGCCAGGACTTCCAAACTGCTGAAAGGTGCCACTGCTGCAAGGGAGGTGAAGCTGGGCTCCTTCATCACCCTCAGGATCTGCTCCCATTTTGCTGGATCTTCACTGGAGGCCACTTTATGCTTTCATAGCCTTCCTCAGCCTGGTGCAGAGCTGCTTCAAGTAACTGCAGGCTCTGGAAGCAAATGGAAACAACAGGCATGTGGTAACAGGAGAGATCTGCATAAGAAGGTACTTAAAGGCAAGGAGAAGCAGTAACTCTATCTCTCATATTCATATATGATGCAAAGACATTGCTGTCAGCTGCAGGTTCTTAAATACTAAGGTGCTTCTGGCCAGCACATGGACAGTGGCCAACTCTTCCAGCAGGAGAAAGGACACAAAATGCAGGGGGCAAAACAAAACCAGAGATCATTAACAGCTCTTTCTTCAGGCCTGGGGCAGTAGAATGGAAATAAAATCTTTTTTGTGTGCATTTAGGTCCCCATCCACCATTCCTACTTCCTCCTGCTGGCCTGTCCAACGTGAATGCTGCCTTTCCCCACTATGAAATTTAATGTATAGCTTTATCCTTACAGGGACCAGAGTCTTAAGAGGGATGGGGGAAGCATCCCAGCAAAGCTCACTTGTGATTACTGCTGACAGAGGAGGCTCATGTCAAATGCTTGCCCAGCTAATAAATCTCTCCCTGCAACAAAATGCCTCAAAAGTGCAGAAGCAAAACAGCAATTTGACCCTGTCAAGACTCTCTGTGGCAGCAGGAGATGGTAAAACATGAGGTGCTACCTCCTTCTTCACCTCTCCCCATCTCCCCCACCCACAGGGAACTCTGCAGCTTCCCTGGGTACCAAAAGGAAGATGTAAGGTCTGCCTGGGCAGGATGAGTAATTAATGGTATGTGCTTAGTGCAAACATGCCCATGCATTGGGCACTAATCAATCAGTTCCCTGATTTCTAATTACCAGGTTGGCTGGAGTTTTCCCTCTTGGTATAAACACAAAGCTGACCTCACCCTGGTTCCTGCTTGCTGTGTTCTTATGGCTGGAATCAAGAGAAAGCCAAGTTGCTCAGTGTAGATGAATTTAAGAAGGGGCAAGGAGGTGGGAAGGTCAGCTGCTGTCTGCTCATGTGTGAAGGAAAGAAAGGAGAAAGTTTTAGGTGTAAAAACAGAGGATGGCATCCAGAAGGATACAGGGAAAAGAGAGAAGAAGCAAAGAAAATGTTCATTAAGCAAAGAAGAAGGGTTTAAAGTGGGGAAAAGCAGTAACATTGTGGTGATGCCATCAGTGCCCAAAAAAGATGCCTCCCTAAGGTGAAAATACCATTTTGGCAAAGAGAGTTGGAGTGTCAGGAAAGCAGGAAGAATATGTAAAGCCCCTGCTTGCAGGAGAACACCAGGAAAGTAGAGCATATGCTACCCAGCCATAAACACCCCTCAGCATGGAGCAAATGAACCGAGGAGCCTGTTGCACCCAGATGCTTAATTAACCAAACTCTGAACAAGGCACATTTAGGTTGGAAAAGGGAGCAGAGCAGCTGAAACACAGCAGTGAGTGACAAAGCATCTTGCAAAGAGAGAGTTCATTCAACTGCCAGCTCTTTGCCTGTGGGTTGGATCTGCAGGTGAGGGAGAAGGTGCTGGGGTGGTCTCTGCCCATGTTGCTGCTCTGCCAGAGTCTTGTAGTAGGAAAGCTTGCACCTGGTTTTGAAAGCAAGTGATAAAAGGTTTTCTGACATTTTACATGATCAGAGCCACAACTAGAACAAGGTAAGTCTAGAGTAACAGTGCTTTGGTGGGAACGAGACAGGGCAACAGGTAAAGGTCTGAAAGCCCCTTCCCTCACCTCTGCCAGCACAAATGGGCTTTTCTCCTCAACTCATTTGGCTTCCAGTGACACATTTCCAACAGTCTTTTCCTCCATCAGCCTCTGGCAAGGGACAAAGGTTGTGCAGGTCCTCTGGCTGATCTGTGTCACACCAAGAAATAAAAACACAGAACAGAAGCAGGGTTTGAAAGCTCACCCACAGCAAGCAAAATTTCATGTCCCCCTGTTTGAATTTCAGGGCCATTATCTGACTGAATCAAATTGCAGTATGGTTTCATTCAGGAACTATTTCCTTTACAAGCACAAAAAATAAGAAAGGAAATGCTCCTGGGTTTCAGAAGACTCAAGGAATCCTCCTGTTCTCCACCATGGCTGGTGTTCAGGGCTTCAGCCATGGTCTTCCCTATGCTCCAGGAAAGGGTTATGCCCTCACAAACAAAATTTTCTTCTACTTCCATTCTTTGGAACAAGCTGAAAGTCTGCAAAGCCCATTTGCTGGGTGTCCAGAGGGACAGCATTCACCTGTCTAGAGGTTTGTAGCATTCCTCAGAGGATCTGCTGATTTCCCAGGAGATAACAGCTAAACAAATCTGGTGTTTCATCTGCAGCCTCCAGTTAAATTGCCCTCAATGTGTAAACTTGGGAAAGCAGCCTGTAGTCTTGTTTTCCTTGTTTTTCCTCAGCAGGTTCAGTTCTGCAGTGGAACAGAATCCTTTTTCAGAAGTCCTAAAGCAAGAACTTGGCTCCAAAACCACCATTTTTCTCAATGGGAGGAGAATATGTCCATGGTGGGTCAACTTCTTGGAAGAGGAGTGTGACCAGGAGGTCCAGAGAGGTGATTTTACCCCTCTACTTGGCACTGGCGAGGCCCCACCTGGAGTATTGCGTCCAGTTCTGGAGCCCTCAACACAGGAAGGATATTAAGCTATTGGAGCAGGTCCAGAGAAGGGCCACGAAGATGATCAAAGGGTTGGAGCAACTGTCCTACAAAGACAGGCTGAAGGAGTTGAGGTTGTTCAGCCTGGAGAAGAGAATGCTCATGGGGGACCTTACAGTAACTTATCAATACCTGAGGGGGTCCTCCAGAAAGNTGCCTATGGCAGGGGGGTTGGAACTCGATGATCTTTAAGGTCCCTTCCAACCCAAACTATTCTATGATCTCTATGATTCTATGATTCTAAGATTAGTCTTTAGCTTCCAGCCTTAACACACTATGATCTCTCTGAGGTGTAACAAGGACAAGATCTGGGTCAAAGCCTCCAGCTTCCAACAGAAAGTCACTTCAGAAGCCATAATAAATGCTCCTGGAGAGGGTATCTAATTTAAAAATACCTAAAGAAATACCTCACAGGCTAATTAAGCCTCTCCCCCCTGAGCTCTCTGACTTTTGATTTTTATCAGTCTCCATGCTGGATTCCTCGCTGTGGGTGTTAATGGTCCTCTCACAAAAGCCTGGTTAATTCTCTTAATGCTAATTCCAGGGCATTACTTTTGAGTTAAACACACATGCTGCAAGAATGAGATGTTTTAACATTAAAAAAATTTAGAAAAAGGCAATCTAAAGAAAAACCAGATGGTACAACAGGACAGGGTGAAATATGAATTTCTGTACTGGTTTCCAACCCTAGCAGGGCAGAAGTAAGTCCTGGCAGGAGTGATTTAGAGTCCTGCACAGGGCAAAGATATGTTTTACATCCCCAGAGGTGAATGACACCAACAGCAAAGCCATGAAAAATCCTGAATCCTATTCACAGGGTGAAGAAGGGATTCACAGTGTCTCTATAATTGTGTTTCTTTCCAAATCATTAGGAAGTATTAAGCAGACTAGATTCATAGAATAGTTTGGGTTAGAAGGGACCTTAAAGATCATCTAGAGCCAACCCCTCTGCCATAGGCAGGGACACCTCCCACTAGATCATGTTGCTCAATGCCTCATCCAACCTGGCCTTAAACACCTCCAGAGAGGGGGCATCCACAACCTCTCTGGGCAACCCGTTCCAGTGTTTCACCACCCTCACAGTAAAGAATTTCTTTCTTATATCTAGCCTGAATCTTCCCTCTTCCAATTTGCTTCCATTATTTCTAGTCCTTCCATCACATATCCTATTAAAAATTCCTACCCCTGCCTTTCTTTAGGCCCCCTTCAGGTATTGATAGGCAACTATGAGGTTCCCCCTGAACCTTCTCTTCACCAGGCTGAACAACCCCAACTGCACATGCCTTTCAGTGCCAAGCATGGAGTGACAAAGCAGACACCAACCCCAGCACTTTGCTTCCAGCAGGTCATCAAAGCTTTTTACATCCCTCACCGCTAATAACACTGAGTTGGCACTCACACACTGCCTCCACACACACATCCCTCCTCCTTTTCTTGCCTTAGATCCATTTGCATTGGCTTTTCAAGCACCAGAATCAATTTTCATGCCCTCCTAATTTTGCTTTTAGGTGCAAGGCTTGGCTGGGCTCTCATTCATGCTGTCCTGGGCCAGGAAAACCTGCTGTTTTTTAATAGGTTCTGGTAAATCTTCCCCAAGTCTGAGGATTTTATCAACTTCTGTGCTTCATCTGCTCACTGATCTCGTCCTTTCATCTCGTCTCACTCATTTGCAGGGAGGAGAACTCCAGCCTTCAAAACTCTCCAGCTTCCAGAGAGCCACCCCCTCTGCTGTTTTCTCTAATCAGCTTTGGTTGGTGATATTGTTCACCTCAGGTATGTGGGCAAATCACAGCCTCATCTCAGCAGAGAAAGGGAGGTTTGCCTGGCTCCTGCCATCCCTGCCTCACACTTTATGCAGGAAGAGATAGAGAGAGGACCAGAGAAGTAGTCAGCCCAAGCTGATTTTGCAGACTGAGCCTGATATAATTATGCTCACCCATGAATTAAAGATCACCCTCTTCCCTCCAGCACATCTCTGTTTGCAGGGTGGGTGTGGGGAAGGAGACCATCACAGCCCTGACTCACAGCCAGTGTCAAAGGGAACCTCCTGCTGCTCCTGCAAGAACTCCTTTCCACCTGCAGAATTGTTAAAGGACTTTCATTTACATGATAGAACACTCATATAGACACACACATGAACTAAATCCAGGGAGCAGAAGTAAAGTATTCAAACATTCACATTTGTTCTTTGTTAAATGCATGTTTCTCATAAATAGGAGCAGCCTTTTCTTTATTCCGCTCCCTTTCTTTTCTTTTTTTGCTTTCC
>VZTY01019067.1:6517-58090 GCA_013400935.1 Turnix velox
TGGACCTGCTCCATCAGCTCAATGTCTTCTTGTGTTGAGGGTTCCAGAACTGGACACAGTAACTCCAGTTGGGGTCTCACCAGAGCTGAGCTGAACTGGACACAGTGCCAGGAAGGCAGAGCAGAGCCCATCATCATCAATGTCCAATTCTCAGAAATGCAGCAGCATCTCCCAGAGCCCATAAAGCTGGGGGTGGCCAGAAGTGGTGCTTGGCTGAGCTTTCCCCAAAGGTTCCTGGGTTTGCAAATCATTAGGAGTCCCTCTCCCTTTCCCTTTCCATTTCCTTTTCTCACTTCCTCTCCCTCTCCCTCTCCCTCTCTCTCTCTCTTTCTCTCTCTCTTCTTCTCTAGAATGCTCTTCCTCTCCCTCTACCTCTTCCTCTCCCTCTCCCTATTCCTCTCTCTCTCCTCGTCTCTCTCCTTCTCCCTCTCCTCCTCTCCTCTCCTGGATGGTGTGAGCATCAGTTCAGAGCAGGAATTGACCACGAGGTGTTTCCTTTAGCAAAAAGTGGACGACTGTGAGCACTGCCGGGAGTTCTTCAATAAAGAAGGGCGAGTGAAGGTGGCCACTTCTGCCAAGGATGGTTCAGATGAGGACACGGACGAGGAGAAGGAGACGCTGAAAAACCAGCTGAGGGAGATGGAGCTCGAGCTGGCCCAGACCAAGCTGCAGCTTGTGGAGGCAGAATGTAAAATCCAGGTAATGTTTTTTGGTTTTTCACAGTCTGTGCCCAATGTCTGCCCTCCTAGAAAAAAAACCTGTGTTGTGGAGGGTTTGGCAGGGATCCTCTTGGGTGAAACCCTAACCTGCTGTTTCCTGCGTGGGGTTATTGAACCAAACGTTGGGTCTGAAGCTGAAGTGTGTGCAGACACAGCTCCTGCAGTGGTGTTGAAGAATTTCCCAGCTCCTGCAGCTCAGCTCACATCTGCCTTGGGCTGCAGCTTCCCCAAGGTCTTGGAGGAAATCCAGGCTCTGGCTAAGTAACTGCATCATGTCTTTCTTTATCTCCCCATCAATGTTGAAGGGAGAAGTGACACGTGACAAACATTAGATGTGTTTTATAAAGCCCTCCAGGTCTTTGAGGGATTTGTGTAAAATATGGCAGCGTTGTTCTTTTAGCCTTAAACCTCGTGTGTCCCCTCACAGAAACGCAGAGAAATTGTTTTGTGCAGTCTCCTTCCTGTGGGAGTAGCTGCTCCTGGGATGGGAGAGAATGAAAGGGTCTGGATGTACTAAAGAAAGCTGAATGTTTCACAGAGAGCAAGGACACGAGTCCTGCTTTGATTTTCAAAGCTTTTTCTTTTCCTTTTCCTCATTAGCTTGTTGTTCTGCTTTTCATTTACGTGAGACTTGTTTAACTTCTGAAGCAGCCAAGAGATTGGAGATGTCCTAGAGCCTTCTAAATCTTAACTCATCTAACTTTGTGCAGTGAATACTGAAAGAAGAAATTAATGAAATTATTCTCCTCTTTTTTTGCAGGATCTGGAGCACCATTTGGGCTTGGCATTGAACGAAGTCCAAGCTGCAAAGAAAACGTGGTTCAACAGAACGATAAGCTCTATAAAAACAGTGACTGGAGTCCAAGGGAAAGAGACTTGTTGAGAAAAAAAAAACCAAGCAGTTCTGTCAAACACACCTTCTTAACACCACACCTTTTGTTGCCTTCCTTGGCCAGATGTTGAATTCTGTGACGTGAGAGGACCAGAATGTAAAAAAAATAGAAACACAGAGCATGTCAGGATTGCCATAGGTCAATGAGAAAGAAACACAACAGAGGGTTTTACTGCTAGAGGTGGGATCTTCATACTACTGATACTTAACCAGGTGATGTAGCTTAGATGGAAGCTCTTCAGAGGAAACACTCCATTCTGCACTCTGGCTGGAGGCTTTTCACAGACTAGGTACGAGAATTTACCAAACCCTAATCGTTAAGTTTACATATGATAGGTTTTTTTACAGTTATAACCTTTTTTAATATTTTATTTCAAAGGAAAAAAAAGTGTCACTAACAAAGTAAAAAAGGAAAAAAAAAAAATTGAAAAAAATTGAAAAAAAAATTGAAAAAAAAGAAAAGGAAAAAAGAATGAAACAAACAAACAAACAAAAAAAAAGAGACAACTTTAGAAAGAACATCATCAGTGCCAGAAAGCAGTCCCCAGAGGTAGGAAATGGAGAGTAGGAGGTGACATGTTTTGCTTTATGAATGGGGATGATTTCAGCATTCCTGTCGAGCAAACCCCACTTTGTTCCAGTAGCTGCAGCATCCATCTCTCTGTGTTTGGCATTTCTTTCTGTTACTAATCAATTCTATGCAACTCTGGGCTTTTTTTTTTTGGGGGGGGGAGGATTTTTTGTTTTTTTTTCTTTTTGGCAAGAGCTGCCAAACGCCTTCCCAACCTGGGGCTGGGAGAGAGAGAGAGAGAGAGAGAGAAGTTTAATCAACAATTCCTGGCAAATTTCCGTTTCTCTTGTGTGTGTCATATTGTTTGATCCACATATCAACAGCCCTAAAATCCCCAACAGCAGGACTGCTGACAAGTACTAATTATGTGGATGGTCTGACATTTAACTGAGTCTTTTTGTCTGTTTTCTTTGTTTGTTGTTTTGGGTTGGGATTTCTTTTTTTTTTTTTTTTTTTGGTGGGATTTTTTTTTTGTGTTTGTTTTGTTTTCATTTGTTTGGGTTTTTTTTTAGCCGGCTGTAGCAAGCCTTCTGTGAAGCTGTTGAGCAAGCTTCCAGGGTTTAGTTTTGCACACAGGTATGAATGGGACAAAGAAACAATAAACTGAGATAAAATAAAGCCAGGGTGTGAGTTTGGGTGTGAGCTTTTCTCCCTGCCCAACCAGCTCCCCTGCTTATTTCTCGTGGTCAATTCTCACCCTCGATGCTGTTGCACTAATTAGGTGCTAAAACCAGCTTTGGGTTTCTCCTTCTGATTGTCTTGAGTTCAGTTCTCACCAGAAAGCTGTAGAATGGAGTTTTTGCACCTTGTAATTTTTTTTTTCTTTCTTTTTTTTTTTTCTGTTTTGTTTTGTTTTTAATTTATAATGGTTTGTGTCATGCTGAAGTATCTATTGCATCAGTGGATAAATTTTGTGTGCAGTGTTGAGTATAAGCTGGTAACAATAAGAGGCACTGCTTTGTATATAAAGATATTTGGTTTATTTTGTATTTCTACCTTTTTTTTTCTTGTTTACTGTACTAATGCTCTAGCTAATGTACTCTGTAACTACAAAATAGAACATGCTATGTCCAAGCTTTTTTTTTTTTTTCCTTAACTGCATACATTATCTCTATTGTTTAATACCAAAAAAAAAAAAGAAAAAAGAGAAAAAAAGAAGAAATACTGTAACTCCATCAATATTAGATGCGTGGACATTGTGGTAGCATAGTTGCAGTGTGTATACTTTATGAATTGAAATATAAACTAGTAAAATTGTATAACTATTTGGTTGTTTCATTTCATTTTAGCAGGAAGCTCATTAAATATTTTGCAATATAAAAGTCATTCTCTCTTTCCAGCAGCAGCAGCAGCCTGCAAAGAGTCTTCAATCCCCAAACTCTAGCCCTGCTGCAAAGGGCTCTGCTAAAAAAGTCTGCATGTTCTGAGCCTTGCCAACGCTGCTTTATATAATAAAATGCAGGGATTGCTTTGAAAAAAAAAAGAAACTGCAGAAGTGACCTTGTGCAGCTCGAGGCTTGTGACTCAGTGTTTCTCAAACACGTCCAATTTAGAACATTTTTCCTTCCACGGCCCTTCAAATTCTGCCTGGATCTGTGAAAGGAATGTGGGCCAGCTCTGCTTCTCATCAGCAGGAACAAATTCTTGGGGAAGGGGGGTCAAGTGGCATCCCCATCATCTGGGTTAGGATTTTTGTAGTGCTGGGCTGCTGGGTGTGGGCACTAATTGGGTCAGGGTGTAGCAGAGGCTCCCCTGGCTGCCTGCTTCACACAGATAACAAGCAGTAAAAATGGATTTTTGTCACCAAAATGACTAAAAAAGGTGAGTCGGGAAGCAGCCCCACTTTAGCAGGCTGTTAGCACGCTGTCACTTTTCTACCTGTACTTTTTGCTTGGAGAGAATGGCATGAGAAGGTTGTGTGTCCTCTTTTCTGCTTTTCTTTCACAGAGGTGCAGCAGCAGCAGCATCACTTGATTAAATTTGATTCTCAATAATTGCAAATTCCTGAAGAAAATGCAAAAATAGATATGAAAGGAGGAGCAGGAGGGAAGAAGAAAGAACCCAAACCCAAAGCACTTCATCTGCTTACCTTCCCCAGAGGGACTGCAAGTAGCATAGCTTGCTCTTTCTTCCAAAAATGAGGTACTTAATCCTAGAATCATAGAATGGTTTGGGTTGAAAGAGACCTTAAAGATAATCTAGTTCCAACCCCCTGCCAACCACTACACCAGGTTGCTCAATGCCTCATCCAGCCTGGCCTTAAACACCTCCAGGGATTGAGGGGGCATCCACAACCTCTCTGGGCAACCTCTTCCAGTGTCTCACCACCCTCACAGCAAAGAATTTCTTTCTTCTCTCCACTCTAAATCTCCCTTTTTCCAATTTGCATCCATTCCTCCTAGTCCTGCCATCCTGCACCCTATTAAAAAGTCCTTTTCCCTAATGAGGGGAAAAAATTTTTGTTGACATCTCTTTCACTCCCTACATAAACATGACTTCAAAATTTCATGCAGCAGTTCCATGAATTTACACATTTACCTGAAGGACTGTGCTGCTCAGAAATAAATATTACCAAGGTATTTCATATCTGACTCCATCTCAAATATCCACTGCTAATTAAGAAAAATGGATCCTATGCTGAGATGCTCAGTTACATGTGAAACACAAGGAAGTAGATAACTTTTTAAATGAAGAAGATAAATTTGCAGATGTTGAAGATTATGAAGAAGCAAGGTAAAAGAAGCAGGAATTGAATCAGAGCTGCTGTAAGCTGAAGTATCTCACAATATACAAAAAAGAATGAGTATATTTGGTAGTGGTTTTGGCACTGGAATTGTAGAATGGTTTGGGTTGGAGTGGACTTTTCAAGGACATCCAGTGCCACCCTCCTTGTCTCCTTGGACAGGAACCTTCCATCAGCCAAGGTTACTCCAACCCCATTCCAGCTGCCCTTGAATCCCATTAGGGATGGGGCAACCACATCTTCTCTGGGAAGTCTGGGTCAGGGGCTCCCCCATGTCCTTCTCCTGTTGCAGAAATTCTGGGCTGCTCTGTCTCTGCAGCTGGAAGTATATTTTCAGGCTCAATCCCAAAGTTTTACCTTTAAGTGATAAGCCTGCTGGAAATTTATGTAACCACCTCCCTGGCTTGTTTTTTTTTTTAGCTGCCCTTCTTATCCGTGGCAGTGCTATAAAGTTCCTGTTATCAAGAGGAGGATTTTGCTCCATCTGTTCAACAGCTTGGCTTGCGTTTCAGCCAGCCTAACTTTAGACACTTTGGAGGTGCCTCATGTAAGAGCTTAATCCAGGGAGGGTTTTCAGCCCTGGGCAGGAGCTGTGGGGCTGAGCCTGTCCACCAAGTGAATGAGGCAGTGAACTTCAGCCCCTAAATAACCTGGAGGTCCTTCTTAAAAAAAAAAAAAAACCAACAAAAATATAGTAGATCTATGCACAGTTAGAATCATAGAATGGTTTGGGTTGGAATGGACCTTCAAGATCATCTAGTTCAACCCCCCTGTCTGTGCAGTGCTGAGGAGAACTCAAGTGGGATGTTCCTCCTGATGCTTTTNCTCCAGGGATTGAGGGGGCATCCACAGCCTCTCTGGGCAACTTCTTCCTGTGTCTCACCACCCTCATAGGAAAAAATTTCTTTCCTGAGACTGACCCAGCAGAGGAGCAGCCTCACCTCACCTCACACGACTGCTCACAGGGCTCCTGAGGAGCCGAGGGGCGGATCCCGCCGGTCCCGCCGCGGGTTGTGATTGGCTGTGGGAGATGATTGACAGCAACAACAGCCAATGAGAGGCGGCGGCTCGCGCGGCCGCCCTTACACCTCTCCCCCCGCGCCCTCTCCCCGCCGCCATTTTGTTTGCTGGAAGCTTCGTGGAAGGTGAGGCGTCGCGTCGTAGTGGTGGGTTTGCCCCCGGGGGAAACGGGCTGTGGAAGAGGGAGATGGAGAGGTGAAAGACTGGGCCTGCCTGACGGGAAGGAGAGGCTCAGTGTGGGCAGATTGGATGGTGCCTGACCTGCTCACCTGGAGCTGCGAAGCCACCTCTGGTGCTGAGGTGAGGTGGGGAGCAGAGGCCTTTCAACCTCACGGTGGCTTCTTTCCTGTCTTGATGCCTGGGGTTTCTCCCCTTGAGCTGTCCACGGCGACTGGTGGTGTCTGAAGAGCATTAGGATGGGAGACTGCACACAAAATCATAGATCCCTCAGGCTGAGGAAAGTGCTGAATTTACCCAGAGAGGTTGTGGGTTCCCCCGCTGTGGAGGTGTTTAAGGCCAGGCTGGATGAGCAGATGAGTGGAACCCAGCAGATTTTGAAGTTTAACAGGGGGTAAGACTCTGGAAGAGGTTGCTCAGAGAGGCTATGGATGCCCCCTCAATCCCTGGAGGTGTTTAAGGCCAGGCTGGATGCGCCATTGAGCAACCTGGTGTGGTGGGAGGTCTCCCTGCCCATGGCAGGGGGGGTTGGAGCTAAAGGGATCTTTCAGGTCCCTTTCAACCCAAACCATTTTATGGTTCCCTTGCTGTGTAGGATCCACACCTGCTGTTCTGAGGGGTTAATTTTTATGTTACTTTGTCACAGCCACAGGTTTGTTTTTTTCTCCCACCAGCTTTGCTGGAAGGTGAAATGAGACCTCCTGAAACGGAAAGCTTTGAAAAGGGATGTGAGGATTAATAAAGCACCGTGAGCTTGAACTGCTTGATCTATAATGTGATGAGTGGCTGCCTTGTAGTCTTCTCCCCACGGAGACCCTGCACAACGAGAAGCCAATCAAATAAATCCCAAACTACTGAGCAGGTCGAGGCAGTTCATGGTTTCCTCCTCTCTGCTCTGCTGAGTGTTGGTTGTATTCTGAGTCTGGAACTACAGAAAGCTCAAGTAACGTTTAAAATCAGGTGCAAACCTTAGAATTACTGAGGTAATGTATTTAAAAGCTATTTCTTTACAGTAGCTAACAGGGAGAAGTTAGTTTAGATGTTTACTCATGTATGCAAATGGAATTATATAGAGTAAAAGCTGTTGTAAATAGAAGTTTTCAGATTTCTGTTCATGAAGTAATAGGAGAATCTGATTTATCTGATTTCCCTCTGAGGACTGCAGAAAGCAGTTTGCTAACCAATTTTGTGAAATATCTTTTAATTTTAATTGAGTTATATTGCAGGGTTTGGCCTAAATTGGCACAGATGAAATTGCTGCAGATGGCCCTATGAAAGTCCTGGACCCTGCAAGAGCAATGTTAAATGGCAAAGGCCCTTAACAGAAATCATCTTTGTTGAATGATCTTTTAATGTTAAATTAAATGTTCTTTATACTTCCAGGGAGCTAAAAAATCTATTTTAGTAAAACTCGCCAATTAGGTGATTCAGGCAATGAACTAATAAAGACAGAATCTGTCTGAGAGCCAAAGGGCATCCAGCCAGAGATGTGGATTTTAAGATAAGGCTTCTCTTTGTAGTGCCTTGTCCTTACTACATGTATTATTGGGTCTGTTTGGCACAAAACATTAAGAAAGAAAACACTTGCAGATGCTTTTGAAGTACATGGAACACATTATAGCTATCTTAGGAGAAAAGTATTTTTTAATCAGCTTTAGTGATTTGAGTTACAGTTGGAGATGGTGTGACCTTAGTTCTTCAATGGCTCTGTTGTGATCTCACAGCCTTTGCTCTGCCTTTGGATGTGGTAGCTATTGGGAGTAGAGTTTGTTTTATGGAATTTTGTGGTTATGGTATTGCAGAGGTTCACCTGGTATGATAAAATTCACGATTTTTAGGAAGGTTCTGCAGTGCTACAGATGGAATCACAGCCCCTCTGGCTCCAGAAGGTGCAGAAGTGATGAAACTTGCAGGCTGCTGTAGGAACAGAAGCTGTCCTCATGCAGAGCATACAGTTGGTGTATACCATGAATACATCAAAAGCTGTGTGTTTAAACTCCCTGCTGTGAGCATCTGTTAATGCATAGACTTATCTGCCATCCAGGGTAAAGGGCAGCCTTGGAGCCATTTTCATAAATGAATTTTGAGGGGTGACTCTGGATGGGGTGGCTAATCCGTTTGGCCACTTTATCCCATGTAGGGAAAACAAAGCTGCTCTGCAGTTTTCATCCCATTTCTGTGCCTGAGAAGTAGTGAAATACTTGCTGAGCCGAGACTAAGAGCTGTGCCAGTGTCAGCTTTCATGATGTCAGCAGAAGGGTTTTATCAGTTGTTTAAGAATCCCGTAGAAAAGCGCTGTGTCTTTGGCACAGTTCTTGGCTGACAAGGAAAGAGGGAAGTGACTTAGTGTCTTCTGTGCCCTAAAGGCTGGTGCTAGTTCAAAGACGTGGGACTGTGGTAATTTAATACCAGTGCAGCAGAGTGAATGGATGGGAAAGAGGAGGAGGATGAAGGCTTGCTGCTTACTGAGCAGTGTGTCTCTGAGCTCTCCGCCTACTCAGGGCACGGTAGGACTGCTGCATAATCCTACTGAGAATTACTTGTGTAACAAGGATAGTCTTTGTATCAGCTGGTGGCTGAGTGTCTTTCTGAGGTGTTTTTGCATGGTACGGTGAAAAACCCAGTGTGCCAGAGGGTTTATGGACGCCTCAGCCAGACTTGTATGAATTATGGATGAGAGTCTGCTGCTAGCACAGGCATGAACAGCAAAGTGGAGAGCTTCTGGGTGCCTTTTGCTCTCACCATTACAGCAACAGACTGTTTTTAGCACCAGCAGCTCAAAGGCCTGCTCTGAGCTCAGCATGTTTTGGGGCGTTACAGGTGCTGCTCATTGATGGGATTAGGGCAGAGGAAGGAGGCCAGTAGTAAGTGGTATTAACTGGGATGCTCTAAAGGATAATTTATGGCTTAGCAAATGGGAACGAGAAGAACTCTTTCTGCCTGACTTGCTGGAACTCAATCCTGCGGCGAGCAGCCAAAGTCAGCAAGCATGACATCCTGAGCAGCTAGGTGAGGTGACAAGTCTATTCTTGCAGAAAGAGGGGCTGCCCACAAAGGATTTGTGCTGGGGTAGCATAGGGGATGATTTGGTGAAGACCAGCATTAAAGTAGACCAGTGTGAGGGATGGGTTAGTATTTGCTGCACACAGAGTGTAAGTGTGATTTTCAGTAAACTGGAGCTTTCGTCAGCCCTTGGTGTCTCAAATGCCTGTTACAAAACCTTCCTTGCATTTGGGATCTGTTGTTTATTCATGAGAAAAGAGAACTGACAAACTGACATCTAGATAAATCCAGCTGCTGGAATTAAGAGACAGGAGGGCATGGAATTTGCATTGTTTGGTATTGCATGTTTATTGAGGATAGAGCTGGTTCTCTTGGTTGGTTTTTTTTTTTAGGGGGGGGATGTCTGCACATAAAAGTGACAGGTTGGCTTGTTATTTGCATGGACATCGGTGAATAAATCGTCTTTCCTGCTTCTTTGGTAATCAAGTCTACTTTTTCAACGTGACATTGATTGCAGCAAGATAAACTGGGTGTCCTGCTGGGAGATCACATGGTTCCTTCTGCATGGATCTCTTCAGAGCTGTGCCAGCAAGGGACAGGGCTTGAGTGCTCAGGGAACACTGTAGGGGGGCTGAAAATGATGAAGGAGCTTTCTGTTGCAGATTTCACTGCGTGCATTCATATGCAGGTTGTCAGTGAAAGACACTGCAGTGTGCCGAGGAGACAGGCTTTGGTATTGTTTGTTGGTCCGGAGGGAACAGAGGGTGGGAGAAGTGGTAACAGTAACAAGTACAGGAACCATAAATCACTGCTTCCCTGTGTTCACAATAAGAAACTCTGTAACTGTCTGGGCAACTTCAGGTTCAATACAGCAGGACAGGAATAAAACTAAGCAGATGTCAGTTTCGCAGCGAAGAGCAGGACACGCCAGCCTCCTTTATCAACTGAGAATCCTAGAATGATTTGGGATGAAGGGCCTTAAAGATCATCTAGGTCCAACCTACCATGGGCAGGGACATCTGCCACTAGACCAGGTTGCTCAATGCCTCATTCAGCCTGGCCTTTAAAACACCTTCAGGGAGGGGGCAACCTCTTCCAGTGTCTCACCACCCTCACAGTGAAGAACTTCTTTCTTTCCCCTCTTGTATTGCTCCTCCCATGCACCCACTCCTTTATCTACCCCTTGTTTCCTTCCCTTGAGGCCGCAGGATGTCAGCCAGCTGCTGGGGCAGGCCCAGCTCATTGCATTAGCTGTCACTGACCAGCTATTGCTGAGGAGCTGTCAGCCTTCTCAGCCCACCCCAGATGATAATTCTGAGGCAGTTTTCAGAATGACCTCTTAATAAGCTAACATTTAGCATGTACAGTGTTATGCTGATACACAGGGTATGACAGTCTCTGTTTCAGCTGAGTGTTAATGGTTTCTTAACTGACTGTGTTCTTTATTTGCTAAATATTTGATGCAGCTCTGAATTTGAAGTGAGGCAGTGAGGCATGGTTTAGTTGTTTTTGGTACAGTGGTTCCCTCAGTAGCTCTTAGGTGTGTAAGTGGCTTGTTTGCTGCACAACAATAGGCTTGGCTGGCTGCACACCCTTCTGCTGAGTGCAAAAGTCTTACACCAGCTATTAATCCAGCTGTCACACAGGCTGAGCTGTTGGGGTTCCATACATCTCATTTCTGTGAGAGCAATCTCATCTCCAGTCAGATCACAGCAGCTTTTAATGCTTCCTCAAGGCTGATCTCTGAATTTGATTAATGACCTCTGCACTTAGCTTGAAATGCTGAAGACTAGAAAAAAACACTTCTAGTGAAAGGTAAGAGCATATGATAAAATGACTTTTCTGTCTCCCTGTCTAGAGTAAAACTGTCCCAAATCTCCAGGCAACTGGAGATACTTGTGTATTCCAGTAAATCTTACCATGAGTTGCAGCCTCAAGCAAACAGCAGCAGCCACACAATTGTCTTGGTATCCTCAGCTCCTGCCCTCAGTGGCTCTGGACAAGGAAATTGTTTGGATTTGCTTCAGACCTCTGAAGGCAAACTGGGACCACAGGAATTTGATGTTTAGGAAATGCAGTGAGAGTAGAGAGTGCAAAAGAGGGAAAAAAGTTTGAGAAAGTCTCATTTGTTCTGTAGACATATAATTTGTCTTTCAAGAAAGTAGAAATATAGGTTTTTTTTAAATCAGTTAAATACTGGGAAATACCCAGTTTTCATTCTGAAGTACAGCTCATCTTCCCAGGAAGTCTCATTGTGACCTTCTCTGGGCTTTGCTGCTTCCATGGGCTTGTCCTTGGTGGTGTTTGTGTGCAGCAGAGCTGGCACAATTTCAGTCTGTTTGCTCTGTTCACTGCCACTTCTGTGAAGCTTGTGACAGAATAAATGTACCTTGTGGTAACATCTCAAAGTCACAACTTTGCTAAAAATGATGTGAGATAAAACTGCAGCCTTGGGGAGCGCCGTCAGTCCTTCTGCTGGGCCTGTTACCTGGCTAAAGCAGAATGAACTGCTGTGCTTTGGCTTCCCAGGCTTCAGACAAACCTTCTGGCCAGTAAACAAAATAAAAAACCAAACCCAAACCAATCATAAGGCCATAATTCCTGTTTACAGAGATAAGCCTTTATTGTATGCTGTTGGAAGCAAATGGGACATGGTTAGGCTTTTATATACAGACAAGTGTGTAGCTGTTGGGTTACAGTGGGTGGCAGATCTGGGTGTTGGGTACAGCTGGTAAGTGTCTGGCAGACAGACAGACAGACCACAGCACAGAAGCCAGATGAAGCCAAGTGTACGGGTACAGCATCACGTGAGGAAGCAACTTCATGTACAAAGAGCATTCCATTTACTTTACATTTACAGGCTTTTTTGGCTAGTGAGTAGATAAGAGCTCAGTTGAAAAATCCAGTGTGCAGTTATTTTTCTTCCCATTCAACTGCTACTAAATTAAGACAATCTGAATGCCCAGATTATGTTTTTAATGCTATAAATAGCTACGGTTGTTGCCAGATTAGTAGAAGTTGTATTATTTACAGTAAAGTCAGGAATAGTCACTGTTGTTCTCTACTGATTACAGTGGGGGAGAAATTTGAATTATTTTGAATTCAGTCTGCAATCAGACCATAAGGATTTCTTGTACTTCATTTGAAATTTAATTCTGGGTAATTTCTTAGAGATTCACTGGGAAGAAAGATGGAATTATCCACCAAATGACTCATTTGTGGGATTTGTTCATAGTATTTAAGGTTTAGATAGTTCAAAGGTCATACTTTTTGTTCAACACCGTATCCAATCTTAGTGTAAAAATAAACACTCTGTCCTCTGTGGATAAATAAATCCATCTGTTGGCTGCAGGCCAGACCTCTATTGGTGAAAGTTTTTTGTTTTTTTTTTTTAGAAAAATAGATCTTTTTTTTCCTTTAACGTTTACTATGCTGACCCACAAAGGAAAAGTGAAATTCATTCAAGTCTAGAAACAGAAAATACAGTACAAGTGATTTAGAGAATTGCATTCCTTCCCTCTACAAACCTGCTGAGCATGAAACACTGCCCCAAATCTTGTCTTGTGGAAGTCATTGTCACCAGGAAAGTCACATTCTGCTGCACTGCCAGATTTAGTATGCAGACTGTAGTGGTGAGGCTCTGCCTCTTGAGGATTTGTTGCTTAAGAATTTTTTAGGTAAGGGATAGTTTGTGTTATACAAGGGGGATATTTTAACCTGAATTTGCAACAGTTGTTTTAATTGATCAGATTGGTGATTTTTGGTGGGTAGAAATTGAGCCATTAGGGAAAAAAAAACCTCCAAAAACTTACAGGTTGGACTTGAAAAACACCAGCCTTTCCTCAAAATCTGCACTTGTGAGACTGCCTCCCATACGTGTCCTTCTCATTAAAGGGCTGGTAGTTTGGCAGTACAGGTTTCATGCTCAACTTTGTCACTGGGTACTGGACCAGACTTTAGAAAGCACACAGCCCACTGGGACTTGCTCTGCTGTGGTATTGCAGTGCTTTTGCCAGTCCTCCCACAGCAGTGTTGCTCTCTTGGAAGTGCAAGTGACCCAGAGTGGCTGTGGGACAGCTGGAGGACGGGTGACATTCTGGAGTGGAAGCAGTCGTTAAGCACCAGTTGCTGGCCCCTGCAGAGGCTTGAGAGAACAGAATTGCTTCGTAGAGAGTTTGTCGACCTAAAAAGCTTAGTCAGTTTGATCAATAAATATTGACTTAGGGTTATGATGAGAAATAAGACACTGCACTTTGGAGCTGGAAGACAGAGTCAACTTTCTCCCTTTTCTCTCCAAAAGGAGACTAGCTTTAAAACATTTGTCCTTGAGGACTTTTGTGATGTCTGATGTATAACTTGCTAAGCACGTATGGATGTACCTGTCCCTTTTTCAAGGAAGGATAAATGTATGACTAGACAAAGCTTCAAGGCTTTTTTCTGTGGTTTCTCTTCTTTTTTTATTTTTTTTAAACATCTGTTCTGTGTCATGTTGTCCCTGAAGGCATATTTACCAACTGTTAAATTATGCAGCATTGCCCAGAGAATGGCTCTGTAGTTGAATTACAGCCTCCATTTTCTTCCAGAATGTGTGTATTTCCATGTATTAGATGATACCAGAAAACTATGCTTGTCTTTATCCTGCTATTTTTGAGCAGGGAAGCAGTGATACTAGTTTGAAAACACAGGGAGTAATCAGTGTAGCAGATCTGATTTTTATAGTTAAAATTCCTACAATCACTAACTTTCCAAATGCCCTGAAATGCTGTTCATCAGCCCACCAGTACTCTGCTTGGATGTCTGCTTCTAAACAGTTCTTTGTGGAAACAAAGAAGAATGCTCTCTCTCTCCCACACTGCTGACATTCTACATTGTTAGTTTACAAGATGCCCTGTGACAGAACTGGAAGTTCTGCTGGGAGTGCAGCAATACACACGTTTCCCTGTGCATAGATCATTAAATTGTTAACAGTGCCAGTAGCAAAGCACAACCTGCCAAGATGTTCTGTTCCTCTTAATTAACTTTGATTTATATGTGCCTGTTGACTTAAGATGCAGTTAGTGTCCGTTGCTGAGATGACACAGTACCCTGAGTAACTTTATATTGATTATGCTTTCACAAGCTTGTGCTTTTCTAAGAATGTAGAAATGGGACAAAGAAAATAAAGAAGTACATCAGGTTGTTTCCATGGAATGCTGTTAATCAACTTACTTGTAGCAGCTTCAAAGTATGAAGTTAAAACTTACCTTCTGCTCTACTCCCTTTGAAACAGATGATTGCTATAATTAACTCTCCTCTAGCTTAAAAAAAAAAAAATAGAAGTGGATAGAATGTCAAAGTATGTTTTTCTGGCAAGACAAACCTACTTTGTCGTAACTAGTTACACCAATATTGGTGACCTGAAATACACACAACACTGAGTTGTGGAAACACTATCTGCTTTCCCTTGTTGCCACGCTCTTAGAATCAAGTGTAGCTTTAGACTGTGGGCCTTGT
The DNA here is from genome assembly GCA_013400935.1 of Turnix velox. Taxonomy (NCBI): domain Eukaryota; kingdom Metazoa; phylum Chordata; class Aves; order Charadriiformes; family Turnicidae; genus Turnix; species Turnix velox. The sequence goes on from VZTY01019067.1 coordinate 21,136, forward strand.
ACAAACAACTTACTAGTATTCCTTTAGGGGAAAATGACTAGTATTCCATTTGTTTCCAAAATTCAGCTGTGTGCTCTGTCACTGCCTGGAGCAGTCTCCCTGTTTGTATAGGACTGTATCAGGAAATACAGTTTGTTTGCTGGATGCCTCCTGTTCCTTTTTCTCCTCTTTAAAACCTTCCATCCTAGATTTGTTTACTGAACATTAAAAGATAATTGTAGCAACATCACTAGCAGCTTTTAGAGTGCTCTAAGGAAGCTTAAACCTCTTACCTAATTTCTTATAAATTGTTTAGAAAAACAATACCATTTCCCCCTGCCCTTGGCGTACTAAGGCTGCTGGTTTACTGTGTAGACATAAACCTCCTGGTTTTACCACAGATATTAATAGACCTGGAAAAGGCAGTGAAACCTTCCCCCCACCTTCCTAATATGATGCTCAACCTTTAAGATTGTGGCTTCATTTTTGTCTTTTCTCTCTCTCTCTTGCCTCAGACCATTCTCCCAGGACCAGATGCCTTCAGCAAGCCCGAGTTCAGGTGGAAGCTGTGTTACACCTCAGCAACTGCAGAGCAGCATAAGGCACCTGCTTCTACACCCAGGTAAGAGGCAGGAATGAGGCATAAGTCCATGTGCTATTTGGAATTTAAAATTTTACTTATTCCAACCCCTCTGCACCAACGAATGAAGGGTAACCAATTACATTCACTTGTGGAATGAGTGTAATTTGCTCTAGTAGAGATGACAATCCAGAGGTTTTCACAAACATGCACTGTTGGTGAGCTAAAAAACATTCTGATTTTGTTTATTTACACAACCTAGAAGAGATTGTAGCTTTAGTTATTGCCACAAACCTTTGAAGTTGGATTCAGATAAAGTCTCAGTCTGTGGTTGAAAATTTTTATATGCACTTTAAAATCTCGTAACTCTTGTTTATCACTGGATTATTATCTAAACATAGAAGAGAACTCTCCCACTGAGAAGGCTTCAGTCTTTGCAACAGTTTCTGTAGCCTAGGCTTGATGGGTCCTTTTAAAGTACACTTAACTACTTGTGGAAGAGTTATACATGGCCTTAGATTGAACAGAGTTAAGGCACCAAATACAAGATAAAATTACAACCAAAATAAGTTTGCTTTAGAATTGCACATCTCCACAAACTAGTGTTGGACATTCAGCTCTCCTGAAACATCAAATTAAACAAACACACGGTCTGGGTGTTTCATGCAGCCACGGGAATAGGAGGAAAATCCACTTTGCTGAGTTTAAATCTTATTATGATGAAAACTTCTCTTGCAAAACTCACACAGCTACTTTTAGTAAGACTTTGTATTGCCTACACAGTATGACACAGGCCTGGCAGAACCTACACCCTTGCTCCTAGAAGACACCAGACTAAAGGAGCAGTGTGTCCTACTGATGCTTTTGTATTGAATAAACATCTGTTACTGATAAACAGTGAAATCACTCTCGTTCTGTGGGCAGAATGGAAAAAAGGTGTTTGAGGAGCACAAGAAGACTTGGACATAAATAGCTGTGGGTTTAGATGACACAGATAAAGCTGAGGAGACATAACTTCTGAGTTTAACTAAAACAACAGCTTCATGCTGACAGTTTGTGTAAAATGCTTTACTACTAGCTGAAGTGGTTCATGTTCAGAAGAAAGTACAGGTGAAAATTACTGCCACAATCCATAGGATGGGACTTCAGTGCCACATTTTTTCCACTTAATTGCTCTAATATGACTGTAACAGAATTTCCCCAGTAAGGCTCAGGTTCACAACAAATGAGATGTGCTAAAAAGAATGAAACCAATGAGCTGTTAGATAAGCTGTCTTATATACTATAGATGACAGATGAAACATCAGTATCCCTTTGCTTTGCTTTAAACAGGTCAATAAATATCTCATTTTTCCATAGATTTATTCAGCAGGAAGCCCGAGAGGGTCTGTGCCCTGAACATTCAAACAGTTACTGGGTTTTTAAAACAGTTCAGCTCCTTAGTGAGTCCAGCAGAGAGCTTGTTCTCATCCTTTTGATGCTAGAGAGGAAAGGTCTTAGTTTCACAACTAAGAACAGCAATTTAAACTTGGTATTGACATATCTCATGTATCCAAAAGAATCCAGCACAGCAGAGTTCTTGTGCTGTTTCCCAGAGCCAGCGGAAATAGTAGCTGTCTTTGGAAGCTGCTTCTGGGACTTGGAATTCATCTGAAGCTGGGACATACTTGATTAAGTAACAGGCAACTGTCTGCAGAGAATTCAGCTAAAGGAAACAAGTTCTAACAACAAATGATTTTATCTCGCCCTTCCAAGCAAAAAAGGCAGAGGGAAGTTTGCAGTTTTTATCTTAGTAAAGACTAAAATACTGCCTTGTCTGCTTGCTTTTCATTTTTACCTTCTGGAGAGATGCTGAGGAGTCCTGCCTCTAGAGTAAGAGGATCTGAGGGCTCTCAGCAATACAGATGGAGAATTACAAATGAAACAAGGGATGTTGTTTCCTTCAGGGGAGCAGTGAGTGGAAAGGCAGGGACTGCCAGGCTACTCTCCAGGGATACTGCTGGCACTCCATCAGGGATGGTGTGTTAAAAGCTGCTCACATTTACTGCTATCTCTGAGTTTCAGAAGTGCCAAGAGATTGATGTGCCATAGCTGAACAGCCAGCAAACAGGAAATGTTTTTCTTAGATCACTTGAAAAACCCTCATGCCACTCTTCCTTCATTTTCTCCTTCCTACTAAGATGGGAACTTCTGGTTGGAGAAGCTTTTCTCAATAGTTCAGTGAAAGCAAAAAGCCTCAATAATTTGAGGTCTGTGCACTTTTCCCCTATTAAGTTCTTTCAGTGGGTGGAACCCACAGTCTTCTATTGAGTAAGACATGCTTTAAATCTCTTTTCCTGTCAGGAGGCTGGTGCTCCCACAGAATCCTGGTGTCCAGAGATACCAGAGGAGTTTTCACAGATTGTTGTAAATGAGTAAATGTGGTCCCTTGACACATGAGTAAGTTGAAATGTTTGTAGGAAGACTTGTTTCTCTGAAACTCTTTATAGACTGATTAGAAGACTTTAAGAACCTAGAAACTCCCAAGTAATGATTAAAAAACTTGAAATAATTAGTCATTTACTGGGATGCTAGAAAGTGATGAGGAGGGAAGGAGGACAGAACTCACAGAAGCAAAGGTATTTAATGGTAGTGAAAGTCACCACAGCAGGGTTTACAGCACATTAAGTGGGAACCATGACAATTGCTGAATCATCTAATTAACTCACATTGGCTACATGACAGCAAATTAGACAGATTAGGAACCACCTACCCAGGCACTAAATTGCTGTAGTGAGCATTGGATCGTGCACTGTGTCCAAGAGAAATTGCTTGGGCATCAGAGGCCACATGTCACACATTCCTTCATGAGTTTTGGCTGGCCTCCCTCCTTCAGAGTGGCACACTGCCCAGGAATAAGGTCACCATGTTCCAGCTCTTGAATGTGTGCTTAAGGAAGACAGCAAGCTCTGGCAGGGTGAGGACATGATCACAGGAAGGACCATGTTGGTAGCTAGCCAAGCCTCTTAACCAGTCCTGTTGCCTTAAAACCTTCTCTAGATAGAACATACCTGGAGAAAACTTGTGCGACTGGCAAAGTAGAACTGAAGTTCTACTTTATTAAATACCTTATTTCTTCAGCCTTGAATATTTAGGAGGCTGCCAAGCAGAAATGCTGAGGTGTGGTTAGCAGTGTGGAGTCCTGAAGGGTCCCCACCTGGGCAGACTGCTGTGTAAAACCACTGCCTCTGGTGACATGGACCTGCCAACTCCTTGCAGAGCTTTGCACTGTTGGAGAGGATTTACCAGCTGGTTTGTATCACACACGTGATAACATGGGCTGATTCCTGAAGTCATGTGCTGTCATGTTTTGTTCTTCTATTTCAAAACAAAGGGAAACAGTGCTTCTAAAATGTGAGTTTGTATCACTGCCACTCATACATCCACGCTTTGTCAAGTTAACTGGAATTAAGATCTCTAAAGGGGTGAGAGAACTGGTGTCCTGTGTGGACACTGCAGACACAAGGCTGGCTCCCTGTACATCTCTGCCTTGGGTGGTCCCACAAAACCCAAACTAGTAGAAAGGGAAAGCAAGTTCCTGCCTGATTATGGGGATGTGAGCAAGAGTAAAGCTGTTCTCCTCCAGTACAGAGAACACATCAAATTTGTCCAAATTCTTTACTGTAAAGCTCTGTCTTCTTTTAATCCTTTAAGTGCCAGACACCATCTCCCAAAATACACTCTGTCATTTGGCTAGCTAAAAGTAGAGTCAAGGTGGGTAGTGTACAGGCACAGACTTCCCCTGGTACCCTATTTATATATGTACTGATTGAAATTCTTTGCCATGAATCAGAAATACAAACTATTAACATTTCTGCTTCACTGAAAAGGTATCACAAAATAGGCAATGACACTAGCAGCTGCACTGAGCATATGGAATGAGGTTTACATGTCTGGCCGTTGGGTATATCCAGAAATACAAAGCTCAGGAGCCATAAAACAGACCTCTCATCTCACAGAAAAGGCACTTCAGACCATGCTCCTGTGAAGAGGCTTTTTAACAGGAAACCTGCAATAATGTAAAAGAAAGGAGTTTTCTAGTTCTGCTTTAGCTTATTGCAAGATTGATGAAGCAGATGTTGCCCAAATTACTCCCAGACAAGAGCCTGGTATTTCACTTAGATTAAAACCTACTGGTAGTATTTAACTGCTCTCTGCCAGGATATTTGGCACTTAAGGAGCCTACATCCATGACCATGCCAGTAGACAGGAATGTTTTGCTCAAGTTCCACTGAAACAGGTTCCCAGGCAACCCTCTGTCATCAGTGATGCCAAGTGGCTGCAAACCCCAGGAAGTAGGAGTCTGTAGTGCACTGTCTCTCCTACTGAGAAGGAAGGGGTGCAGCAAAAGCAAGGGGGCAATTTTTGGACAGAAGTACTTGAATTACAAACAGAAATGTACTGGAGAAATTTTGTAGTTTTTTCAGAGAAAAAGAGAAGCCCTAACAAAGCCTTTTAAAAAGTAGAAGAAGAGAGAAATGCTTTGGATTGTGCAGAGCTAAAAGTGGAAATGACAAAAAGCAGTTCTGATGGAAACCAATACAAATGGATTGAGCTGCCAAGTTCAGGCCACAAAGAAATAGATCAAAGAAGAGACAGCAAGTAATTTTATTAATCAGTCCTTGAAGTGGACAGTGCTTGTCAGACTGACATCACTTAAGGAAAGGAATACTCAAGAGAAGTTCATTAAATTGTACCCTAACGTTGCCCTGACGTGTATAAAATACTGTCTTTCAAAGGGGAGAGAGCAGCCTGCTGCCCTGCTGCCTGCCTGCCTGCAAGAAGGACAAGAATTTTAAGTGAGCATCAGCCCCAGATTTGCACCTGGAAGATAACAGCAGATGAGAACCTGGAAAGGACATTCTGATGGCTCATCAGTTGCTCTTGCAAATGTGATTAAATGGTTCTGTGCTTTCCTGGTCCCAGTTCCTGAATTCATTTCCCCAGGTGCACACATGGAGGCCACTTACAAGATCACATTTCTGCCACCAGTAGCAAAGCTGACAGTGTGTAACAGCTATTTTTCTCTTGCAGCCTTGGAATTCTATCCAGGCACAGCCCGACCTCAAGGTAATCTACACACAAAGTTCTGTACTGACTTTGATGTTTTCCATATTGACATGAAATATTGGTTATTTTTGCTGTTATATTTTGATGCAAAACAAGCTTTGGGCCTGATACACTACTCCAGGTGTTTTCCTGTTTTACATCAGTATAAACTCTGATCAGTCAGGGGTTTTTTTAATACTTTCATCTCTGAATTGATATCCTAAAATACAACATCAACTCCCTCCTCTTTTTTTTTTTTTAATTTTTTTTAAAACCATTTTTATATAAAAAGAGTTGTTTCCAGCAACTTCAAGTTACTGCAGTTGTGCAGTAGTGTAATATGCAACTTTGCATAAAGCAAGGTTATATAAAGGCAAATTAAATAAAATAAAAAAACAACTAGTATTTTAAAACTACACATATCATGTGCACCATACAGCTCATAATCCAAACCCATTTGAATCCAAGTAAAATATTTAGTTAAAACATTTACTACGGAACTGAAAAGATTTATTTATGGATGGCTGTATCCTAATTTCTAGTTTTAACCACAGCTCAGCAAATTACTCATGCAGAGTTCAATCACCTCCTGCCTTCCTCTCCTCCCACTGCTCCCACAAGAGGAAAGCAAACCTGGCTGCTTCAGGAATTCACTTGGCTTAATGCAATTTGATCTCTGCAGATTTTAACTGTAATGTTTTTCCTTCCTCCTTTGGAGTTTAGATTTAATAATTTAGGGAAACAATTTCTCTCTGTATTAGTTAGATAATATGATACATTCCACTTCTCACTTTTATTCCACATACCTAGAACCATGGTATGGCTTCAGCACAACAGGCCATGGCTGTGGCTTTGGTACCTGCCCAAATTTTTCCAGAGGTATGCAAGGAATGCAGTGCCTGACACAGCAGTATCAGAACAGCTTTTTATGCTACACAAGAAATAAATATTTTAAGGAGAACAGTCTGTTGATAAAACCAAACGATTCCTTAAAAGTTCTAAGTCACATTTCCTTTCTCAACTGAAACTGGAACATCTGAAGTGGCCTTGAAAAATACAAAGCTCAGACCCTATGTGTTACCTGTTTTTTTTTAACATTTAGTTTAACAAGACATAATAAAAACGTGCCATAGAGAAGATTGTCACAGGTATAGGAGGTTATTAGAAAAAAGCAATTAAAAAATAGTCTTTAAGCTGAAAATAAAATCTCTTACCTTTTATATCACGATCTCAGCTTACAGTCACTACATTTCTGCTTATTTTATACAAGTGCATATGGCTATGAAGGTCCGGAGAGAATGAGAATAAAGTGGTATTAACCTGCTGAGAACTGCTTAAAAATCTTAAGCTGCAACATAGAGATGTTCCAACACCATTTAAAAAAAAACATTCACCTTTCAGTTATTGCTGATTCACATTCTCAAATTACCCACATACAAACAGCTTAGAGGGAAAAAACCTTGGTACATTTAGAGCAGCAAAGGGTTTTTTGGATGAGATGTTTACCAAATACTGTGTTTTCCTATCATTGGGTGATGATTTTAAGAGACACAAAAGTGATTCATTTGAAAGTCAAAGTTTAGGCCTACCCTTTTTGTGCCTCATATTAATGATGTGGGGAAGAGACAGAGAGAGAGAGAATATATTATTCAGTTAGAATTTTGCAAAAATAAAATATATATTCTATTTTTTTTCTTCTGCCTTTTGCTACATTTCATGTCTGCTGACATGTGCAATGGTACCAAGCACCTACTGCTTCACCAAGTCACCGTTGCAAGTCTTTGTAGCAATTTTTTTATGTGAAACATGCAGATACAGTCATGGTATCAAAATTCTGAAGTAATTAAATAGTGAAAGTAAAGGCAGGATTTGCTGCTTAAAGCAGGCACTCTGCTAGCTTCTGCTTCTTGGCTTGGTGTTTGGCTTTTTTCCCCCCCAACACACCAGTCTTTCCCATCTAATGTAAAGAAAGAATCAGATATATATATACACATCTATTGCTATGTACCCAAAGGAAGGACTGTGGCTTGGAGTAAGTATTNGATATATATATATATACATCTATTGCTATGTACCCAAAGGAAGGACTGTGGCTTGGAGTAAGTATTGCTTTTCATTAAATGGAACAAAGTTCAAGAAGTGAGGAAAAAAAAAAGTCTTTAAAAAAAAAAAAAAGAAGGAAAAAAGCTCAGATTCCATGTCTGAAGTTGAGAAAAACCTCAAAACGAACCACGTTTGTTCTTGCTTTTAAGACATGTACAAAATGCCATTTGGAGCCACACAACCTGATGGTTCTAGAAGTCAGAGAAGAAATCTTGAGGGCCCAAGTGAATAATAAAAGGTGCGATGCTGAGAGGCTGGCAATAGGGACTGTCAATGAAAAAACCACCTACAGTGGGAAAAGAGCAGAGAAGCAAAAAACTCCACGTTAATTTCAGGGACTGGCTGAAGCTAAAGCTCCCTTTAAATTTCTCTGCTCTTTCAGCTGCAAGTGGTATTTTCATTGTAAGACGGGCACTTTGAATTCTTCCAAGGTACTGAAACATCTACCACTTCCAAGGTTACCACTTTCTAAACAAAGAACTGACAGCTCATTCATATTTTCAGTAAAGCAGAGAAATGTAAAATATGCAGCAAGGAGGAAGGGGAGGGGAGGGAAAGGGGCAAGTTTACAATGTGGTTAGTAACTCCCAACAAATGACAAAAAAATAAAAAAAAAAATGACTTCTATAAATCATCTGAAATGACTGCCATCATGTTGGAAAAGAGCATAGCGCCCTTCTTGTCTTTGAAATAAGAACAAGTTCTTTGGCTTTGGGGATGGTCGTGGGTTGGGATTGAATATTTTTGTTTGAAATTTTACAAAAAAAGTCAAAAAAAAAAAGAAAAAAACAAACTACAAACTACAAACAGTTGCCAATCAGGGGGAACTCCAGAAGAAGGGGAGAGGAGGGGAAAAAAATGTGTGCAGAGGAAAAGATTTCCTTTAATGAATATTTGATTAACAAAAATGGGCTTTTATCAGCCATGCTTTTTCTGCTCCGTGATGGCTTCCTTTCATCCATAGGCCAGCAAAAAGTGTCAGCACTGCTCAATTTGAGGTGTCCCCGGGACCCTGCTCTCTGGTGCAGCACTAAGGTGTGGGGTGGGTGGGCAGCAGCAGCTCACTCACCCCTAGTGGCCAAAACATCCCTAGTTTTTATTAAAGTACCACCAGCACCAAACAAAAAAGGGGGACCTACAGTGGAAGAAAACCCATTTAAGGTACAAAGATGTTCCTGAGCCCAAATGCTTTGCTTAAAGGGTAACAGCCACAGTTCATTCCAAGAAAAGCAGCTTGTTACTTAAGCCCCCCCATTAATAAGCTTTTCTAATATTTCTTTCCCTGTAAGAGGGGCTGTTGGGGAGGAGGAGCTGGACGTGCTTTAGGGCACTGTCTCTACACCCTCTCCATATTCCAGGGGCTGCTCCAGAACAGTGCAGCAAACTTTGAACCAGCACAAACTAAAGCAAACCTACTAAATAGCAACAGGCTAGGGCTGAGTGGAGAAGTGTAACCAAAAAAACCCAGGATTTTGAGGGTGATACCTTAATAAAGACTACTCCAGGCTCTCCCTAGAGCCCACAGCAGGTTTTAGGCAGAAGGCTAGGACACAGGGAGACAGCCTGGAGCTGGGGCTTGTCCCACAAGGGCAGACAGAGCCACACACTCCCCAGCCCAAAGGGGATGCCTTCCCTTTGAGCACCAACTCTTAGAGAAGTACTGGCCTATGGCTGAAGTGTTGTCACTTTTCACAGCAGCACTCAACAAGAACTGGGACAATTAAATAGCAAGTTTTCATGGGGACCTTGTTGCTGCTTTAGATTCTTATAAATGTAAGGGGGGAAAAAGGAGAACCCTTTGTTTTAATACAAGATTGACAACTAAAATGCTTTCTGTAGAAATGGCGGATGGAAAAAAATCAAGGCTGGGCAGACAATCATAAAAGTGAAGAAGGCCACAAGAACAAGTGCAATTTCTTTTGTCTTATTTTTTTTTTGTTTTGTTTGATTTTTTTTTTTCATAAAAACAGAAAAGAAAGGAAAAGAAGCAGCTTTTGAGCTCTTAAGAATCTGTAACATTATAGTCCTTTCTCTGGGCAATACGGACTTAATTCTGTGTCCCTGGAATTGTGTAAGAGTGCTTCTGTGGGAACTTCCCTTAGTACTTGTGTCACAGGATGTAAGCTAATACAGAGAGACAGTCTGACATTAATTCCCTTTGTTTTGTTCCTTTTTTTCAGTGTTTTGTGTAGAAGTGAAAAGCCTTCTTGGATAATTAAGACTGTGCCTAAACTCACAGCTACAGTTTGCTGATCTTTAGAAGGAAATTCAGGTACTGATGCTTAACTATAAAAAATAAGATAAAACAGTATTTTAACCCATATGTTACTAAGTTTATTACACACCATAGTATTTACAAAGTTAAAGGTTAAATGTAAATTTTCTAATGTGTGGGTTGTTGCTTTTTTTTTTAAGTTTTTTAAAGAACTATGCCCTGCATTTAATAACCTACACCAAGTACAGGTCATTAACTGAGTCTGTGTGACTGCAGTAGGAAACAGGCAGTACTCTTGTGTTACAACAAAACAGTTTATTTGTGATCAGTGTTTTATATTCTATACATCCTTCACAAATTTAATTTTACATAATCGGATACTTCATTTAAAACGTAAGATTTAAGCTTCTAGTTCTTCCCTATAACAGAAGGCTGGTATAAGTTATTTGAAAATGAGGTAACATTTCACAGAACATTTTTTTTTGTTGTTTTTCAAGTTTTAGAGAACTAAATTTGCATTTTGTTAAAATCAGAAAGTAGGAAAAAGATGTTTCTTTACAAATGACTTTGCTCAAGTATGTGTTCAAAGAAAACAGGATAAAAAGGCTTTTTGTCTTCTAACATTCTGTACTGTGTTCAATCAATAGGAATTAGCTTCTGCCATTTGCTAAAAGAATGAGTAGTGGGGAACAGGATAAGTTGGGAATTTCATAACTGGTAACAGAACCATTCTCTTGGGTAAACCTACAGAGAGAAGAAAGGGAGAGGACTCCAAATGAGTTCAGTGATCCAAGAAAGTCAGATAAGAGCTTACAGTTGTGTTCTCATTAACCTTTTCCAGATCAGTCAGTCCAGGTGATTTTAGGGTGCAGCGTCCCACAGACAGTAACACTCACACTGTGCACTACTTCCAATGGATGTGCTCAGCTTAAAGCTTGCTTTTGGGTTTTTTTCCTGGTATTTTGTAAAATTAAAGTAAGCGATGTTCTCAAAAGCAGAGTGTGCATTTGCACTTAGGCTCCACAATCTTTATGATAATTAATCTCTAATCTTTTGATCCATGTGCTGAGTTAATTTCACAGGCCAGTAACAACTGCAGATGCTGTAGACAAGCACTGCTGGGCATAAAAGAGAACTCACAGGGAAACTGCTCAGCACTTTCTATAAACATCCAGGTAGGGCAGCCAAAAATCAGCACCTACAGTAAATTGTGCTTCATTATTCTGCATTTCCTCTCCTGTATTGAAATGGCAAATCTGGAAAGATTAATATCTGCCTGATTTTGTGATTATTATAGAGTTCTTGTGGCCTCACAAACTTCTGCACAATTAAACGTTTGTTTGGGGTTTTTTTTTTAATCTTGCCTATTTAAATTCTAGTATTTAATCTATGTATCCATTTAGAAATCACAAAGCAGCAACAGCAGGTATTCCAGAGCACCAGATGATTAAAGTGAAGTTTCCCAACATGCAACAGCTTACAAAGGCAGAGAGACATGTTTATCTTACAGCCAAGAAGCATTATCCCAGTACTTCGCATCACAATCAGAAGACATTTAAAAAACAGAAACTCTTTATGTGAAAAATGGGGGCATTCAATTCCACAATGCTTTGAAGTCAGTGATATGTCACATATACACAGCTACGGAAGTGAAACCCACTTCCCAGAATAGGCACCACGAGAAGAAACACAGAACAGAGGGAATGAATGAAAAAAGCAAGGGGAGTAGGTAATGATGGCATTCTTTTCTTCAGCAGGGCAAGGATCCCTCTCATGTCACTATTTGTCACTGTTTCTTAAGAGACACACATGCAGAGAACACTTGTCCTACTTGCAGTCTATGCTTATTGCTTGGAATGACCCCAAGGGATTATTATTTTAAAATAAAAATTAATTAAGCCCTAACTAAATACCTTTGAATTTTTCCATGACAAAACACATAGCTGTTCCTTGTGTAACACAACACAACAGACAGGGAACACTCAGGGGTCTGCACTGCCTGTCAGGCCCACAACCAGGCAGTGGGGCAGCAGCTCTAACACTTGGGAGGGAGAATTCCATACTGGGCCCAGTCTCCTTCCACTGCAGGAGTGCAGACTGGGACTGGCTGCTCATATTCTAGCAAAGGGAATGTCTATAACAAGGCAGCAGCACTCTTCCACTGTTTGTAATTCATAACTCTAAAAGAAACTAATCAAATCAACTTTTCAAAATGTTTTTTAGACTTGTAGAATAGTTTGGGTTGGAAGGGACCTTAAAGATCCGCCAGTTCCAACCCCCATGCCATGGGCAGGGACACTTTCTACTAGATTAGGTTGCTCAGTGTCTCAACCAGCCTGGCCTTAAACACCTCTAGGGATTTATGGGGGATCCACAACCTCTCTGGGCAACCTCTTCCAGTGTTTCACCACCCTCACCCTAAAGAATTTCTTTCTTACATCTAGAGCTACTCTTTATCATGCTGTCATGGCAGCTGGTACTGCCTAAGCTGTACAAATTTAAGAAGAACAAGTCCTACAGATGCTTCAAAAGCTAGAAAATCACTAGCAAATAGCAAGCTTAGTTTCCCAGCAAAGAACTGTAGGCACTGTGACATTCTCTACTTGTCACTTGTGCAGCAGCAGGCTGTCCCCCAGCCCTGGGGCAGGACTGGTTCAGTGCTCTGGGTGTGCCAGGACATATCACTGACTCCAAAGGGCTTTGCTCCCATTGCCACATAAACCTCATTCAAAGTAACCAAAAGGGCCGGTTAGAGCTGTGCATTGTTTGTTAGTCTGGCCTCAAAAAAAAAAGCCGGTGGGTGGGGAGAAGCTGAGTTAAGAAAAAAAAGCCTTCCATCAGAGCTCCCTCATTATTTTACACTCTTCACGAACCCCGTGTGCTTTGCCAGCCTGCTATCACTTGTGTTTCTTAGTAAAAAGATCACCATTGTCCTAACTCCCTCACAGTCTGGTTGCTAAGGGTGTGAGCTCCACAGAAACCATTCTGTTGCCCCAGGCAGTGGAGGTTTAGCCTGGAGGGGTGGAGAGAGGGCGGGAGGGTCTGTCACAAAGACTTCAGAGAGTCTGCAACATTTAGGGAGCTTTGTCCACAAGCCACTTACACTCGGGACAGACCTTTGGGCAAAGCTACTGTGATGCCATTAAATAAAATATTGGTGAGAGGTGCTGAAATAGGCCCTTCGGTAGTCTTTGAATGGAGCACAGATTGGCTGTAAAAAGGAAGAGAACTACTCCAATTGAAGTCCAGAATGAGGGGGGGAACAGGCAGTTAGAACAAGCAGTCCTTCCACAGATCAGGCAAAGCATAGGCAAAAAAAAAAAAAGCTACTCCAACCAAAAAAGAACCACAAGGTTATGGCATTAAAAGTGTCGTTGTCATGGTTTAAAGAGCTTTCATTTCTTTGAATTTCTCCTCGGACTGCCACATTTGGACTTGCCACAAAGGTTTCTGTATCACTTCTAATTAGTTAATGATTAGGTTGTACCTACCGTAAGCTGGCGTGGCTGTACTGTACCCATATGGTGCTCCATAGCCTGCAAGGCAAGAAGATAAGGGATGGGGTTTATATCTCACAGCATTTGCAGACCAAGGCCACAGAAAAACCAAACTCAAACTGATAACCTATCAATATTGCTGAAAATATCAAAACACTTTTATATGGTGGCCTGAAAAAACAGCTACACAATGACCTTACTAAGTTTCAGCATCAAAGAGTTAAATTCTGTGTTCATTTCCTTATGTTTCCCCTTATGTTCTTCCTTAAATTCAAGGAAGATAAGGGATGGGATTTATATCTGACAGCATTTGCAGACCAAGGAGGGACCCTGGTTGGTGTATGAGCAGGGCCACAGAAAAACCAAACTCACACTGATGCAGATCAATATTGCTGAGAACATCAAAACACTTGTACATGGTGGCCTGAAAAACAAGCTACACAATGACCTCATTAAGTTTCAGCATCAAAGAGTTAAATTCTGTGTTCATTTCCTTATGTTTCCCCTTATGTTCTTCCTTAAATTCAAGGAAGATAAGGGATGGGATTTATATCTGACAGTGTTTCCAGACCAACTCACCATCAACTTCTTACAAACCAATTCTTATTTCAAGTGAAAAAAATGTCTGAATTGTCTTCACATCACCTACAAGACCCGGAGATGTTGTGGAGTCCCAAAAACCTCTGCAAGTTCCAGCATCAAAGTTAAATTCTGTGTTCATTTTTTTATGCAGCCCCTTATGTTCTTCCTTAAATTCAAGTACAGTCTGATGTGGAGAGCAGCCATTTTCCTCAGCTTCCATTAGAAAGGGGAATGTTAGATGCCTGTGGCAGATCATGACCAGTATATCTTTTGGGAGTTCTGTTTTCTCTGCTTTTTCTGACAGAGACAGTTTCCCAAGGACACCCAAATACCTGGAGGCAAACCCAAAACTGGAGCTTTTTCTCCAGAGATCCAGGTGTGACTCTGGAGTGAGACTGAAGCAGCAACACCACCACTCCCTTAGTGCATCTCTCTGGGTCATGAAGGCTTTACAGGTTGTTTAATGGTGGGATTGTTTATGTACAACCCCAGGAAACCAGATTGCTGAGAAGAACAGGAAATCACAGATGAAGAGAAATTTTCATGTGAGTATAAGCTTAACAAGTACAGCAAGTGGGAAGTTCAACCTGGTTTTGGAGTAATTCCATGCTGGCAAGAAGCACGCCCCTGGCAGGTTAAAGTGTCTCATAAATGACTCCTTAGGCAGAAAAGACAGTTCCAAAAACAATGTTAACAGCCATTAAAAATGAATTACTGGTTTTTAATATTTATAATTACATCAACATTCAGGAACAATGAGGAGGATGTGCCAGGAAGCAAGTTACCCAACAACTGCACTGCTGCTGCTGCTGCATGTGATTAGAGCTCAGGCTGTAATCTGCAAACCCATGCATGAGGAATAAAAGGGTTTATTTTTGGAAGCTGTTGCATTTGCTTGACTAGAGAACCGTCAGCATCAACTTCCTAGAAACCAATTCTTATTTCAAGTGAAAAAAACATCTGAATTGTCTTCACATCACCTGTAAGCCTCAGAGATGTTGTGGAGTCCCAAAAATTCTAGAGTCTCAAGCAAGGGGAATGAGGAAGAACAAAAAGCAGTGTGATATTTTGTAGCAGCCAGTAGTAACTGAGCACTTCAGCTCTTCAGGCTGGAATAGTTTTCCTTTTAATGGCTGGAAATCTGCCCTAATGAACCAGCAGTGGGAGGTCTTGACCTCCCAGTCAGCTGCTATGAATGGTTAAGCACCAAGGGGAAGTGTCAAGCAGAAAGTCCCTGCTGATCAGGGTGCAGCAGGGATGATGAATTAGCAGCAGGCAGAGTATGAATGAAATTATTTCAGCTATTTTTTTTGGCTACCACAGAAGCAACTAATGGATGCTGTGCTTACACAACTCAAGTGGAAGGTTTGTGGGAGCCCAGTGACTCCTGAACCTGCCAGTTTTATCTCCACAAGGGATGCCTGGGAAAAGCTACTCCTAATGCTAAAGTGCAGAGGATCCAGGAGGTTCTTCACTAGGAAAAGAGTTTGGGGAATTGTGCCCTGGCAGTGAGATACAAAGAAGACATATAACAACATAATCAAGGCAGGAAAGCCATTTTGCCTGTAGAACTGTGCTCTCTGCACGCCAGGCTTTAAGCTGTACATGCAGAAAGGGCAGGCACTGCCAGTTTTTCAGCTCTTTCTTTAATTTAAAGCCCCATGAATTCTGCCTTCCTCTTCATCTCAGTGATTAAAGCTGAAAGGAACCCCTAACAAACAAGGAAAGGAGTAGCCAAGCAGACAAAAATGAAACAACTGGAGTTACTGTGTCCACTTCTAGAGTCCTTAACATAAGAGGGACATCGAGCTGTTGGAGGGGGTTCAGAGGAGGCCACAAAGATGATGAGAGGGCTGGAGTAACTGCCTTCTGAGAACGGGCTGAAGGAATAGGGTTTCAGCCTGGAGAAGGCTCAGGGGGGACCTCAGAGGAGCTTCTCAATACCTGAAGGGGGCTACAGAAAGGCTGGGGTAGGACTTCTTAATAGGATATGTGAAGGCAGGACTAGGAGAAATGGATGCAAATTGGAAGAGGGGAGATTCAGGCTGGAGAGAAGAAAGAAGTTCTTTGTTGTGAGGGTGGTGAGACCCTGGGACAGGTTTCCCAGAGAGGTTGTGGATGCCCCCTCAATCCCTGGAGGTGTTTAAGACCAGGCTGGATGAGGCATCGAGCAACCTGGTGTAGTGAGAGGTGTCCCTGCCCATGGCAGGGGGGTGGAACTAGAAGATCTTTAAGGTCCTTTCCAACCCAAATCATTCTATGATTCTGTGATCCTATTCAAGCCATGCCTTACCTGGTGTGATGTATCCTGTAGCAGCAGCTGCCCCAACAAATGCCCCTCGTGTTAAAGCACCTCGTCCTCTGCCCCGCACAGCCTGGACAGCTGCAGAAACAGCTGTATTCACAACCCCTTTAGTCTGCCCAGAGAAATAAAAAAAATAGCAGTTCAGAAAGTGAAAGAGCTGCTGGAAATACAAGGCAAATCTGTATCAAATCACCACCTTTTCAAAATCTCTTTAAACGTGCTTGATAGCAGAGTGTTCCAAAAAAACAACAATTCTTACCTGAGGAAGAATCTTCTTTTTCTTGTTGTTTGCTGCATTAGGCCCAGAAAACAGTTTTTCAAGTGCTGCTAATGCAGCACTTGCTTTTGCTACTTTCTTATTTGGGCCTGCACCTCGGAACTTCTGCCCATCTACTTCTACCTGGAAGTGGAGACAGGAGTTTATGCCTAGTTATTTCTCCTTGGGAATGCCACGCTGCACCCACTTCTCACCATGTGCCATCTGTGAAGAGCTTCATAATTAAAATAAACCCCAAAAATATCCTCAGTGCTCTCCATGGCAAATTTCTACTGCTTCCACAAAAGCAAAATCTCAAGTGTAGCAGTGAGCAGCCCCAAAATGTGAAGTGCTGTTGGTAACTGTGTGTCACTCACCTCCATCACAAAGCGCTTGTCGTGGCTTCCCCCTGTCTCAGAGATGAGCTCGTACTTCAGGCCTCGTCTTTTCTCATTGAGCTCCATCACTGGGTTTTTGCCACTTGCTGTGAGTATGGGACCCTGAGTTCTTACCTACAGATACATTGATGGGGTTGCTTTAGAGCTTTTATCTCTTCCCAAGGCAGACAAGACAGCTACAAGAGCCAAAGTTAATTGAATTTGCATTTTAATGCAGCATATTCTAGTCCATTCACTGAACATGGAGCTATTAGGTTGGTGGTTTCTTAACATCTAATGAATTATATTCTTTTCAGTGGTCCAGTTTTGGAGCCCTCAACATAAGAAGGACATTGAGCTGTTGGAATGGGTTCAGAGGAGCCCATGAAGATGATGAGAGGGCTGGAGCAACTCCCTTTTGAGGACAGACTGAAGGAATTGGGGTTGTTCAGCCTGGAGAAGAGACCAGGGGGACCTCAGAGGAGCTTCCCAATAGCTGAAGGGGGCTACAGAAAGGCTGGGGTAGGACTTTTAATAGGGTACTGGATGGTAGGACTGGGAGGAATGGATGCAAATTGGAAGAGGGGAGATTCAGGCTGGAGATAAGAAGAAAGCTCTGTCCTATGAGGTCGGTGAGACACTGGAAGAGGTTGCCCAGAGAGGCTGTGGATGCCCCCTCAATCCCTGGAGGTGCTTAAGGCCAGGCTGGATGAGGCACTGAGCAACCTGGTGTAGTGAGAGGTGTCCCTACCCATGGCAGGGGGATTAGAACTAGATGATGTTTAACATCCCTTCCAACGCAAACCATTCTATGATTCTATGTGTATGAGTTTAAATCTTCATAAAGACAATTTTTTGACAAATGCACTGTTAGAAAGTGGGAAGTTTGCAATGACTAGAGCCCAAAGGCTCTGAAGCAGATGGAGCTGCCCCAGTTGTAATGAGACAAAACCCATCTCAAAGGCTTTATGGTCACTTTGTAATGCAGAACTCACCTCTAGGGTAGCGGAGGTGTCAGCTGTGGAATTTCCAGTATTATTGCTTGAGATTGAAGATACTGTTTCACTTTTACCTTCAGTGTCTGATTTTTCATCAGAACTCATGCACTCCACGTCTGCATCGAAACCAGTTGGATACCCCATCGCTTGCAAAACCTACAGCAAAGCCACAACAACTGAACTGTGAAACAGGCACAAGGCACAACACCACCAAAATCCATCACACACTTAATGAAGGCACAATGCTTAGAATTAAGTTTTCTCCCGAGTTAAAAGCACAATAGTAATGGGAAAATAGTTCCGGGTTTCCAAAGGTGTAATCAAACTGTTTTAGCCTCACAGGTAGCAGTTACTTATGAGCATCATCATCTTGGTAATTCATAGAATCATAAAATTCCTTGAGCTACAATAGATCAAGATGCAGAAATGCATCCACTCCATGACAGTGCTCAATAGGATGAAAAGAAAATGGTTCTGCAAACTGTTTTTCCTCTCTCCCTGTGTATATGGACAGATCAAGACTGACTTTGGGGACCTGCCTGCTGGTGAACCACCCCACAGCCTCCAGGCATTCTCCACAAAGTTCCCTCAAAATAATCTGAGAAGAACCTGAAGCTCCTCTGAAAATTGAGTCTCAACAAAAAGTCTGCAAAAATCCCTGAGTTAAGAACTGAGTGGGTGACTCCAGGCTCAGCTCCTGGACAATCATGGACAATTTGGCTGCATTTTCAGTAAGTCAGATCTAAAAATTGAAATGGGCACAACATTGCCTTTTTAAAGTCTGGGGGAACAGGGCCCAGATCTGCTTAGGAAAAGAAAGAAATAATGAAGAGGGGAAAATTAAAACCACACCATCCATTTCCTCTTGGCTGGATTCAGAGATGTTCTGAAGCACAGCCCAGGATTTCTCTGTGTTTGTGTCAATTTAGAGAGAGCAGAGCTGGGGGAAGCACCAGAACAAACCTGGGGCTGCCACAGACAGGTTCAAGGGCGGAGAAGCTGCAGCTTTTTAGGGCAAGTTTCGCATTCTTTTTCATGACTGCAGGGATTGAGGCAAAATAGAAGAAGGAGGCAGAAGGTCTGGAAGGACACACATGCAGAGAGCTACTTTTCCTGGAGGAACATCACATTCCCTTGGTTACTTCTGGACACTTTGAACTTGAAAGGACGTGAAACAATGGGATTTTCAAAACGGAAATCAAAGGAAAGCAGAAAGTTGCCAGATGAAGCTGCTAAAAATTCTTGTTCAAAACAAAGTTAAGCAGAGAATGACAGATGGGCTTGTTCCTATCGTAAGAGCAGTTCTATTAAAAGAGGTTCTCTTTCACCATGAACTTCTGTAGGAAACTTCCATTTCTTCCCAGAAACCCAGAGGCTGGGTCTGCATTTGCAGTCTAAAGTGCCCTCATGCAACATCAGGGTGTTTGTGTTGGTTTTTTCCAGTCTGCCAGTGCTACAAAGAGCTGGCACCTCTAGCATCTACAAGAAGCACCAGTGCACTGGCCAGTACCTGAGGGATACTGGTCCCTCAATGAAAAATAGAGTGGGGAGCAGTCACATGTGTGTATTGTCTGTCCCAGTGCACAAGGATGCTCATCAGACACTGAAGATGGGAAACTCTGTGTTTCCTAGATCTCACAACCCAGAAATGGCCACAGCAAAGGAAAGGGAGGGAGAAAGAGCCATCAACATGCCATTTTCAAACCAAAAAGAGGAAGGAGTAGAACAGAACTGAACCCAGAACTTAAGCACCACATTTATCCATTGCCACTTGAGCTGAACCAGCAGAGCCTGGGAATTTCTCCCTCTCCTCCACTAGGGATGCTCTTTGAACCATGCCCAGCTGTGTTTAGAGGATGTAGGAAACTCAGCTTCAGCCAAATGTTTATTTATTTTTATTTCTAATTCTAAGCACATTTCATAGCCTGCATTCCAAGGCCTGGGATTAGCAGATTATTTGGGGCTGCCTTACCTTCACTGCCACATGGAGCTTGGCTGTTTTCTTAGAAGGTCCTGATGCTTCATATGTCGTACCATCAACATCTACAGACATTGTGAAGACTGGGGCATGGACTGGACCAGACTGTGACAGCAGCTTATACTGAAGCCCTGGCCTGATTTGGTTCAGCCTCATCAGAGCATTCATGAGATCTATTGCTTTACTATCTAGTACTAGTAGGAGATAGCAGAAAGAAGGGTGGGGGGGGAAGGAAAGGGGAAAATAGAAAAAAAAAAAGAGGGGAGATGAACAAAACAAGATGAACAGGAAAAAAAATGAAACAGTTTGCATTTCAGTGCCTTCTGTTTGTGCAAATGAGCAAAACAACCCCTTCTCAGAGGTCAAGGACAACCCTTGTGCTGTTGAGTCTTTCATAAACCATTCTACTTCTGGGTAAAAACCACAATCTATAATATTCACACAGTTGTTTCACAGCTGGCTGTATTCTTCCTGGTTGCTATTTAAAGAGTAACAAGTTTTACAGGTAGTGAGGAACCAGGCCCAGAACTGGCATCCAAACAGCACAGTGACAGTAGCCCCCAGCACTGCTGAGAGACAGCTCTCTGTGGATACCCACTGCCAATGTTTTGGACATTAAGCCTTTTATTTTTCTTGTGAGAGGTCTTGAGAGACCAACTACTAGAGGAAAAAATGCAGAAAGGCAAATCTTCATGCAGCTAAGTGATTGCAGCATTTGGAAAATAAAAATAGACCCACAGCACAGGGAAGTTACTGATCAAATACCTCCTCTGCTTGGGCAGCTTCGATTTTACTCCAGTGTCATGGGCAATCCCATTTTAAAATGCAAATCATTCAGTTAGTAAAACATGTCAAGGGAAATTCAGGAGCACAATAAGAGATGTGTTTGACATTCTGAATGCGGGGTGATAAGAGACAACATTTTTTTGTTCCAAGGACTCTATTATAGAGACACAGAGCAGCTTTTAACCCAACTCCCATCCTACAATTTGGAAAACAAAATGGAGAAAGAGTTGCACTTACTTTTCCTCAGATTCCTCTTCATCTTTTTATTTGGATCTTTATCATCTCCAACGCTGTCTTCAAACGGTCTCTTAAGAGCTGAGGAGCCTGTACCTGGGGTATAAATTTCCTTGTAATATGGACATACCAGGAGAAAAACTAAATCCTACAGCAGGAGTGTGATTAGTCCCGCTCTGTCTGTGTCTTTCTAATGAGAGCTCAGCCATCAGGCAGAGCTTTCTCTCTGCTCTGCTGAGTCAGCACCAGCTCCTTACTTTGCTCTACCAGCCCAAGCATGACTTCTGTTCCCAGTACCACAGGGTCTAAGCATTGCACCTCTGCAGTGCTGTGATTTACAGTTAGAAAACAATATAGATATAATATAATATAATATAGATATAATATATACAGTTAGAAAACAATATGGAGAAGAGAAGTCTCAGAGGGGACCTCANTAAGAAAGAAATTCTTTCCAGTGAGGGTGGTGAAGCACTGGAACAGGTTGCTCAGAGAGGTTGTGGATGCCCCCTCTCTGGAGGTGTTCAAGACCAGGCTGGACAGGGCACTGAGCAGCCTGATGTAGTGGGAGGTGTCCCTGCCTATGGCAGGGGGGGTTGGAACTGGATGATCTTTAAGGTCCCTTCCAACCCAAACTATTCTATGATTCTGTTGATTCTACACACTTTTTTGTAGCAGCAGTGCTGTTAGACTAACTGTAAATCACAGCACTGCTGTTACAAAATGTATGTGTATTGTTTTCTAGGAATAATTCTCAAGTAATTCTTTTTGCATCCACTCATCATAGGCTTTTTGAACAATCTACAGTCTCTCCTCAGCACAAGAGTCATAAATACTCCTTTTCCTCTTCACACCCTAAAGAACTTTGTGTTTGAGGACAATCATCAGCCACATTCTAGCTGTAGGGCTGCTTCTCTGTTGGTACTTCTAGAACAAAACTTTAAGGTCTTCTAAGTATCAATTTTGTTTTTTTAAAAACACATTTAACACAAAACAAAAGCCTTTACTCTGGAATTTCACCCATTGTAAACTAACCCCTACTTTAGTGCCCAGCTAGTGATTTTTGGAGCAAACAGTACCTACCTTCTTTGTCAGTTACTGACCAGGAGTATTTCTGAAACGACTTATTTGATGGGAGGGGATCCATTTCCAAAACTTTATAGATCTGACCAAAGGCTGATAATCTGAGGGCGTGCTGTGAGGGGACAGGAGAAAGGGAAGTTGCATCACAACTTTGCTTTACCTCATTTGTTTTCAAGTTCTAACATAACTTTGGGGAAACAAACCCACTTCTATGGGAAGACAGCTCCTACAGTTATTTTCTGTGATAGCTATAGAAAATGCTCACATATAAAAAAAGTAAAAATGATTATTTTCTGTAATGGAAAGCACAGGGCTTTTGGACAGGGACCCTGCTTAGGAGCTCCTTGCTACAGGCACTTGAGGGTGGAATGCAAGTGGTGCAGATACATTAGATTGATCTTGGTGTATTGAACTATGAAGATGATCTTTAGAGGTCTCTTCCAATCCCTGACATTCTGTGATCCCAAGGATTACATTTCATCCACTTTTATGTACACTCATGAATAATCATTAAAGCATGAGAAGAAGTGTAAGAACTGCCATTAAAATAAGCCATCCTGGTATAGAATATTGGATGAATGAGCTGAAATCTTCCCTGTCTCATATCCAGATCCTCAAAAGTAGGAGTTTTCTACCTGAGCACTGTGTGTAATGGCTTCTTTTTGCTGAACTGTCATGTAGGACAAAGCATCTGTTGGCTCCCTCTCACAAGGGTCGTGCAGACCTGGGCCTCCTAGGAGGGAAAGAGGCAAAGTGAAGTAATGAAAATGAGGACTTGTAGCCTTGCAAAGCCAGGCCCACCCTCTTACTTCCTTGTCATTTTACCAGGGTTAACAATGCACATGTTAAACAGTGTGATCTAAAAGCAGTAGGTTTAAAAAACCAGCTAAATTATTTGGATTGCTCTGCAGGTTTTAATGAATCTACAGCAAACATTGTCATTAAGTCTATTAATTGTTTGCAACCCCTTAATGAGAGAAGCATCAATTTCTAAACAAAGCTAATGCTCCCCATTAGCTTGTACTGCACTGGAAATACTTATTCACACAGTTACAACCATTCTACTTCCTTTTTCTTCTCCTTTAACTATTAATTGTAAACAAGAAACCATTCATTTAGCCCCAATGCAGGGTAGGAGTTCAAGGCCAGGATTTTTAAGCTATTCAAAAAGCAAAATGTTAAGGGTTGATCAACTCCTTACCAGGGAGCAGAATTCCAGATGCCAGACACTCCATGACCCGCCGCAGAGCTTCGCCAGCACCCAAAGGTCTGTTACAGGTACCTATAGACTTCTCACATATAAGTTCCAGAGGCTAGAAAACATTAAATGATGATTAATTAGCATGGACACTAAGGCAAGTAGCTTATCAATACCTGAAGGGGGCCTACAGAGAGGCTGGGGTAGGAATTTTAGTAGGATATGTGATGGCAGAACTAGGAATAACAGATGTAAATTGGAAGAGGGGAGATTCAGGCTGGAGATAAGGAAGAAATTCTTTATGATGAGGGTTGTGAGACACTGGAAGAAGAGGTTGCCCAGAGAGGCTGTGGATGCCCCCTCAATCCCTGGAGGTGTTTAAGGCCAGGCTGGATGAGGCACTGAGCAACCTGGTGTGCCCATGGCAGGGGGTTGGAACTCGATGTTCTTGAAGGTCCTTTCCAACCCAAACCATTCTGTGATTCTAACTGGAACTGCAGCTAAATATGGAGGGGCAGAGGGAAGAAGATTCACACCAGTGTACTTCATTTTAATGCACTGCAGGTTTCACTGATGGACATCATCCCAGAGGACAGCTCAAGGCACAGATATTTGTCCCCTGAGCCAAGTGAGAGTGAGGAAAGCAGCTGCTCTCCATTCACTGCCCAGGAAGCCTGAAAGGAGGAACCTTCCAAAGCCAAGTCACGGGAGCATTTCCCTCCTCTCCAAGAGTTATTGGTTCTACACTGGAGAGCCTGAGGCCTCCTTGACTTACAGAGTGTTCTCCCCTGGATATGCTGAGCATTTGGCCCTCCCCAAACCTGCTAATCTGAATTGGAATGCCCTGGAAGGAGCAGCACTGTCTCAGCAACAGGCTCTGTCTGACAAGCTGAACTTGGAGGAAACAAATGGGATTCTATTGCAAGCCCATGAGGACACGCAGAGCCTCTTCCCATGGGATCTCTACATCTTAGAAACTCAACAAATACTCATATTCTCTTTCTGCAAGCACAGGTAAGAGTGAATGGGGGGGAAAGTAGGGGATTAGGGGAGGTTCCACACAATGCTGTTTCCTCCAAACACTGCTAACAATTCTCAGGAGATGTGAGCACACCCTGTGGCCCTCAGCTCTTTGTGTACTTACCCAGCCTTTCAGTGGTGCCCATGTGGGGACTCTGTTGCACAAATCCCGTAGAATACGAAGGACAATTACACATGATTTTAGTCCATTTGCCCTGGCCTAAAACAAACAGAATGATTCCAGTACACCTCCAAAAACCTGGCCTTCAATTTTGCTTTTGCTTTTTTTTTTTTAACGCACAGAGTCCTGGGATAGATATTCTTTTTTTTTTAAAATTATTATTACTTAATGAGGTTCATGCAAAATAAAAACAGGTATATAAAATAGTTGTATTTAGAGAGAGGTATAAAAGAGGAAGATGTATAAAAGAGGAAGATGTATAAAAGATTGCTTTTGTAGCCTTGCTCTCTGCCTGCCACGCTCTGCCCTTGCACAGCATTTGGAATTCTACACCTTTTTAGGGGCTAAGTCAGAAATTAAAGAGGCATTCAAATGAAAATGTGGCTCAAATTAAACCTCGTTAAGGCTACAATAACAACAAGGTAAGAACAAATAGCCAACCTGAAACCATTTGGCGTGCCGCAGAGACGCCAAGGCCTCCAGGCATTTCTGCCTGTCCAATAAGTCCGGAGGATCTTTCATCGCAACATTGTCTACTGGTAAAAATGGGATAAAAAGAGACAGATACAATTTGACCAAGGGGTTTCTGTCACAATACAAAAAAAAAAAGAAGAGCGGCAGCATCTCAATGAGGTAATAAGACTCCCAGAATTTTAAGTGCACCATGTTATTTCATTTCAACAAGCCATTAAAAGGTAGTCCATGTGCACGTGTGCAACAGAAGCAAAAGGCATTCACTCCTTGTAAAATAATAGTAATAATAAAAGATGGCCACTGCTAGAGACGATCTGGGATCTTATTAAAAATGTAGAACACATTTCAGGGCAGAAAATAGCTGTATAGCACTTCTTTGGGGTTGTATTGGGTTTTTTTTCTCCTCCCCCCTCTTCTTTCCCTTTTGAATTTTATGCCACAAAAGTGGCAGAGAATTTCAAAGAGAGAAGTTGCTTTTGATTCTTGGGGAGATACAAAAAATTGTAAAAAAATAAAGGCATTGAATCTGTTTGAAATATTATTGTATGAACAAAACTTAGCCAATATAATTCAATGAAGTAAATATAGAAGAAATCCTAGTAAGAATTTTTATAGCTTGTCTTTCATATAAATAGAACATATGAAAGAAGCGAGTACATTTGGTAACTTCCAGATTATTCATGTACTGGGGAGGTAAACCCCTCACCTAAAAATCTTCCCAACCACAGCTGAAATCAGCAGAGGAGTCTGGAAGAAGGATTTGGGAGACAAGACACTGATATTTTCTGTGCAGGTTTACACTTGGGTTTTTCCCCCTTTCTCTTTTTCTATTCAGTGTGCAAATAAACTGCTTGTAGCAGTCCCATCCCATTCCATTTGAGGAAGATTATGCATTAAACCTTTCTTCCTAAGTGGTTTTTTTAATAGTGTTATGCTAAGGTGTGATTAGCATCCAGATTTCTCTGGAGACTCTTGCACAAATGACACACTTTGCATATCTGTCAAATCAGGCTAAAAGGACTTGAGTTTTCAGCTGACATGAGAAGGATACAGCAGAAGAACTAAATGAATCCCTCAGTTAAATCCTCCAATATGCTGTTTTCCTTTGAAAACACAATTTCAAAATAAATAATTTAGAAATATGGCCTTTTCATTATTCTTTAAGGTAAGTTCTGAATGAAATACAGACCTACAGATCAGGCTGGACCTGGCACTGGGCAGCCTGATCTAGTGGGAGGTGTCCCTGCCTATGGCAGGGGGGTTGGAACTTGATGATTTTTAAGGTCCCTTCCAACCCAAACTATTCTATGATTCTACAGTTCCAGATAGAAGTCTGTGCTAGATAACTCAATCCAAGACTTGTAAAATAGGAGGACAAGTTTGGACAACAAAGTGCTATCAATTTTTAATGCAATTTATGAGCAGCAACATCTCAAAAGTATGTTTTTGTAGATGACTTTGGATAGCTTTGGTTGAATCTTCAGTCTTAAAGTTACTTCACCACCTGTTCCATTCAATGGGAAGGTGGTTGTGGTGAAAACACACAGTGTTGTGGATGAAAAAGCCCAGAGCTGAAAAAATTCCCAATGTAGAACTGCACAGAAGGAGGTGTTTTGTCTGAGAGTCCATAGGTGCAGGCCTCTGGCTCTGCTGTCAGCAGGAGCCCTCAGTGCTATAAGCTTATTTTCTAACCCCTGTGAACTTCACAGCAGATATTTGCATTGTTTCTTATTGCCCTCAACAGTATATTGGATTAATCACTCCTCTTGAATATTGGATTAATTACTCCTCTTGCCTGTTTGCCAAACAAAAGCTACAGAGAGTCTCAAGGCAGCGGATTTTCTGTGTGCACAAAAGGTCTCTGGAACACAAGACTTGAATCTAAATTTCCTTTTGGTTATTTTCAGGAGTGATGTTGGTTTTTTTTGTGGCACACAGTTACTAAACATCCATCCTTGTAGCTCTGTGGCAAAACTTTAGTGGGGACAATATAAACATCTGCTTAAAGCTCATGTATTTTATAAAATAACTACTGTCAATGAATGATCAGAATCTTATTTTAAAACGTTAGAAATGGCAAAGGTGACTGATTGCAAAATCACTGGATTTCTTGCAATGAATTGAATCTTTAAAAGCCAAGGGGGTTTTAGTGTTGTACAAGGCTTTGCTACAGCCTGTTCCAACCATTATCAAAGTATATAATTTTTTTCCTTTCACTACAAAACACTTGTTGTCTGTCATTCATGTGAATGAAAAAATAATTTCCAACAAGCCAGAATGACTTTTTGCTACAGGATTAAAACTATTCCTTAAGGTCTGAATTATAAATATTTCCAAGAATTTAACTAATTAGAAATCCCACAGCAGCACCAAGTCCCAGATGTTGCAGTCAGCCAACTTTGGGGTGCAAGATTCTATTAAACAGAGAGATGAAGAGAACGGGCAGTGAAGAAGAGGGCGAGCAGCTTTAGCAGGCTCCCTTTCGACACCCTTTGGGGTGAATGGCATGTTTCTTCATGCTCTGCCAGTCAGGAAAGTGAGACCCAATCAGAAATTTCCAATGTGATTGCAAAGCTTTACTTCTTTTCTCGTGCTTTTTAAGGAGGGCAATGGTCTTAGGGAGTTAAAACCTGTTGGGAACAAAGCCCTGACATTAGCTCACACTATGCAACACAGAACCAGTCCCTCAGAGTCTCTCTCCCCACTTGCCATATGTGTTCTCTTCACACAGGAGCTGCCAACTTCACTCATTTGCAGCCATCCAAGGAGTGTTGTCTTCTCCAGGGAGGCAAGGTCAATGTGTGGCTCGTTGCTCCTTCAGAGGCCCCTGGCACTTTGAGAGCATCCCTGGCTGTGTTTTTACAGCAGAAGGCAGAGCAGAAGCAGCCCATCCTCGAGGAGCAAGGTAGATTTCAGCCTCACTTTGCTAAATCAACTTGTTTTTTACTGCATAATCTGGTTGTTACTAGATGCTCAGAAGCAACAACTGATTTGCAAACTGCAGGGTTCTGCTCTGGGATGCCCAATTTTATGCGATGACTTTAAAAAAAAAAAAAATTCAGTCTCTTAAGAAGTTTAAATTTTGAACTGATGCAAAATGTGGGAATTTTTAGGTGCTTGACTTCTGGAGTCAACATGAGAAAGCAGAGCTTTATGGATAGCCATTTGTGAGGAACACCAAAATGCACACACACACCGGGGCCACTATTTATTTTTGCCATCAGGCAGCAAAAACAAATAGGACAAAAACACCACATCTTCAACATGGACACTTTTCCAAAGAGGCGAGGGCTGAAGAGAAATCCAGGAATGGGGTTTGGGTTTTTTTTTCCATACATTCTGACATCAGGGCATGAAGGCACACACAGCATTCCCAGGGGCCAGGGGGGAGCGCTGGCGCCTCACCTGGGGGAAGGGGGGGGTTAGGACAGGTTAGTGCTGCTCCCACCCAACTGAAACCTTGGTCAGTTTCAAACCCACGGCCCATCTTACAGCCAGATGAAAGGCAAATTGTCAAATATTTTGAGCTCCTTCATTCCAAAGAATGGATGAAATAAACTCAAAACTTTTTTTTTTAAACAAGGCAGAGAAATTATATTTATATTTGGTTGGCTCTGAGTAACTGAAAAAAAGTAGGGCAGTACTTCCTTGGGAGAGCAAGGCAGTTTCACCAGGCTCTGAGTATTTTGCTTTGATATTAGATATGGAACTTCTTTAGTCTAAATATTCCTATTCCAGCAGGGGGATTGGACTGAATATTGAGGTCCTTTCCAATCCCAATTCTGTGATTCTGTGATAGTCACCTAAATATGGTTGGAAATTCTATGGAAAAAAAATGGAAAAAATGGAAAAAAAGGGGGAAAAAAGGGAATGTTCCTTCCCTTTGAATTTACTTATTGATACCTGCGTGGTGTTTTACATATCTTAGAAAAGGAACATGAGAAATATCTCTGTTCTCTTACAATGAATAAAAGTCAAAGAAGCTGGATTTGAAAACAAGATCCACCAGCTTACTGACTGTCCTCTTGTGCTGTACTGTTATTCTATCATAACACCACTCTTAAGAGAGGCAGTAAAACTTAAGTTACTACCTTAAGAGGTAGTAAATTAAAAAAAAAAATTAGTACAGTGTTTCAAAAAGTATCACAAGATAGTGAAAACAAAACACAACAACCTGCACGTGAAATATACAAATCCTTGTTGAGTTTGAGATGAATTAAGTGAGAGTCCCTGGAGTTTACTGCCACAATGGCATCCCTTTGTGCAAGAAAACACTTAGATAGAAGCTTTTGTGCAAAACTCTGTCCCCTGGGAGGATCTTGCAAATCCTTTACCAGTAACATTTGTTCTGCACTTTGTGCTCTTTCTCATGAACGTGGATCAGCTGCAACAACTACAGGGCTGAACTCAGCATTTTTGGGGGAAGCTGAAGAACAACTGGAGATGCAATTTGTTTCTAATAGTGTTGCAAAAGAGCGTGGTTGCTAATTTGAGAATATTCAGCAATGAGGGGATCTTTGCCATTCATCTGTTTTGTAAGAGTTATTTTTTTCTGCATCCAACTGCTGCCAAAGTTAGATTTCTTTGGAGAAGGGACAGATCCTTCCTGCCATTGCCTCAAACAGAAGCGGAGAGAAACTGACCAACATTTCTCACTGTGTCGGTGTCTCAGGTGGGAGGAGGGAGGAAGCAAAGGACCGGTGGCAGGTCTAGGAATGGGAGGAGAGCAAGAGGGAGTTCCCTGGCCGCACACACAGGGGCCCGGCTGCCTCAGGTGTCATGACAGAGAGTGGCCAGTTGGTCAAAGGTCTGACATCATCCAGTGGCAAAGTCTCTCTAGGGATAGGTTTGGGAAGCAGAAGCAGAAATTACTGACGAGTTTGTTTTTTTAAAAAACCAAAAGAGTATGGCTACATTTGCTCTTCTCTATTTCTCTTGGTTTGTTTTCAACCTGGTTGATAACTACAGTCACCATTCCTCTAACAAGGGCACACAACTATATCCATGTCACGCAGTTAGGGAGAGGGAACAGAAAGAAACTAAGTTAGAGATTTCTATATCTATTTTTACTCTAAGGACATGAGGTACAAGGTTCAATTCAGAAGTGCTGGATTAAAGCACTGTAACTTCAACTGTATCCCAGTAAGAAATTCTTAAAGCTAGAAACATACAAATATAGATCATCAATCAGTAAAAATTGAGGGCCAGGATGACACACTCCCAGCTTTGCAGGAGAGGTGTGTTTAACGTAAAAAGCAAAACAATTTAGAGTTTTTCAAGATACTACAAACCAATCCCACTTGACTGACTTGAAAACAAGACTGTGCAGCACAGGGGAGCTGGAGAATGAAGAATGAAAGAAAGAACAAAGACCTGACTGTGTGTCAAAATTAACAGGGTAGCAATTCAAGTGAAATTTTCTCATAAATAGGCATCATTTAAGTGAGTTGTCTTTTGAAGACACAAAGAACATAACCCATAGTGGCAATAACCAGTCTATTTAGTATGTGACACAATTACAAACCCTCTTCCCAATGAACCCTGTGCTGCACAGTCAGGGCATTTGGATAGAACAGTCTTAAAAACAAGGTAAAACTCTCCATGTACCTCCTTCCTTCTTCTCTGCTTCGTCTCGAATGAGAGGGGATGTGAGGATCACCTTCAAAGTCAGCTTGGGCTCCTTTGTGTTATGAATAATAATAGCTGCCTCATCTACATGCTCCTCCACCAGGTACTTCTCTTCTGTAAGTTTCTGAAAGTCACCAAGAAAGAGTTCAAAATCCTCTCAATCGACTGAAAACCTGCAGAATCTCTGTATGGGATTATACAAGAAAACTACAAGACACTGCAGTAACAAATTAGGCCTTGCCTTCTTCATTAAATTAAAAAAAGAAGGAATTAAACAGCCACCAATAAGAAATTATGAACTTATGAGCTAAAATAAATGAAGTACAGAGGTGTTTCTGCTGGAAGTAGAGCAGCTGCAGGTGCAGGCAGGGACAGAGGACAACAGAAGAGGGTTGGGTCTGTATTTTAGCTCAGGTTAGTGGTGGGACCAGAGAAAATCATACCCAGAAAGCAGCTGGGTCAGTTACCAAACAGAAAGGTTAATGCCATCGCAGGAAACTGACAACATAAGTAGGGATTAGGCAGGAGCAGGAATGAGATGTTAAATTCCTTGAACATGTCACACCCCCTAAATGTCATCCTGGACTCAGAGTAAACTCTATCACTTGTCATTTTTCCTGGGACAAACTCCAGACAGGTCTTGCAGTGCCAGAGGACTGCCCTCAGTTAACTCACCTGAATCTGAGCTGGGAGATTGTCTTTAACTACACTTAACAAGGTCTTTGTGGGCTTTTCTTTGCACATGAGAACCAGCTCCAGGTCCATGTCATCTTTTATCAGCAAGCCCTTTGCAACCAAGCCAATTCTCATAACACCACACAACGTCCGACCACCTTGGTCCCTAGAAATGAGATAGTTTAAAGTAATTAAAAAGTTATTTTCACACATTTAAAATACTTGTATTTTAAGGAGATTAACCCATGGGACTGCTGACTGGGCTGAAGGGGAAAATAACTGACCAAAAATTAAAAGCAAAGATTCCTTTTATGCAAGAAGCTCTTAAGAAAAAATGAATTGAAGCACTTGATGTATTTTTTACCAAGACTCCAAAATTTTAAAAGGCTTCACAATGAATATCTCACTGCTCTCTAAGAGTTATCAGAAAACATAACAAATATGTATGAAATAGTGTATTTTTATACACTTTGGTATAAGAACTTACTGGGCAAAATCCTTGCAGCAGCCAACTTTAATAGTCAGTGTATCACTAGAAAGGAAGAGGAAGGGAAATAAACCTTTTATTACATCTCTCTGCTGGCTGTGCTGCCAGATGTGCCCAGATAAAGTCTCCTCCATCCCAGGAAGTTTCTCTGCTAAATGCAACTTCACAACATCACAGGAAATAAACAGTGAGCAACTGCTGCTCACATTGGGCTTATTGCTATTCCCTGCACTCACCCTACACTCTCCCACCTCAGAGAGTTGAAATATATCCACTTCCTCCTATGGAAATCCCTGTGTAACACTGGGGACTGTTATTCAGAGGGAGAGGAGCACAGTGAGAGCAGCACAGTGGGGCTTTGTGAGGCTGGGCTCACTCACTTGGCGTTGCTTTCTGCAGCTTCCTCCTTTGCTTCCACATCACCCTCGCATTTTGGAGACTTGTTCTTTTCATCCATCCAGTCAGAGACATGTTTAAGGGCACATTCTACTGTAGATACCATGTTCTGGACAGCTTCAAGTTCCTCTGGAGATGGATAAATGGTTGAATGTTTCACCATAACGTGGCGGTCATCGTTAGCAAAAGATCGGATAGATCTCTGTAGGGGAGTGGGAAAGGGGGAAGAAAGAGAACAAAGTTATTGGATCATCAACAGAAGGACACTGCCTGAATGAAATCCTTCCTGACACATATAGGAAAGTGTTTTGCTTGTAATCACACAGGGTTGTGACATCATTTCGTTCCTAACTTCTCCCCAGAAGGACAAATGAGATGGCAAGAACCTCATCAGTCAGGGTCTGGGTTTTCATAGGGTGCAAAATGCTTCCATGAGGTCCCTCTTGTGGTTTATCCACTACACAGGTAGAGAAAGAAGCTTCAGTTCAGCAGGGAGAACTGACAGGCTCATTTATTAATTCTTCCCCCCATCTCTTATCCCATGAAAGAGCAGTTAGGAAAATCCTGAGCACACACATTTCATCTGTGCTGTTAACCAAGTGTGCACAGAGCCACAAGTCACTCAGCTTTCACACACACAAATATGAACAATCCACACTCCCATTGTATGATGGAGGTGGAAGGGGTAGAGCCAGCTCTGAGTTATGCAATGGCAAGTTCAAGGTCACCTACACCCTGTGCTGCAGCCTCTTAATGCCACTTTTATTAGAAAACCTTACGAGCATCCCCTTCGTTCAGATTTAATAATTGATGTAAGGCAGACTCCCAGCACAGCTCTCTGGGTTGACAATACAAACCTCATTTGCTGTGCTCAGAGTGTGCAGCACTGTCTAATTTAGCACAAGGTTAGAAAATCCCCTCACTCTGGTTTCACCAGACTGCCAGAGAATATTTTTAACACAACCCTGTGAAAGATGGCCAGTACCTACCATGGTTTGTTAGTGCTTCAGCTCTCTCTCTCCCTCCCTTTCTCCTTTTCCCTCCTCCTCGGGGTCTTTGCTAAGCAGTGTTTTGCCTGGCAGAACCTCTTCATAAGCCTCTCAGTCCCTTGACAGCTCAGGAGTTCATGCAGCCGAGGTGCTCTGGGAGTCACTTTCTGTAATTCACCTGCAAAAAGGGAGAAAACAACTTGAAACCAGAAGA
Organism: Turnix velox; assembly: GCA_013400935.1. NCBI lineage: Eukaryota > Metazoa > Chordata > Aves > Charadriiformes > Turnicidae > Turnix > Turnix velox. The sequence goes on from VZTY01019067.1 coordinate 54,459, forward strand.
AACAGGGTGTTAATTCCACTAAGTGGTGGATGCAGCTCATTAAATCCAACTCCTGATTGAAGCAGGCAGGCTGCAGGGTGGGGAGGCAGCCACTCAACCCTTCATTCCTCAACAACAAGCTCATGTCACCCAGGAAAGCAACTTTTTGTAACCTGCCCACATGTATGTGCCAGTTTGAGCTCATCTCAGGGTGGTTTGGCAGCCACCTGGCAATTCCAACTCCCCAATTCCAGCATCTCCAACACACTCTGTGTGAAACCAGCTCAAGAAGTTTCTATTTCTGTTGCATGCTCATCAGGAACCGAGTGCACTGTGTTTAATTATCAGAAAGTAATTATCTGCTGAAATCCCTAGTGCAGCCCTCAATCCTGAACCTGACAGATGCTGTACATCAACAACCAAGACTTCAGGTGGCAACAACTGTAAGCTGTGAGTTTAAAAAAAAAACAAAACAAAACAAACTGCAGACATCATGTTTTTGAGAATGTTGAGCTGAAATCACACTGCCTTTGTGCTGCTTTTCACAGCAAACAGCACACACAACATCCTGCAAGAGCAGCCTCTTGTACCAAACTGGGAGAGAAACACCAACCACCAGTGCTGGCAGCAGAGGGACTGCAAATAAATGCTCTGTGAGGCAAGAGCAGGGTGGTGGAGCAGGCAGGTGAGAGCTCACACCATCACAAGGCACTCTAGACCTTGCAGAAAATCCACATTTTCCTTCTGCTGCACATATTGGAGCATCAGCTTTTTCAGGAATGTTTTGAAGCAGCTGGAAAGCCAGTCAGTAAAAGTGTTTGTCCATCTCCTTCTCAGCAATATGTTGCATATTTTCTGTCAGAGAATTGCTGATATTGCTGGAGATTAAAAAGCATGTTCAGCATCAGCAGAGGGACAGGGAAGATGACCTGAAAGCTGAGTTGCTGCTTAAACCTCAGGGGTGTGACAGGGAGTAATTAAAACTTTGCATCCCATAGAGATTTGAACATGCCAGGAGAAAGACAAACCAGAAATCCTACTTTTTTTTTTTCCTCCTTCAGAAGAAATGAAGCAGGTTCACATGACAAGTAGCTTTGGTAGAAAGGGTTTAATGGTAATTTGGATCTCAGAGCACTGTTTTAGGATGCAGAACTGGGTAAAACAAAAAGCAGCCAGACAAGAACACTGTGCTGGGGCCTGTCTGCTCCAGCAGCCAAGGAAGAAACCCCAAGAGAGTTCACTGCAGTCATACTAAAAATACTTGAGAAAAGCAAGCTTCTCCCTGAAGGACCTGACTTATCACCAAGGCTTTACACCTTACCAAGGTCTATTAACACTCTTCCAAACTCTTTCCCAGATGCAAACAAGGAAGGGACCAGATTCTTCTCTCTGAAGAGATCCTGAAAGCCAAGCAGGGGCAGTGGAGAGGAAAACAAGGAAAAATTACTGCTGGTTGTAATCTTTTCCACACTTGACAGCATTTCAACATCTCCAGAAGCAACCAAACTCTTCACAAGACCTTTTTGTGTTTTGCTTTTCTATTACATTAATAATAATGTGTTTTTTGAGTCAGTAGATGGCAAACTAGAGAGACTTTTTTTTTTCTGAGGCACGTTTCCAGCTCATCTTATCTATTTCAAATTAGTTCTTGCTGCAAACTAAATTCCAGCTATCTTCACATGGCTGCTGCTCTTCCCCAAGACTCCTACATTTCACATTTGCAGTTTGCTATCTTCTCTGGTAACTGTAACTTGGCAATCCCAGGCAGAGAGAAGGGCAGGGGAATGTGTTGCTGACTTCAGCATATGCCCAGCACGGCGTCTCCAGACTCCCAGCAACTCTCCAGCCTGGCCTCCCTCTCCAGGCTCCTGCAAGCTGTTGCTTATCAGCTTGTAGAGGGTATTGGAAGCAGATGGACACAGAGCTGGCTGAGCAACTTCTCTTGCTTCTCTAAAGTCACCCAGCAGACTCCTGTCTAGAGGGAGAGTCTGCAAACTACCACACACAGGCTCAGGGAAGAGCTGTACTTCAGGGTGTAATTTGGGATGAGCTGAGTGTTTTTCCCTGTTCTTTGAAAACCTGAAACAGACCAAAAAGGAGTGTTTCACAGCTTTAATCTACTGGGCAGATGAAGCAAAAAGCCACCAACACCTCTCAGTACTCTACTAGTGGGTAGTAACCACCTTGTTTTCAAGAAAGGTTCCCATTTCAGTAAGTAAAAGCTGTTGGGTGACAGTATTTACAAGTTTGATTCTCTTTACAAGTTTGATCCCCTTCTTCTCAGCATTGAAAGTCTTAGTTCAGGGCCCCTACAGCTGAATTATAAAAGGGATGTGCATCATAAAGCTCAGAAAGCTAAGGAAAGAAACCCCAAAAGCTGAGTTGAAGCTGATATGTGATGTCATCCAAGTTATTAACATCCTAAAAGCGTTCCAGAGAAATGCACACAGGAGTGCAAAACCTAATATAGTTCAGAATTGGAAGAGAAAATTCTCAGCAAAAGCACTAAGCAGGAGGGAGTTTACTATAAAAGTGCAGACACAATATACAGAACAAAGCACATTTGACAGCATGCAGAATTAAATTAAGGAAAACTAAAAATCAAATCTGCTCCTACCATATGGACTAAGGCAGCAGAACACAGCTCAGCACCAAACACATCAGAAAGCATTATGTGAAGTGAACAGCAGCTCCATAAATCCAACAGCCTCCTTTTACTGTAGCAGGATAGTTGTCCTCACATCCTTTAGGGGGGGTCACAGCTGATGCTCAGACTAAAAAGCACACTATTAAAACATGTGGTGGTCTTACCCAGGGTCTGCCACCCACACTGGCAAGAAAACTGCAAGGAAAAGCTACTAACCACTACCAAAACCTTGCTGACCTTGAGAAAGTTAACTTGACCTCTGCATCATGTGGCCCTAAAACCAGAGTAAATTCTTGGTCTCAGCTACAGAGGGGCTGAGTAGAGTCTGTGTGTGGTTGGTTTAAAGTCACTGTGGATTTGACACATTAGAAATGTTATTAAAACACCCCTGACAGTCTAACAATGTTTCCATTAAACATCCCATCCTTCACGGCAGAAGTTTATGCTTTGGCACAAGACAAACAAGGAAAAGAATTTCAGATGAGGCCTTTGTAGTAGGAGCTGTTCCTACATCTGGTGGGTTGTGTTCCCCAGAGACAGACGTTTAAACAGCCACAAGTGATGAATCTGCTCAGCTCCCTCTCAGCCCTTCTCAACAGAAAAGTGAAAAAAAGCAGGAGAAACAGGCACTTCTCCCCTCCACGGGGACTGAAACAAAAACATCAGAAGCAGGGAGGTACAAGCTTTGAGAAAGGAGATCTGAACTGCATTTGGCAGCCTGGTATCACACAGAATCATAGAATAGTTTGGGTTGGAAGGGACCTTAAAGATCATCGAGTTCCAACCCCCCTGCCATAGGCAGGGACACCTCCCACTACATCAGGCTGCTCAGTGCCCTGTCCAGCCTGGTCTTGAACACCTCCAGAGAGGGGACATCCACAACCTCTCTGGGCAACCTGTTCCAGTGCTTCACCACCCTCACTGGAAAGAATTTCTTTCTTATGTCAAGTCTAAATCTACCCCCCTCCAATTTACATCCATTGTTTCTAGTCCTCCCATCTGATAT
>VZTY01019067.1:58298-75543 GCA_013400935.1 Turnix velox
AGTGCACACTGCTGGCTCATGTTGAGTTTGTCATCCACTGACACCCCCAAGTCCTTCTCTTCAGAGCTGCACTCAAGCCACTCTCCACCCAGCCTGTGTCTGTGCTTGGGATTGCTTTGACCCAGGTGCAGGACCTTGCACTTGGCCTTGTTGAACTTCATGAGGTTGGCTTGGGCCCACCTCTCAAGCCTGTCAAGGTCCCTCTGGACCTCGCAGCCTTGAACCCAGTGTCACTGCTGCAGGAGATAGAAAACCAGAGATGTGAAACTCCACTTCTCCAAAACCTCCATATGAGTGGGCTGCTGGTTAGGCAGCCAGCCAGGACAAGTGGAATAACATCAAAGTTGGCTTTAAAATGCTACATCAAGAAGGCACACACCAACAGCATTCAGCTGAAAACACCCTCCACCCTCTTAATCTCTCCTTACACCAGTATCTGGCCCAGAAGAAACACTGTTTACAGCATGAACCACTCCACCATCACCCCAAAGCAGCAAGGATGTTTAAGGCCAGGCTGGAGTGGGAGGTTTCCCTGCCTATGGTAGAGGGGGTAGAACTTGATGTTCTTTAAGGTCCCTTCCAACCTGAGCTATTGTATGATTCTAAGGTTGCTAATAACACAGCAGTGAGTGTCTAACACAGTCTGAGGTGTATCAGGCACAGCAAGAGGAAAGATGAGGAATTTATACAGAATGAGTGCACTTTATGTCCTCTTCTTGTTACTTTTAGAAGGAGAAGGAGAAGCTTGCAACTCTGAATTGCAAGTTTTGACTTGTGCTTTGCATTCAGGAGACAGGTACACACACAAAGTGCTGCTGAAAATAATGTTGTGTTGTTCTGCAGTATAATTTTATTGCTGGCCCTCAGCCAAGAGTGTCTCTGGCAGCATCTCCCGCAGTTGGAAACTGTGTATCTGGGTCAGAAAAGACAAGCAGCTTTTCAGAACGGCTCAATACATTTGGCAGAGATGCTGATATTATAATTGAACTCTTTCAGCAACTCTTTTTATGATGCACCCAGACACCAAACAAAACAAGATCTGCAACGTTGATTAATGTCAAAATAACTGACAGAGAAATATCAAAATAGTTTTTTCCCCTCCTGTGAAAAGTATCAACAAAACGGAGTGGGAACTGATAAGAAATACAATTCATGAGGATTGGGTGAGGAGAACAGGGCAGAGAAACCCACAAAGTACAAAGTGACCTTCTCCTTGTGCAGATATTTGCTATTTTAAATCCAAACTCTCTGTTCCCAACTGGTTTTTTCATGTTTCAGCACCATATGCAGAGCAATCCTTGCCTCTCACAACCATAAAAGCATTCCATAAAGAAGTTCAACCTTAACACTGGCATTTAATAAGACTCAGGCTGCTTCCAACAATGTGCTCAGCATTCACTTTCACCAGCCAAAGAGAGTTTATTATTTTTTCCAAGTAATGCAATTCCTGGCAAAGTCACATCTGGGTTCACCTTTCGAAGCCTGGAGTTTTCCAACCAAATGAGTAATTACAAAGCAACACTACAGTTAAAATCTGGAAAGGTGCTTCCTCTGGCAAATTCTTTCACTTCATACAAGAAATAGTTGAGTCTAGAATTACTGCTCTCGCTCAGCTTTGAGAAAAGGCTCCTGTGCTACCAAATCTCTATAAGGTGAAGCCTCTGCCAGGTAGTCTTAAGCTTTAACAAGAGCCAAAGACAGAGCAGGCACATATTTGATGAACAGATCTGGAGTCATGGTGCCTGTAACCACCAGAACACAGGAACCAAAGCCATCTTCAGGGTCTAAAGCTCTCCTAATGATCTGAGCAAGAAGGGCAGCAGCCCAGAGGAGAAAGCTGCTGAGGATGCTCCTAAAAGGAACCCAACTGTGCTGAGGACAAGCACAGATAGACAATGAGAGGACCCTTCATTCCAAAATGCAACAAAGCCCTAAAAATGGGTGAATACACCTTCCAGGTGGTAGAGCCAGGAATGAAAAATCAGCCCTAAAACATCCCACCAGTGTAGGAATTAAAGGATTTGAAAGCCAAAGAATCAGTTAGTCTAGATCAATGTACCCAAGGTGAAAGCAAAGAGGAATGTGCAGAGCACAGGTGATATTTTTAGCTGTGGAAAAGAGGGTGAAGAAAAGATGAGCTAAGGGGAAGTCATCACAAGTCTTAACAGGAAGGTTAAAAAAAGCAATAGAGAAACACACATGCAGCCATTTGAAGGAGTAACTGCTGTGTTTTATATAGAACCACACCATCTTACCTCAGAAAGATATACAAACTAGCAGAAGTAACTGCAGATATTACATTATAATGTATAATAAACAGTTTGGGGAGGAATAAAAATCCTATATTCACTCCTGAGGACAGAAGGATGTAGCACCCAACTCACTGTGTGGGCTGGAGATCAGCACACTCACTCCAGTCCTCCTCATTTTTTTTTACATATATTTTTTTCTCCAGCTTTTTATGGCCTCACATCCTCTGGCACAACACCCAGCACAGCTACAAATGGGCTGTAATGAAATCATTTGGAAAATGACGTGGCTGTCAAGAGACAGACCAAGTGCAGAAGAGGATTAAAAGTTGACACTTAAATAATCAACACATAATCAAAATGTATTTCCCTGTTCAGCCAGTTGGAAACATCCCCAACAGAGCTGCATCTAAAAACTGAGCAAGCAGAAAACATCTTAGAAGGAAGCACTTCTTGGAAAGTGTCTTAAAAAATAAAATCACGGATTAGATAGTACAATATGTAGTATTAGACAGTGCAAGGCAGAAAAAATGAGTAGATTCTTAATGTCTGTGAAATATTTAATGGTTTTTGGCTTCAGACAGCCTAACAAAGGTATTTCTGCTCTTCTGGACCATGGAAAGCTGGTGGAGCTTTGCAGTGCAGACCCATTTGTGAAGCAGTCATGATTCCACAGCCACTTTCAAAAGCATCTGAAATTCATAACACGGAGCACATTCAATTACAGCTGAGAATTAACTAAATTAATAAAGGATTACACTACACTAAAATGACACTCACCATCTGCAATGTCAGTTTTCCAGAGACAAGAGCTGGTTTAAGCAGAATTCTGGATCCATGCCTGAAATTACATCACATTCTCCAGAAGAGAATCACAGCTCTACCTCCTCCACCACCACACAGCGAGGGCTTCTCACCACCCAAACCTCATCCTGCACTCACATCCCAACACCAAAGCTTTAAAGACCTTCAAGTTCCTTTGATACTTCCACCCCTACTGGTGTCCCTTACCTGCAAGGCTTCTTCTCCTCCAGAACCATGGTGGGAAGAAGCAGCCAGGATGTTCAAGAGTTTAAGAAGAAGGACTTTGGTTCCCAAGCACCCTTCAGCCTCACTGAAATAGCTGCAGTGCCCCAGTTTCTTGCTGCTATGATTCATACCCCGTAGCCAGCAGGTTGACCTGAGCTGCTGCTGCCAGCTAACTGCCTCTGACACACAGCCAGCACGAGTGTCAACCCTCCACCAAGAGGGACATGTCTTCTACAGAACTGTCAGGCTGAAGGCAAGTAGAAGGGAAAGCCTGGAAATCATGGCATTCCCTCCCTGTGTTTGCAATAAATAAAATAAAAGTTTATTTTTTTTAAAAAAGAGATTGAAGAACAAACTGTCCTCCAGTAAAAGGAGATCTGCTTGTCTTGGCCAACTGCACTTTTCATCAGTTCCACAAGGCAAATAAAACACCAGGAACTGTTCTTGTTCTCTCTTCTGCATCTCCAGCTAATACATAACTTGGTAGTAGGTAAGATGAAAGAGAAAAGCAGCATGAATCCTAAACCTCTGTGCTGTAAATAAAACAAATTGGGTAATCCTTCCTTACAAGCAATACAGCATAAATACCTCATTTGAGATTCACATTTTTCTCATGTTTCTGGAGAGTTTCCATATCAAAGTATGAAGTATTTAAGAATAATTGCTACCCTTCTGACTAAAATTTCAGAAAGCCTCAGTAGGTTAAGCAACAGCTTCTCCCCCAGAATCCCTTCCCTGCTGTGAGTGGGTGAGGAAGTTGGCATTTCCAGTATTGCACATCCCCACCAGTGACCCTGCACATCTGCCTTTCAGCCAATTTAAACATTCATGACTCCCCAGCTCTCCACTTAAATGCATTTTCTACTGTGTCAGTCTTGCTGCTTCAGTCACTTTTTTTTATTTTTTTTCCTCAATTTAAAGAGAGAAGATTTAAAAGGATTTGGAAGACATGACCACTAGACTCTGCTCTCGGCTGATACACACCCTCCATCTTTTAGTTTCACTCTGGCTACTGAAGTCCAGGTTAATCTTTTCCTTCCTATATTGTCAAAGAACACTTTGTCAGAGGTTCTATATTACTAAAAGCTTCTTTAAGGGTTTTTTTTTTTTCCTTGCCATCTTACTCTGTCATTATCCTGTGTCTTCAATTATTATTTCCAGGGAAGTCTGAAGCTCAGTGTCACAACATGTAATACCTTAGAAGCATCTGAAGCAAAATGTCTATGATCTTGTGCTGTTTGAGAAACAAAAGCCTCTTCTTTTGAAATCCTCTTCCTTCACAGTGCCCAGAGCAGCCAAATCCTTCTGTTGCTGCTGCACCACGGGGGTCTGTGGTCCCTCAGCAGGCACAGCACCCTCAAAACCTGCACCACATTCAATTCATTTCTTCCACAATTGACATGAAACTGATTTTTTAAGTCATTCATATAAAAATAGAGAGAAAAGGGGGATTTTTAGTTGATTTGCTTCATCAGTGTTCAGCCTCAGAATGCAGTTATTTACTTAGAATACAAAATAAATCTACCAGAAGGTTTCAACTAGTTTAATTAGGCATTAAATTTAGCAAGGATATCCACAAGGACAGTAAAAAGCAGCCTCACACCAACACAGTAGGTGGCAGGGGAAGAACTGTCAAGCTGACATCAGTGACTTAAGTCCAACATTTGTCTCAAACAGACTTTTAGAGTAGGAAGTCCTGGCTTGGCTATATAAGGGGAACAAGAATGATTATAAACATATTTAGGGACTTACAAAACTAATACTGAAAAATAAATGAAAAAATCCTATATCCTTGGAAAACCATCAGAGTCTAAAAATATTTTAAATTGGCTTAATCCAGCATCTTCTTGCCTCAGCAGATCTACGTTGCGTGCATGTGCTGTCAGATCTGCCAACTTCAGTTGCAAAACTCATCTATTATTCTTCTCCCCAGTTAGCAGAGCACAGCTATGGAAAAAGAGAACTTCAGCAGAGACTGGCCACTTTGACAATCCTCAATGTGAACACCACAGCCAGGCTTTAAAATTAATTTCTCAGTGTAAGTCATTTATATCCATCATTTATGTCCTTATAAATCCCCTTCTTAAGTAATGAATTCACAGCCTTTTTTTTGTTTGCTTGTTTTTAACATATTGAAATGAAAGAAATGTTCACAGAATTATATTTAGGTGTCTGTAGCACCATATTCTCAGTCTCTTTGGAGAGTGCAACTGTGTGTTTGATCTTGAACTTGAGAATGCCTCTCAACAGCACAAATACAAGGCTCTGAGCAACACAAGTGTCTTGGAGGCCACACAGGAACCCACTTTCCCGTGGGTTTGTGGAGGTTCACACTGTGACACCCCAGGAAGGAAGGAGAAGGTGGTGACAACGAGCTGTCAGGGTGTAAAGAGGGCACAGCCCCACTTTGCTCTGGGGGAAGCAGACAGACTGCACAATCAATGGCAGCATCCAGAGTGCTCTCAGCTTTGCAGGGAGATCAATTTACAGCAACAGAGCTCTCACTTTTCTCCCCCCAAAGCTCACTCCACAGACCACAGTTGCTAAAAGTAACACTTGGAATTACTATCAGGGGGAAAACTACAGGAAAACAATCCAAGTTAAGATTATTTTGTGCCATTAACTATGTTTTGTGTCTTGGTCACTTCAGGTTCCCTGATAAGAGGAAGCCCACTGCTCCTAAAAGCAACATTGATGGGATTTATTTTCCAAAAGAAGGTCCCTTTGGGAAAGCCACAACCTGAGAGGGTGGGAAAGTACACCATGCTGAGATGCAGAAGGCAGCATCAAAACCAGAATTAAAACCCAGCTACTGAACAAATGGACAGCATTTTCCAGAGCTTGACAACAGGATATGAAGACTTCTCATCCCCCAGGTATGATGAAGCCAAATTAGAGTCATAATTTCTTTATCACCTGCTTAGACACCTCTGTCAGTCTGTGTCCATGCAGCAGGACATCACAGTGAGGAGAACAAGGATCAAACAAGGATCCACCACTGAATCCTGCTCTTGTCAGCACAGAAAACCTGCTTGGTTTTCAGTGTCTGAAACTATACTTTTAGTGGGAAGAGAATATCAAATTCTAATTCCATCAATCTAGCTTATTCCACAATTCCAAAAAAAAAAGAGAACTTTCAAAACTGAAACTTTTGTGTTAATGAAAAAAATTTTTTTTAAAAAAAAGTGTGTTGATTGTGCACTTGCTTCTGCTGTTCTCTTCATGTGGATCCTCTATTGTGGAAACAAAAGCCTCTGCATTGGGCCTTCTCATTGATATTTGCAGATTAAGTGTTCAGAGGCCATCTATAACCATTTTGTAAAGTTAGTTCATAATTAATTAAGTGCAGAAATGCATTAAATGGAACAATAACAAAGTGAAAGAAAATTCCTCCAAAGGGCTTTTTGCTCTAAAGCACTGCAGGACTAGGAAAACACCACCAGAGCTCTCAACACGAGTAAAAACTGCCCCTGAAACTCAGTGGCCAAATACTACCAGATAGTTTCACACTTTACTGAGGCAAAAACCCACAAGTTAAATTTAGAATGATGATTTCTGCAGGCCCTCAGATGTTTCTGTTTTAAATTTTCTAGAAATTGCAAATTAGAACTTGGCAGACTTTAAACTGACCCAGCATGTGTCTTCTGTAATCCAAATCACATTCTGCCCTATTACTCTGTAAAACTGTTAAGGAAAAAAAAAATAATAAAAAAAAATCATGGCTTTCAACACATAGTTCCAGAGCAGCAACAGAAACATTCCATTTATCTCTCTGCTAAGAGCACAACTTGTGTTTTTTATCTCCTGGAATGAATATCACTGTGAAAATTAAAAGCTACTGGAGGAGCCAAAGCTACATCCATTGGAGCAGAAGCAGAGTTTGCTGAAAAACACTGACATAACTCCATTCAGTGGCCTGGATTTTTTTGCCATTTACAGTGAGGAGAACATATTGGATTCTTAAATACAAGTAGACACTCACCAAAGAATGTAGGGAGCACCTGGAAGCCACTGCCATTGTCTCTGCAGCCACTCAAGAGGTCAGGGGTTTTTGCAACACAGAGAACAATAAATTGAATGAAACAGCTCAGAGGTTATTACAAAGCAAAGAAATGTGGGAAACTACTCCCTATTCTACCGGTAAACAGATAGTACTGCCCCATGTTCTGCTGCTAACCTGCGGGAGATGGCAACCTTCAGGCTGGAATGAACAGCACACAGACACTTTACTCCATCTCTTCCATTTCAAGTGCAGATTAACCTTCTACGTGCATTTATTAGCAAAAAAAAAAATACAGCTAAAAAAAACCCCCAGCTACACTACTTCTGCATTCACAAGAGCTCCCACTGCTCAAAGACTTGCCAATGCCATGGTAAATAGTTGTAGGACTTGGAAAAATAGTTTTTAATCTGCAATACACATGCCATCTCCCCCTCCTTCCTGCTTCCCATCCTTCACTTGGGCTGCTTTAGCTATTCAATCTCTCCCTCCTCGGAGCAGAGCCATCCTTCACAGGCCAGCTTGGCAAACTCTCATAGTAAATGCTTGACAACAATAACCTGTAGATTCATGAGATTCAAATTTGCAATTCAGGATGTGAATGTAGCATGATTAAACTCAAGAATCTAATTCAGAATGTGTCCTATTTTCAGGCATGGCATTTTTTTGAGCAACACACAAACGGACATGGACTCAAGAACCTCGTGTGTCTTTTTTTGGGAAGAGGACAATGGAGTCCCTCTTTTATTCAGCAGCAGGACACTGAGTCTGTTCTCAGGAAGAAGACAGAAAAATCAGAACATTTCAGGACACTAGAAAAGGACCTGAGCCATTCTGCAAGGTAAAAGGAAGCTGCACTGCCCCACTCTATAAACTTGCTCCCCAGCATAAAGCTTCTCACTCCAGACACTGAATATCATCTAATTTTGAAGGAAAACCCCAAAGACCTTTACCATTTGGCTTTGTTAAAGCTCTAGGTGTCACTGGAAGAAGCTGTGGAGGATAAGGGATCATACAGCTTTCACACTAGTTATTAGAATTGTAGAATGGTTTGGGTTGGAAGGAACCTAAAGATCACCTAGTTCCAACCCCCCTGCCATGGGCAGGGACACCTCCCACTACACCAGGTTGCTCAGTGCCTCATCCNGTCACCTTCAAGTATTGATAAATTACTATGAGGTCCCCCCAACCCTTCTCTTCTCCAGGCTGAACAACCCCAACTCCTTCAGCCTGCCTTCTAATCCACCCAATACCTAGGAAGAGAGAGGGGAAGCAGAGCAGATCCCTGTACAGCTGAAATTCAGCCTCCTGTGCCCTGTGCTGTGTGATGGGGGTGAAGTAACTCATTGAGACAAGGTGCACCTGCTCTGGCTGGCAGTGAAACTGGCTGCTGCTGCACACCACTAGTGCCCAGCACAAACAGAAAGCAAGTCTTTGTTCTTCTGGCACAAGAGAGGCTTCTCTGCTGCAAGCACCACACACACATCAAACAGGCAAAAGGAGCAAGCCAAGGGATTGATATTAAAATAAAGATTACAGGTCGCAGAGTCAAAGAGAACAATAAAGGTACTGCTGAGTGCAAAGCTCAGCCAAACTCTCCCCCAAGCAGTTCTTCCTCTGAAGGAGGCTGCCTCAGCCAAGAGTTTCTGCAGTAAGTGCAGGAGCAGGGGCACAGTGATACCCAAACCCTGCAGGAACTGCAGAACCATCAGTAAATGGATCCTCCAAATACTGAAGGAACATTTGACAGTTTCAACCCGGACTCTCTTACTTCACCAGGCAATTAATTGATCCCACTCAACTTAGCTCAACTCTGTACTTGTCTGAAAAGCTTTCTGAATCCTCTTTACCTTCAAATCTCTTTCAGAACACTCATTCCCTTCCAAAATTTCACGGAACTCAAAACAGCCATCACATGGTGCTGGAAGGATGAACAACATCATCTTGTTGGGGAGAGACCAACTGCATCTTTGTGTGGTGCTGCTGCTGCTGCAACTTCTCACTCAGGGTGGAATGCTGTTATGACAATGACCCTCCATTTCTGTAGCACCACTAAAAGCACACTTGGAAGCATCTCAAGGACAACCAAAGCAGAGGTATGTCACTACCCAGCTACAGGGGAAAAGCAGAGCCATTTGCAACATGGCAGTTATTTTAACACTGATGCACAATCCATATTAAGGAATTCAAAGTACTGTGCCCTTTGCACTTGTGAATTTTGTCAACTGCTGTAATTTATTGGGGGATGTTTAAGGCTGGACATATCTCATTTCCTTTTTAAGAACCTTCTTCAACAAGTTCACTCTGGAGGTGTTTAAGGCCAGGCTGGATGAAGCACTGAGCAACCTGGTTAGTGGCAGATGTCCCTGCCTATGGCAGGGGGGTTGGAACTAGATGATCTTTAAGGTCCCTTCCAACTCAAACCATTCTATGATTCTATAAGCCATGGTGCCTCCACAGCTCTGTGTAGTTCCATAGAGCTCTACAAGTTTAGAAAAAACCCTGCAGCTTGACTTTCTTTCACACTGAAACTTGTCTTGAACCTCAGGCTCCTGACCCATAGCAAGGAGCCAGAGGACATTGATCCTTTGTTTTTAAAAGGGTTAGGAAATCTCTAGTTTTAGGTTCTTCAGTATTTAGACTCTCCTACAAAGAACAGGGCTTAGTGGGAGAACTACCAAGATGTACTTGGTAAAACTGCCCTTCTTATTGCTTTATTACATAAAACCACATCCATAAAATGGGATTTTTGGGCAAGAGTTCAGAGCTTATGTAACACTGAATCCCAACTACCTCCTTTATCTCCTGGGCTAACACAGAAAGTGACTGAATTCCCACAGAAGATAAAGCAGACTGTATGGAAATAACCAACCTATAAAAGACAGGCTTATCCCCACACACTGACTTTCCCAGAACAGAAACATAAAAGATGGAAATATTTTAGTTTTATTTTTATGCTTTTAATAGTGATTGACACAGCTACCATCATTATTTACACAGTGACAGTTGTTTTTCCCAAAACATGAAGTAGTATGAAAGCTAAAGCAGAACTTTGACTTCTAGATCGAAATTTATTCCTTAGCAGGCTAGTTTTGAAGGAAGAGCACAGTCCCAGCCAACCATCCTTCAATACAAACTAATAGAAATAAATACCAATTTACCAACTACACACAGCATCACCTTTCACAGAATTTGCTAAGGCTGAAAATTCAACTGAATTTTTTTTTAAACCCTCGAAAATACCCCAGTTACATGAGGTTCTTGTTCATCTCCAAGGTGGGAGTCATGATTCCTTTCTCTTACACAAATTTAGACAACTGTGTTCTCTCTCCAGCCTCCTGGCCATCTGTAGAGATGAGGAGGTGTGTACAGATGTGGGCTCAGAGCAGAACAAGCTCCTTCTCTGAGCTCATATTTTTGGCAGTTGCCAATTTCACCCTCACCCACCAGAGGCAGAGAACTTCCCCCAGCCTGGTTTCCCCCCAGCTTCCCAGTGTTTGCTTTTCTCCTTGCCTTTTCTAGAAGACTTCTCACCACATCTACCAGAGCACATTTATTGGTAGTTTGAATGTAACACCTTTTGTAAGAGGGAAACATTTCAGGGGAACCTGAGACATGAAGAAATGAAATTGTGTTGTAAATCAGTGGCAAAACCTGAAAAGGGGACAATTATTCCCCTAATCAATACTTCCAGTTTTATCACCAGACCTTTCTTGCTGGTCACAGTCTTGCTGTGTGCCTGGTGGATGCTTTTACTCACCGTTTTTGGGGCTTTTTTTACCATTTTCCAGTTTTAGAAGGAATGTGGAGAATTATTCAGGGCTTGGCTGTAACACACACAACATCCACAGTTACCACTCATAAGAAACAACACATTTGAAGTCTACAGATACCCAATGAGACATCAGCCCTCATCTAAGGTCATCCAAATGGCACAGCTCATCACTGTAAAGAAACAAATTAAGTCTCTATATGATTAAGGACTCAGCCAGCAGAACTGGGTAACCAGAGAAGCCCTAATCTATTTGTTAAGTCCAATTACCTAGACATCAAATCAAGAGATCGTGAAGCATTAGGACACTGAAGAGCTGCTTACTGAACCCTGGTAGTTTTCTGAATAGATGACAGTCACTAAGAGTCTATGACATGGAAAAGGATTTCTTCAAAGCAGAGATGAGGAGAAACCACTTCTGGGGCATTTAGGTTTTTTCTCTCATCTTCTGTAAGAGCTAAACCAACTAGTGGAGTAGAGAAAGAGATTAGGATTGGAATCACAGAATGGTTTGGGTTGGAAGGGACCTTAAAGATAATCTAGCTCCAACCCCACTCAGGGATACCTCCCACAAAACCAGGTTGCTTAATGCCTGGCCTTAAACACCTTCAGGGATTGAGGAAGCATCCAGAACAATTGTGGGCAACCTCTTCCCCAGTAAAGAAGTGGAAGGAAAGCAGAAATCCAAGTCTCTGTGCATTTGCAAAATACCTTGAGCACATATCTGAGTTTACTTCTGAGACAAAAAAAAAATAGTAATAAACGACTCATTTTTCTGAAAAGACTGAAAAATGGATGTCTTCAACCAGAACATCACTCAGCTTCCTCACAGCATGGCTGGAAGAACCAGCCACACCAGCTGTGCCACCACTCCCCTCCATGGCCAGGCTGTGCTGCTCACCAGGCCCTTGCCATGCCCAACACCACATGAGTAGCTGTTATTCAGACTCAACTCCAAAATTGATTAAATGTTAACACACATTAGTCAGCACTTTCAGATCCTCTGATAAATGTTATTTGTTTCTCTGATTAATAAAAACATCCACAGCCCAATCCTATTCATGTTACCTACATAAGGTTACACCGTTGGATCCTTTATGCTCATGCTACATCCCCTAACAGAAACAGCAGGGCTGACTCCCACAGGACACACAGCTCAAATGCTTATTTCTTTCTTTTGAATGCAAGCTGTAATTTTGTTTTGTTTAAAATGAACTGATTGTCTTAACTGAACACTTCCACCCAGTCTCCATGCAATATGTTGCTTACACCATTCAATGTTTAGCTAAGCAGGCTGTAAAAAGGCCATTTAAATTAAATACCTTCTTTATTCAGGTATGTAGCAGGCAGCAATTTTAACACCACCGCCTATTTCAACAGTGGCAGCTAAACTCAGTGGGGTGCAGCAAGCCAGCTCGGTTCTTTGCTGAATTTTAAACAACCTTCTTAAAGAGCAAATATGAGGACATTCAAGAGAGATTCAGGAAGAGTTAAATCAGCTCTTGGCTGCTACACCATAACAAATCACAGCCACTCCAACAAGCAATGCAATTTTTATGCCACCTCCAAGATTTAACTGAGATTTACCCCAATCCAGTGATACCAGACCCAGCCTTCCCCCTGTAAAATACAGAATTTCAAAGGTGCATCAGTTTCATGGTATCATTGGTGCTGGGATAAACTATTTAGAGGCAAAATCTTGCTGCAGGGAACCAGCAGGGTTGCACACCCAAGAAAATCCTGCTCCTGAGCTTCAGGTCTCTTCAGGCTCTAACTGAGAGGCTGTTTTGGCCAAGCTCATTGCTAGCAACACGCAGTTCTTGTTTCCAAGCCAGCTTCAAAGAGGCTCTGCACACACCTGCAGCTTCTTCATGCTTTTCCAGGAAGGCAGGTACTGCCAGCTGAGAACTGGGATTAGTGGAAGATCTTGTTTAGAGTCATCATCAACTGAATTATCCAATTATCCAAGCTTTTTTACATATAACATCATCCCTGTGTCTCAGAGAGCCCTAAAGACACTTTAAGGCCCAATACATAAACCATATGCTAAGACTCAAACCCACTATTACAAGTCCAACAAGAAATGTGTTCAGTGGAAGCACCTCCCCTCCCACAGAACAGAGAAAACAGAAGTAAAGGCCTCTAAAAACAGCTTTTCCCTTTTCCACCCCTATGTAGGGGCAATTTTTAAGAGGCAACATCATTTTCTCCCCACTGAATTCACTGTGAAGCCAAATGCCAAGTTCTGCTTCAATCAATCTTTCACTTCTTCAAGGTATAAAATCTTAAATCAAATTAAGATTTCTTCAAATTCTCAAATTACCCACTAGTAAAGAGTTTTCTTCCCAACTAGAAATTCAAACATTCAATTTTTCAATAAAGCCAATTTGAAGTAAAAGCATAAAAAGAAGAAGCAGCAGCAGCAGAAGTTAATTTTCTGTGCTGGCCAGACACACCTCAATTTTTATTTTGTTTTTAAGCATACAATTAAGGGTAATTTAATTCCCCAATGTAGGCATTACATGAAAGAGAAACTTTGCAGTAAGAAGAGCTTATTACTATTGGTACACAAACCTTACGACAGATAAATTAGAGCCTGGTAAAACAGCATATAATTTACATTTTCTTATGTCAATCACAAGTCGCATCTTGAGGCTCTTAAAGACTAAGCCAAACCACAGCAGAAGAGAACAAGCCTAAATCAGCCCTTGCTTTAGGATCACTCAAGTTTCTCCAACCCAAGAGATCCCCTAAAATGAACAAGCAGTTGGATTCCAAAAGATTATTCCTCTTTGACTTCGATTTATGCTTTAATTTAGCAACATGTTATGAAAATATTTTGCTACAGAAGAGTTACAAAGTTTTGCATAGTTATGGGGAAAAAAAAAATCAAGGAAGTAAAACAACAAGGGTTTGGGTTTTAATAACCCAAAAGTGCAGGTGGCAACAATATTCCAGCAGGCAAAATCCCCACCTTGGATTAGTTGTAGGGCTCTTGGTTTTGGCCAGCAAAGGAGAGCCAGAGCAGCCCAACACCATGCCTGACATACCTTTCAGTAACAGCACAACAAATGACATGCCCTGAATTTTTTCTTAGGCTTTTCCTATAAGCAGCACCTTGTCTGCATTCCCACCCCACACAGGACATTAATGCAAAGGTCAGTGTATGCATTGCAGAGTGAAGCATGAATACAGGCAACACAACAACCTGGAGTGCCTTCCATCAACTCCTCTTCCACTCCATGACATTTAGGGTAAGAAGACGAAGCATAAAGTAATTTAGCTACAAAATAAAATCCAAAAACCCAAAGCTCAGCTTGCTCATTTCATTCCTAAGAATTTCTAAACCTGCTTTTTCTTAGAGTGCCACCAATTTTCAAAAGTTCAACAGGATTACTGTTCACCTGAGCTGACACAGTGGCTGTGCCATCAAAGTTCTCTCTTGTCATCACTCAGAGAAACATTTGCACATAAGGAAAAAAATCCACAAGTAACAAGAAAGGTGGGAGTACAGCTCAAAAAAAATGTCTTATCTGGCCTTGTAGCTTGTGTCAATTATTTGTATTAATTTCAAATATAAGGAGATGTTTTCAGGTAGAATTGTAGACTAGTTTGGGTTGGAAGGGACCTTAAAGATCATCAAGTTCCAACCCCCCTCCCACAGGCAGGGACACCTCCCACTACATCAGGCTGCTCAGGTGAGGCTGCTCAGAATTCTGTTTTCTTAAATATGAAGATCTTGTAGCTTGTGTCAATTATTTGTTTTAATTTCAAATATAAGGAGATGTTTTCAGGTAGAATTGTAGACTAGTTTGGGTTGGAAGGGACCTTAAAGATCATCAAGTTCCAACCCCCCTCCCACAGGCAGGGACACCTCCCACTACATCAGGCTGCTCAGGTGAGGCTGCTTAGAATTCTGTTTTCTTAAATATGAAGTACAAAGTTTTTATTCATCAAGTCAACTGCTGGTACAACAAAACTTTCAAAACCTAAGACTTTGAAAGCTGCACTTTTCTGTTTGAATCTGTTTTTCGTGTTGCCTGAAAGAGGAATTTTCCTCTCCATTTCATCACTGCAGCATATACAGCAGCAAAGCCAATACTGCTCATTTATAGCAAATCCAGGATGCTGCAGCAGCCAAGTGCTCCTCGTGCGGATGTTGTTAGAACAGAAGAGTTTTCCCCTTTCTCAACCTCGAGACAAAGTCAGCTGCAGAAATGCAAATGCTCTGCTGAATCCCTCTGTGGACAAGGCCAGATGTAGCATAAAGCCCAACTCACCAAGAGATGCAGGTTATTGATGGAGCCACCTAACATCTCTGATGGCCACCATAGAATCATAGAATAGTTTGGGTTGGAAGGGACCTTAAAGATCATCGAGTTCCAACCCCCCTGCCATAGGCAGGGACACCTCCCACTACATCAGGCTGCTCAGTGACTGGTCTTGAACACCTGCAGAGAGGGGGCATCCACAACCTCTCTGGGCAACCTGTTCCAGTGCTTCACCACCCTCACTGTAAAGAATTTCTTTCTTATGTCAAGTCTAAACCTACCCCCCTCCAATTTACATCCATTGTTTCTAGTCCTCCCATCCGATATTATGTTAAAACTTCTTCCCCTGCCTTTCTGTAGGACCCCTCAGGTACTGAGAGTTACTCTGAGGTCCCCTCTGAGCCTTCTCTTCTCCAGGCTGAACAACCCCAACTCCTTCAGCCTGTCCTCATAGGGCAGTTGCTCCAGCCCTTTGACCATCTTCATGGCCCTTCTCTGGACCATGTTCCTGGGGACCTTGCCCTCAACTGGCCAAGTGCCCTCCTTCACCATCTATAGGAACACACAACTGGCCACTCTTTGATTGTCCCATATTTACCCTACATTGGCCACTTCTTGTGCACATCACCACAACACTCTGCACATTCCTCTTCTGTATTTTGACAGGTATTTCAACCAGCACCCCCAGAGGGGCTTTTTGGCACACTGAGAAACTTGCTAACCAGGGCATTTGTCTCTTCCCCCTCTCTCCAGCCATGGCCATGCTCTTCAAAGAGCTCTATTTACACGCCAAGTTACAAAGTTCAACTGCTTCCAAAGCAACGTGGAAAAAGTGCAGCTTTTATGATTCCACAGTGAGGTTTTTCACAACATGAAGCAGCTTCTTAGACTTTTTTTTTTTTTTTTTCAAAACAGGATTTCACAGTTCAAAAAAAAAAAAAAAAATCTCAGTTCACCCACAGGCCTTTGAGGAACACTAACTGAGGGGCTTCAAAAGAAGAGAGCTCTGTTCCTCTGCTACTCAACCAACATCCATAGAAAAAAAAACTGCTCATAAGTCACAAACAAGGGTCATTGAAATGTGCAAATCCACCAGTTTAAGCTACTCCTCTCAGGTTTGGGCACACTTTTTGCTGTCTCTTTGCTGTTTTATCTTTCTATTTTTCACTCCTTCCTCTCATCTGTATCTGAACCTTTGGTATGAAATCAGTCATGTCTGAAATCCAAATCCACGAAGCTGGATTTGATCACTTCAACATTCATAGAATCATAGAATGGTTTGGGTTGGAAGGAACCTTAAAGATCATCTAGTTCCAATTCCTCTGCCTCCCACTAGACCTGGTGTCCCTCTCTTCCTTCCCAAGTTTTCATCTTTGCTTCAGTTTTACCCCAAATTTGCTTTAGCTTCAAGCTCAAAGGGGAAACAACTGGATTTCATCTGAATCATAGGGTTGGAAGGGACCTTCAAAGTCACCCACTGACCTGACCACCAACTTCTCTCCACTTGCTTCATCTTTGAGGACTCTGCCTCCTGTCTGAGCAGGGCAGGGGCACTAATTCTTAGTTCCTCTCTCACAGGGGCTTGGGTTTTTGATTTCATAGAAACACAGAATGGTTGGGGCTCCTCCCAACCAATTTCTAGAGAGATTCTATCTCCATTTCCCCAGAAATTTAAGTCCTATCTCTCCCTTCATTCTACACCAACACAAAGCAGATGAAAATGTTTGGAAAGTCAGAGAGAGAACAAAGCGTCAAGAACTACTAGAGGGAAGTCCCAACTTGTGAAAGTGACCAGGAATTGAGCTCTATCCAGCACAGTAGGGCTGACATGGATTTCTTCTTCCCCTCTACACTGGCAGGATGTAATGACAGCCTAGTCCTTACAACTTTCTGATGGCACTATAAGAACAGAATCATAGAATGG
>VZTY01019068.1:0-16551 GCA_013400935.1 Turnix velox
GTTCAGGGCTGGATGTAGAGGAGTAGGCATCAGAAGGCCAGGGTTGGATGAGGCGGAGGAGGTAGAAGTTCAGGGTTGGATGCAGAAAAGTAGGCAGCTGAAGACCAGGGTTTGATGATGAAGAAGGGGCAGAAGGCTGGGGATGGATGTAGAGGAGGAGGTAGCAGAAGTTCAGGGTTGGATGAGGAGGAGGGGGCAGAAGTTCAGGGCTGGATGTAGAGGAGAAGGCAGCAGAAGTTCAGGATTGGATGAGGAGGAGGGGGCAAAAGAAGACTGGAGATCAATGTAGAGGAGGGGGAAGAAGACTGGGGATGGATGTAGAGGAGGAGAGGGCAGAAGTTCAGGGTTGGATGTAGAAGAGTAGGCAGCAGAAGGCCAGGGTTTGATTAGGAGGAGGGGGCAGAAGAAAGCTGGAGTTGGAGGTAAAGGAGGAGGAAGAAGTTCAGGGTTGGATGTAGAGTTGGAGGCAGCAGAAGTTCGGGGATGGGATGTAGGTGACAGGAGAAGGCCAGGGTTGGGGACAGGAGGTGACAACTGAAAGCCAAGCCCGTTGGGTGTGGGGAGGGCGCTATAGGCGGGGGGCGGGCGCTGTCCCTGGTGCTGAAGGCTGCGGGGCCGTCCCCGCCTTCCCTCCCGAAGGGGGAGAGGTCCGATCCCTCTCTCTAAATTATTATTATTATTTTTTGTTGTGATTATATAGAGTTAAAAATAAGCCTCGGCTCTGCTTCTCAGCGGGGATGGGAGTTTTGCTTTAATTGCCTCCCTTTGAATCAATTTCTGCTCAATTACGCTCCTTCTCAGGTGTAATTGAGATGTTCGTGCCCGTCTGGCTGAGGTAGATGGGATCATCCCCCGAAGCGCTGCAGAACAGAGGGGAAGAGGGTGGCGACTCGATCACCTTCCTAATGGCCGGCCCTAGGTGAGCTCAGGCACGGGAATTCCCTCAATCAACTCCTCTCCTCCTGGCTGGGGCACAAGAACTAAACCCCGAGGCAAGTTAGGAAGCAAAGGGTGTTGACACCCTTTTGGATTGCAAAGCTCTGCCATCAGGTTGTTCTAACCTGCCCTATAATGTGTCAGGCCCTGGAGATGACTAATAGAAGAGCCCTCACCACCAGAAGCTTTGAGATTTTAAGCTCCAAACCGTGCAAACATAGAATCATCATAGAATAGTTGGGGTTGGAAGGGACCTTAAACATCATCATCGAGTTCCAACCCCACTGCCATAGGCAGGGACACCTCCCACTACATCAGGCTGCTCAGTGCCTTGTCCAGCCTGGCCTTAAACACCTCCAGGAATTGAGGGGGCATCCACAACCTCTCTGGGCAACCTCTTCCAGTGTTTCACCACCCTCACTTAAAGAATTTCTTTCTTATATCTAGCCTGAATCTACCCCCTTCCAATTTACATCCATTATTTCTAGTCCTCCCATCAAATATCTTATCAAAAACATCGAGGAACAGTTTTTTAAAGAGGGTGATTATGGTTAGTGCTTCCAACATGGATGGGAAGGGAAGTCTGGACTTCAACCTGGAGCATCCATCTCTCATCAGATGTCCTGGTACATTTCTCCTGCTCAGCTGCAGTAGAAGAGATCTGTTCTAACGCAGGAAGAATTCTTCTGCCAAGAAATCTCCACCAACAGCTTTAAAATTATTTCTTTTCTTAAAACTACAAGGGAAGAAAGAAAGGGAGTTGAGGGGTTTTAGATGAGGGAGCTTCATTTGCCTGCAAGGGGATGAAATAGAACTGTCTTTTTCCAGCATTGCTGGGATCCAAGACAAAGTTTATGAGAAAGCAAAAGGCTGATTCTGAGATCTCCACTTTAGTTATTTTAGAAAACTGGATTTTGCAGAGGTTTAAAAATAAATGTAAACATTTCTCAGTTTCTTACTGTCTTCCAGGAAGTTCATATTTTCTCTCTTGAATGTAGCACAAACCCAGCACTTACATCTTGGTCTTTTAATAATGCATTTAGGTGTTTCTCTTCCACAGCTCTAGCAAAAACGGGAAAATATGGAGTGGAGGAGAATTGCTGAAAAGTCTCACTGGTGAGTAGTGGTTCTCTTGGAAAGGATGGTTGAGGCTTTTCTAACAGCCCTAATTTCCACTTTAAAAAAAAGAAAAAAAAATAGAAAAGTGAAAGCTTAGAGGCTCGTGTGGAAGTTTTAAAACCAAGGACTACATTGGTAGAGCTCAGTGTGTAGTTCTATGCTATGAAGCATCACAAGTACCTTTATAATCCAGAGAAGAGTGCTGGGGATGGGAGGCTGGGTTGGCCCCTCCCTCCTTCCTCCCACAAGGATGGTTCTCCCATCGTGCAGTTCTGAAGCACGAGAAGAAGCAGTGAGGAGTGATGAGGCTGCTGTGAGTAGCAGCATTGAGAATAGTCCAAAACACTCAGGTTTCCTCATGCTTGGTGAGACTTAGCACCATTTCAGCTCCACATCAAGTGGGCCTGGTGCTGTTTTGGGGCTCCACAGACACCTCCTTGCAACATCTTTGTATCATTATGTTGATGCTGTTCTCTCCGGCTTCAGTGGGCAAGTCCTGCTGAGCTACCAGCAATCACCAGCACTTGGTTCATGTCTTCACTTGGCCAGAATTTCCTACTCATAGAAGGGTTGGGGTGGAATGGACCTTTAAAGGCCACCTAGTCTGAACCCCTGAAGTGAGCATGAACATCTTCAATCAGAGCAATGTCTAACCTGACCTTGAATGTTTCCAGGGACAGGATCTCCACCACCTTTCTGGGCAACCTGTGACAGTTGTCACAGGTTTCATTATAAAAAAGCCCAAAACTTCCTTCTGTTCAGACAGAATATACCCTATTTACCTCAAAGCCATTACACCTTGCCCTATCACAACAGGTTTATCCCCATCTTTCTTAGAAGTCCCCACCTTTAGTGCTGAAAAACTGCAGGAAGGTGTTTCTGGTGCCTTCTCTGTGCTAAAACAACCCAAACTCTCTCATCTTGTCCTCCCACGAGATGTGCTCTGGCTCTCTGATCATCTTTATTGCCTATTCTGGAGGGTCCAGCAGATCCATGTCTTATTTTAATGGGATGGGGGGTGGTGCCAACAGCTACCAAGATCTGTTGAGCTGTTGGAGCAAGTCCAGAGGAGGCCACCAAGATGATCAAAGGGCTGGAGCAACTGNATTCTATGATTCTATCTCTTCACTGTGTTGGCTGAAGAGTTTCCCTTCAACTGGTTGGCTTGACATAGTTCACTTTGGTTGTTCATGGGGTGTGTAGCCCATCTCTGTTATAGGACATGGTGGAAAGCTTTTCCCCCCCCCTCTATGCTACCCAAGCCCTGCACAAAGGCTGTTGCCTTTGAGCTGCTGGCACAGGCCTGGGCGAAGCAGTGATTAGATCGCTGTCACCAGGGAACAGGAAGGTTAATTGCCATTCTCTTTGTGTGCCGCTCCGAGAGGAGACCAATTTCAGCTCAGTAGCAACAAAGTGTTGCCTGCTCGCTTTGGGTGGGGGCAGGGGAAAAGCAAACCAAAGTGGAAGGCAGGGAGGGGGAGAGGGAGGGGAACTGGGAGTGAGGGGGGGGGGGGTGTTGGACAGGATTGTGCATGGACTTTGAGCATAGCTGTGTCTTGTCTGGTCTAGCAAAAGAGAAGTGCTTAACAAGTATTAAGAGACACAAATAATTCTCCTTTTCTCCTCTGGCCCATTCTTTTCTCTCTTTCTCTTTGCTTGTAAATCCTGCTTATCGCATCTGAATAGCAGAATGGTTTCACACCGGACCTTTAATCTGGCCCAGAGCAGCCCCCAGAGGGGCAAAGTGGCTGAGGATTACCTTTTATTTTATTTGATTTTTCTTTTTTTTTTTTTTACCTTTCTTCCCTTCCCCTCCCTCGTGGTGGTTTCTTTTTTTTTTTAAAAAAATTCTTTCCCTTTGCTCTGTATTTGTTCTTGGAAGGAGGGAGGAGCAAAGGCTTAAAGGGGGGAAGGGGAAAAAAAAAAAGAAGTGTGTGTAGGGGGTGTTACAAACTTAAGGGGATCTGGATCTATTCAGAACGACTTGTCCATAGCCTTGCTGCTTTTGTTCGACTGCCATTCTTTAGCTGATTTCTTCACTCTGGTAAAAGCACTTTAATTCCCTTGTAGATACCGAGAATCCCTCCTTCTTCTCCTGCTCTCCCCTCCTTCTGCTCCCGCAGCCCTGAGCACCCTTTTTCACTTTCTCAGACTCTTTATCCAGTGTCCTCCTCGCCACCAACAAAGCCCAGAAATCATCAAGTTTTCTTTCAGGAGAATCAAAGAGAGAGAAAGCGGGGGGGGGGGGGGGNNTCAGGAGAATCAAAGAGAGAGAAAGCAAGGGGGGGGGAGGCAGGAAGGAGATGAGGAGCAAGTGTGTGTGCACACACACACGTGCATCTCGACGTGTGTCCTGCACCTGCAAGGGTTTTTTTCTCAGCTCTCCCTGACTTTTCTAAGATGGTTTCTGTGCCCAGGGAGATTTATTCCTAATCTATTCAGGTCCAGGTGTAAGATATACAGCAAAGCCCTTCAGGAGAGAAAGGTGGAAGAGTAAACTCGTGTTGGAGGATGCAGAAGGAGCTTTCAGCAAGGGCTGCCAGAGCTGGTGTTAGTAAGTCTGGGCTGGAGACCCCACCAGAAGCTCATGGTGGGTGCAACTGGATGATGTAAGGTCAGCAGAACAGCATGCCTATCAGCCACCAGAAGCTGAAGGGGAGGTCAGTCTTCTCTGGAGGTGTTTAAGGCCAGGCTGGACAAGGCACTGAGCAGCCTGTCAGGGAGGAAAACATCCACAGTTCCAAAAGGCAACAGAGATTTTGAGGCTTCCACCTAAATGCTCAACTGTGGGAACTGCAGAACAGCAAACTGGTTGAACCTATTGGTGTCAGTGTTTCTGTGCCCAGGGAGATTTATTCCTAATCTATTCAGGTCCAGGTGTAAGATATACAGCAAAGCCCTTCAGGAGAGAAAGGTGGAAGAGTAAACTAGTGCTGGAGGAGGCAGAAGGAGCTTTCACCACGGGCTGCCAGAGCTGGTGTCAGTAAGTGCCACCAGAGGACCAGCCAGGAGATCAGTATGGGCTGGAGACCCCACCACAAGCTCATGGTGGGTGTAACTGGATGATGCAAGGTCAGCAGAACAGCATCCCCATCAGCCACCAGATGGTGGGTCAGTCTTCTCTGGAGGTGTTTAAGGCCAGGCTGGAGAAGGCACTGAGCAGCCTGATGGAGTGGGAGGTGTCCCTGCCTATGGCAGGGGGGTTGGAACTCGATGATGATCTTTAAGGTCCCTTCCAACCCCAACTATTCTATGTTTATCAGGGAGAGGCTTGCCCCCAGGGTAAATGTCTCAGAGCACCAGGCTGTGGATCAATCACCCTCTGCAGACACTCCAGTGAAGTGCTGGTAGCTTGGTGGTGCTGTGGTTGCCACCTCTCTCTGGTGAAAATGGTTCCTTTGCACATGATTTTGACTCTGAAGGTCAGGCAGCCTTATAAAGGAGCACAGAGTGCCTGACAAGGAGATGCCAGTCTCCAAATAATAATGCCAGTGTTTTGTGAATCGTGGTGATAGTCTCTCACTGCATGTCAGGGAGGAAAACATCCACAATTCCCAAAGGCAATGGGGATTTTGAGGCTTCCACCTAAATGTTCAACTGTGAGAACTGCAGAACAGCAAACTGGTTGAACCTATTGGTGTCAGTGTTTCACTCCATGGGCATGGAATGAGTTCATCTGTGTGAATTCTTTAGATTTGATCTTCAAGGATACACAACTGGTGTTGCTAATAGGTTATCAGCCCTCATTTACCCACAAGAGAAGTTACAATGCTGAGCTCTCCACAGAAAGAGCAATCTCCAGTCCTGTCCAAGGCAAAGCTGGCTTACAGCTCTGCTCAGGGTTTGTGGATACTCCTGATGCCAGTTGTAGTCTAAGCCCAGCTGGCACTGGGGAAGATGGGAAGCCCAGTAAAGGGGAAGGGATTGGCACCATCCACCAGTGGGAGTGAGTTGCTGCTTCCCTCACCACAGGAGGAAAGAGGTTCTGTGATGTTCTCCAGTGAGAGTGGATTATAGAGTATGTTCAACTCACTGCCAGACCCCCTGGTTGGTTTCTGGTTGGGTCTGGTGAAAACCAACACTATAAACTGGCACAAGAACATGCAAACTGCAATCCAGACAACAAGAAAAAAAAACATTTGGCCCAAACCCAGTGTTTGCAGAGCAGTTTCTCTGAGCTCCAGCACAGCCCATGCTGGGATGTCCCTGTTCACTTTTCAGTCACCAGTCCTGGCTTCCAACTCTGCTTGAGGAGTAGGGATGGAGCCAACTTACAGCACCAAGAAAGCCTGGAGAAGGCATGGGGAGAAGAAGAAGAGCAGACTGACCTGTAAAAGTGTCAGATAAGCCACCATAACCCTGCTTTGTCCTAGTCCTAGGGGTTGTTGCTGCAGTACAAGGAAGGGAGATGTGCCTTTATGTCCAACTGTGAAGCATAGGGAGATATTTCCCAGTGCTGGTTCTGCTGCAGGAGGTGGTAAATTCCTTCCTCTCTTCCTGTCCCATCTTTTGACTTGAGTGTAAATCAGAGCCTCTGTCCTGTCAGTAAAGCTAAATGCATTGCACTGAATCAAAGTCACCCTCATGGTGAGCCCTGGGGCTCTTTCAGCCCTCACCACCACCATTGTATTTTGAGCTAAACAGACTGTGTGTGAGCTAAAAACCTCTTTTCACAGCTCAGATGGAGAGCTCCTTGGACTGGGGAGATGGCTTCATTGTTGAAGGGAGTCAGGTCATCCCAGCTTATTATCCCAGCTAGAAAACTCAAGCTCCCATAAGACCCAGGATCTTGCATAGATAACCTGGAAGCGATCACAAGTCTGTGAGGTTGGGATCCTACAACACTGATGTTATCCACACAAAAGACCAGAGACACCTGCAGACCATGAGTTCCACATGTCCATCTCACCATGGGCCACAAAACACTTCTTAACTCCATCTGCAAACCAATGGTTCTGTGTTCAGAGTTCAAAAAACCTCTTTGTTTGCTCAACCAGACTGCTCTTATTGATGCTACACATAGGAAAGAAATTCTTTTGGGTGAGGGTAGTGAAACACTGGAAGAGGTTGCCCAGAGAGGTTGTGGATGCCCCCTCAATCCCTGAAGGTGTTTAAGGCCAGGCTGGACAAGGCACTGAGCAGCCTGATGTAGTGGGAGGTGTCCTTGCCTATGGCAGGGGGATGGAACTTCCAACCCCAACTATTCTATGATTCTAAGATGCCCATCCCTCATTCCAAAGCAGGGAGCAGCAGGGCAGCAAGCAGGCAGAGCATCTCAGGAATGGGTTTTGAGGCCCTTCCAAACACCACAAAGCTTGGAGCTTTCTTTTCCTTGGAGGCACAGGAAGAGTGATGGTGCCTTTAGGAGTGCAGCCCAGCCCACCAGCCATGGCTCTGCCTTGATAGCTCAGTAGGGAAACCTCCCATTCCACATTNCTCAGTAGGGAAGCCCCTCTTTCCATATTTTTATGTTGATTTGAAGGAAGACTCACAGCTTGGCTTCTTGCCTCCTGGTATCCAACCACAGCAAATGGGGTGAAAGGGAACCCATGGTGGCATCAAACCTCTGTGCTGCTGCCTGTTTGGCATCTGGTGAGGAACAGCCATCTTCTCAGCTCTCATTTGGGAATGGAGAGGATGACGTGGGGCTGATCTGTGAGCTCCTTGGATAGGAACCCCTTCTGCTACAAACAGCCTCACTTGGTGCCAACTTCAGTCTTCTCCAGGGGAACTTGGCCACTGTGCTGCTGGGGCCAGGCTGCCTTTGTGCCTTGTTGAGCATAGCAGGTGTCCCTGTCTATGGCAGGGAGGTTGGAACTCGATGATCTTTAAGGTCCCTTCCAACCTGAATTATTCTATGATTCTATGCTGGGTGGTTTTTGGTGGGAGAGCCCAGGTATGTTTCCTGCATCTTCCTAGAGCTGAGACAGTTTGATGTGCCTCCTGGGTGTCCTGGTTTGAGGGCACTTGCTTCTTTGAAGGAATCAGAGCCTGCTTTAACCAAAGGTTTTATGTCCACCTTGGCCAGGATTAACCCCTTCCTCTTCCCCCACCTTTCCCCTCTCAAGCAGTGGGGAAGGGGAGAAGCCGAGGCATTTCCTGCAAGGACTAATTAGATCCAGCTTCTCAACAACAAGGTGCACCAGAGAAAAAGCCAAGCATTAGCAAGGACGAGGTAATGAGACTTTTCCCCTCCTCAACAATTTCTTCCACTAATCCCAGACAAAGCTCCAAAGCTGGACGGAGCTGCCAGGAGGTGTAAATCAGCATCGCTCGGCTTCCTTTGGCTGAGGCTTGGCTGATTTATGGCAGCTGAAGATTTCCCACCACCAATAATTTACATCCTGAGAAAGAGCTAATTTTGTGCATGTTCCTTTCTAATCCTCCTCTGCTGGGCTGCCATGGTGGCTACCAAGGGTTGGCTCCTCCTTGGAGGCACCTCAAAGCCACCACCACCACCAGGACAGGCAGTGCCACAGCTGTCAGAAGGAGGCATGAAGGGTGCTGCTGCTTTTACAGATGGCTGGATTTCTCCTCCAGCCTCTGTGGTGGCATTGGACTGAGCCCCAGGCCATGTGTATGACCAGTTTAATAATGAATGATGCATGTGTTGCCATCTACAAGTAATTCAGGCAGCAGGGTGTGTAGCAGAGCTGCTGGCTAAGCACCTGGCCTTCAAAGGGTGAATGAACATTAAGATTGTTCCATCAAAGCCAATCCTGTGGTTGCATGAGGAGGGTGTTTTATGAATGGAGGTGGCCACCTCAACCCAGCATTTTTGCAGCACTTGGCCAGTGGAAGGTGATTTGTGCTCCAGTTCACTGAGGTGTTGCCCAAAGGCTGGAGCAGACACAAATGTAGTGGGGAGAGCTGAGGAGGGTGGGAGGAGGTTTAGGAACACCCAGGAAGGTAATTTAGGAACACCAGCAGGTAATAGGGAGGAATTTCAGGCAAGAATTTCAACCAGAGTATCTGGACTTGCTTAGAAGTCAGAAAGGGAGGGGTGCCCATCTTCTCTCCTTTCCATCTTCTCTCCTTTCCATCTTCTCTCCTTTCCATCTTCTCTCCTTCCCATCTTCTCTGCTTTGCTTTGAGCCAAAACCATCAGATGTCACAAGAAGCAGGTTGAAAGACTGTTCAGAGGTGTGCTGCAGGTCACTCTTTGAAAACTCACTGCTGCTGCTCACCATCAGGGTAGAGGTTTTGGTTCCATGAACATGAGCAAGGAGATGATCCCCCAAACAGGGATGGTCAAAGATCATACTTAGTGTGCAAGAGCACGGGGTCAGATGAAATGATGGATATCTCAAGAGAAAATTGTCTTAGCAGCTCCTTGTGAGTTGAATGCTGATTGAGCTGAGCCCCAAGTGATGAAAAGAACAAGCTTCTGTAGTGCTTCCCAAGTCCCTGCAGTGTGTCTTGTGTTTTGCAGCACGTTTCAGTGTCTTCAATCAGAGTGCAGCCCTTGTTTGATATGGAAAATACAGCCTGAAGAACTAATGCTGAGCATGAAGGTATTTTTTAGACAAAATTCACTTCTTCCCACAAGTCTTCACTCTTCTCCTGGCTGCTCCAGGGCAGGCACTCTAGTGAAAGGCAACACTTCTGCCATGTTTCCTCCCTCCCATGGGAATTTCACCCCTCCTCCTCCTCTTGGGAGGCATCATCCAGCCTCTTTGGAGCACAAACTGAGGGAGGAAGAGGGGAGGGAGAGGAGGAGCTGAAGATGTTTGCCAGCAAATAAAAGGACTGTGTGCTTAAACACTCTTCCCCTGCCTATCCCCACCGGGCAGAGTTTGCTCAGCAAACACAGCTAATTCACCAGCTTTCCAACATTTGATTCAGTCTGCAAAAGCAAACCTCATACCCCACATCCCCCATGGCCTCCTCTCCCTTCCCTTCCCACCCAAAACACAGGGAGGAGCTCAGCACCACTCCTCTCCTCACCCTCACATCCCCTGTTCTTCTCTCCCACTCCCAAAATCCACCCACTTCCATCAGGGTGAGGTGCACAGAGTGGGCAGGGGATGCTACAGTTTCCCATGCAGCAAAGATCTGGTGCTCAGAAGAGGGTTGAGACCCTACCTGAAGCACTGTGTCCACCTTTTGGAGTCCTCAGCACAGGAAGGACTGTTGGAGTGGGTCCAGATGAGGCCATGGAGATCATAGAATCATAGAATAGTTTGGGATGGAAGGGGACTNAATAGAGGGACCTTAAAGATCATCGAGTTCCAACCCCCCTGCCATAGGCAGGGACACCTCCCACTACATCAGGCTGCTCAGTGCCTTGTCCAGCCTGGCCTTAAACACCTCCAGAGAGGGGGCATCCACAGCCTCTCTGGGCAAC
The DNA here is from genome assembly GCA_013400935.1 of Turnix velox. Lineage (NCBI taxonomy): Eukaryota > Metazoa > Chordata > Aves > Charadriiformes > Turnicidae > Turnix > Turnix velox. The sequence continues at coordinate 10,403 of VZTY01019068.1, forward strand.
CTCTTCCAGTGTTTCACTACCCTCATCAGAAAGAATGGTCTGTAGTTTTTGTGTAGTTTTTGTGTTTTAGGTGTTGTGAGAGCTGCTGGGTATCTCCCTGGCAGGACCTCACACTATTTACCTCCAGATTTCCATCATCGAAGCTAGAACCACAAGCTTAGGGCTGATTAAGAACACAGCAGATCCCTGAGGGCAGGCTGAAGGAGTTGAGGTGTTCAGCCTGGAGAACAGAAGGCTCAGGAGGAACGTTGTAGTAGCTTTTCAATACCTTAGAGGGGCTACAGAAAGGCGGGGGTAGGACTTTTGAATAGGGTCCAGGATGGCAGGATAGGAGTGATGGATGCAAATTGGAAGAGGGGAGATTTAGGCAGGATAGAAGAAAGAGGTTCTTTACTGGGGGGTGAAACTGGAACAGGTTGCCCAGGGTGTTGTAGAAGGGTGTTCCTGTTCCCTGGAAGTGTTTGAGGCCAGCAGGGAGAGGCAACGGGCAGCCTGGTCTGGTGGGAGGTGTCCCTGATCATGGAGGAGGAGGGGGGTTGGAACTAGGTGATCTTTAAGGTCCCTTCCAATCCAAAGCATACTCTGATTCTGCAGGGTCTGGAAAGCAATCCTTTCTACTTCTCTCTCTGTGTGGGAAGGCTCCCTCCTGTCACATAAAACCAGTCCCTGGAGCTCAGGCTGTGACATATGCTCCTTTCTCACCTCCTCTTCCTCCTGCCTTTCATCCCAGGTCCTCACAGGAGGCCCATTAAACACTTTGCTGACCTTGGACCCCTGCCCGTGCCAGCTGCCCGAGGGTGTGGGCAGGAGTCTGCTGTCCCCTTGCTGTCACCCGTGATTTACCACCCTGTGGCTGCAATGCTGAGCGTGGGGGAGCTGGCACTGCTTGAATGGGGAGGGGAGGGAGAGATGGAGGGAGGGTGGGAGCAAAGGGAAGGAGAGCTGGGGACACAGAGAGATGCCACAGGGCAGTGGCAAGCTGCTCTCTGTGTCTGCTGGCCAAGCTGCCCCTCTTTAAAGCCCCTGTGGGTTCAACCCCAGGTCTTAATTTTCCAGCTGACTGCCCTCGTCTCCAGTGGGGAGTTGCAAATTAAAATGTTCACAGCCTCTGGCATTATATAATGTCTGTGGCTGAAGGACAGATAGCAACTGCTCTGGGCTGTTTTCCTCCCTCCTCCTGCTCTCCTGATGGGACCAACCCTAGTGTGGAGGCACTACCTGTGATGAAGGGCTGGTGTGTGCCAGCCACAAGCCTTTGGGGGAGGTGGCTGGACACATCTGGGCTGCTTTTGCATCAGGAATAAGAATGACATCCCTCAGACCACCCTATAAATGCCAGGATAGAATCCTTTGGGTATGGCATTAAAGCTTTGCCATGTTAGCTGTTGAATTTGCACCCTGAGCAATCACCCACCTTCTGAGCCATCACCCACCTTCTCAGCCTTTCAGATTACCTGGCCTTATCTCTAAAAACCCAGATTTTCCATGATGACTTGGAAAAGATCTTCCATGGTCTCACCCAGAGCCTGATGACCATCTCCTGTGGGCCCATCTGTGGGGTCATTTCCAAGGCTGGACCAGCAAGCCCCCAGAGTAAGTCCTGTACCCAAGCTATCTCAGCATTTCACAGTGCTCTTCTGGGATATTCTTGAGTTTGCCATGTGAAATTGCTGTAGGCTGGGCTCTTCCTTGAGCAGAGGAGCAAACAAAAGCTGCCTCTGTCTTTGCAGGCAGCTGGGTGTGAAGGTAAGGCTGGAAAAGTCCCAAAAGATGCTTCAGCTGCACCACCAGCAGAACAAGGCAATGCTGCATCTCTCTTTCCTTCCACCTAAATCTGGGGAGAACCTTGAGGAAAAGGCTATTAAACCACTCCTAGCTGTGCCACCCTCTTCACCACTGCCCCAAGGTCAGACAGGGGAGTCTTCACCATCCACATTTCTCTTGGGTCACATTTGATAGTAATGAGATTTTTCTGGGAGCTACCAAAAGAATAATAGATAGAATGGTTTGGGTTGGAAGGGACCTTAAAGATCATCTAGTTCCAACCCCCCTGCCATGGGCAGGGACAGAGAAGGTTGCTCAGAGCCTCAGCAAGCCTGGACTTGGATATATTCAAGTGGGGCTCCCACCACCTCTCTGGGAAACCTCTTCCAGTGTCTCACCACCCTTGTGGTGAACACCCAAATCCTTCCATTTTTCCCCCCACTTTGCCTCTAGGCAGGTTCCACATCCCTTTCTTTCCCCCCATCTCCCACCTCTGTCTCACACCTTCTCCAGCCCATTTTCCCCCAAATTCCACACCCCTGGGGCTCCACTGGAGACTCCTTCTCTCCCCAGCTATTCCAAATCTGCACACTCTCCTATTTAACACCAGTGGGGAAGGGCAGCAGCCACCATTTGTCCCCCTGTGGAATGTCCCTCCTGGTGTCTCTGCTGCAGGACATCACTGATGAGTTGCATTTTCCAAGGAGACAGGGTGGGAGAAGAAAGGCTGGCTAGGCAGGGGGAGGGATGGGAAGGAGGGTGATGGCTGCTGTGTCTCCCCAAGAGGAACTAGGATGTGTGTGGGAAAAGATGGGAAATGTCTCTTTGCCTGGTGCAGGGTGGCTGCTCAGGGAACCCCTTCAAGGCATGAGAAGGTTTTCCTTAGAGACAAGCTGTAGGCACAGCAATTTCTTCTCAGTGAACTTATTTTCCTACCCATAACAGTGAGCAAACACCCCTCTGAAGCTTGGGTATCCCCTGCAATGAATGTGAACCTTTTTCTTCAGCCTAGACTGTGGAAATGGATGTAAATAATGGATGTAAATTGGAAGGGGTAGATTCAGGCTAGATATAAGAAGGAAATTCTTTACAGTGTGGGTATGGAGACAGTGGAATAGGTTGCCCAGAGAGGCTGTGGATGCCCCCTCAATCTCTGGAGGTGTTTAAGGCCAGGCTGGATGAGGCACTGATGTAGTGGGAGGTATCCCTGCCTATGGCATGGGGGTTGGAACTCAATGATGATCTTTAAGGTCCCTTCCAAACCCAACTATTCTATGATTTGAATCGTCCCAGGGAGACTTTTCCTCCAAGAGGAGAGAGTCTCACCTTCCCCTCCTGGCTGGAGGTCAGGGAGGGAGGGATGTCTTTGCAACCCTATTTGGCTGTGGCCCTGGGGTTTCTTTGCACCCAGAAGATAGCCAAGCTGAGATATTTTTTTTTCTTTTTCCCCAGAAATAACCTTTGATTTTTGAATGCATTTCTGAGGCAGGCAGTTCAAAGGCAGCTGGGCTGCAGCAAGGCTGGCTTTGCACCACTCCTGTGGTATCTCTGCTGGACACAGCACAACTTGGAGACATGAAACTGAGGATCTGAAACTCGGCTGGCCTTTGAAAAAATCTTCACTTGGAGACTTTGCTTGACACAAGGAGGAACAAAAAAGGGGCTTGGAGTTGCACAGGGGCATGGAAGGAGTGAGATATGAAGGAGAAATGCTGTTTCTGATACTGCCAGTGCTATCTTGGTGCCTTGACTGTGAAGACTCTGAAATGAATGCCCCAATAGGTGCTGGGTTGATGCCTGCTGGTTTATTCCTCTGCTTGGCCATGAAACCCCATCACTCCCTGCTTTGGTTTGGCTTAGAAAAGAATTACGCTTCTAAGCTTTGGGGGTTTATCTTCATTCCTACAGATGAAGCTCTCCAAAACCATAAGATGGAGTGGTGGGGCAGGCAGGTGTGGGACAACACAGTGTGGGGACACCTCTGCTGTGATCTCACCCTCATTGCTGCAGGGACAGAGAGCTCCATTTTTGCTGGCTGCTGCTGGAAATTCAGAGGTGAAACCATCCTGATGAGCATCTCCTGGGGGGAGAGTGAAGGCAGAGCATGAGCACAGAGGACCTGGGCTGGTGCTGTGGTACCCAGTGATGGGATCATCCCAAAGCAGGTTGAGGTGGGACTTTGAGCAATGTGGTCTTAGTGGGTGGTGTTCCTGGCCAGGGCATGAGGGTTGCAACTGGATGATGTTTAGGATCCCTGGACGATGTTTAGGGTCCCTTCCAACTCAAACCATTCTAGAAGATGACTCTTCAACACCTTTACCTAGGTGCTGACCACATCATACACTGGTCATCTTCTTGCCCAGGGGAGAAGTGATGTCCTGGCTCTGGCTGTGCCCTGCAGGAGGAGTCCTTCTCCTCCTCCTTCATCCCCTTGCTTTGTATTATTATTTGCACCCCCCCCTTACTTTTTAAATTCATCTCCCTCTGCCATCCAGGGCTGTCCCTGCTGGAAAATTACTCTCACAAAAGCTCCCTCAGCAGTAATTACCTAAATGGGGGGAAGGGAGGGGAGACCCATTTAGAATCCACTTCATTGCAGGATTAGCTAATTAATTAACGGTTTCACTGACAACTCGAAGGGGAAGAGTGTGTTAAATAGGGAGGCTCTGGAGCTTGATTTATGTGATCTGACACCCACAGCCTCTCCATCCTGCCTTTTCCTGGCCGTGGGGTCCTGCTTGCTGCATCTCTGGGGATGCAGTGGGGATGTGAGTCCACCAGAAGGCTGGAGCACGTGTGGCTGCATGTGGGGAGACAATGTGGAGGTGGGTGGGAGCAGAGGGTTATTAGCTGGCAGATGAAGCTGGGCTTGGAGGGGCCACTGAGCTGGCAGGGGCCACCCATCTGCCTGACTCTGGCACAAAGAGCTGGGGAAGAGGATGATGGTCTGACCCTGCTCCCTTCTCTCACCCCCCTCCGTGTCTCACCCTCAGTCACTGGGAGAAGGAGATGGTGGAAAGTTTGATCTGAGTCACCTCCCCTGTGAAATTCTGCCTGTGGAGTTTGATTTGAGTCCTCCTTGAGTGAGTTGTTGGGATGGGATGGAGTATGCAGGGTATGCAGTGTGGTCACTGACTATGAGCAGAGATTCTCAGATGTGAATTGGAAGGGGGTAGATTCAGGCTAGACATAAGAAAGAAATTCTTTAGAGTGAGGGTAGTGAAATGCTGGAAGAGGTTGCCCAGAGAGGTTGTGGATGTCCTCTTAATCCCTGGAGGTGTTTAAGGCCAGGCTGGACAAGGCACTGAGCAGCCTGATGTAGTGGGAGGTGTCCCTACCTATGGCAGGGGGATTGGAACCCAATGATCTATAAGGTCCCTTCTAACCTGAACTATTCTATGATTCTGGTGGTTCTGGTCAGCAAACAGGTCCTCTCCTCTGCTTCAGACACCCTGTGGAGCCCTGGGAGTGCCTCTTAGACCCCTGGTGCCTCCTATTACTCAGTGGTATCCCTTGGCTGACTCCCTGGTCTTGGAGGACCTGTGGAAGCATTCTGACTCCCAAATCTGATCACACATCCCAAAGCTTGCTCCTCATGGGGTTGGCACTGACCCAGCCTTCCTCTGGGGACTGATCCTCATTACCTAGTGACCAGAGAAGGTCCCAAATTGCATCAGAGATGGGATTGGCCATGATGATTGTGCAGTAACAAGGACCAGCACAGCTCCATCCATGTGTCCATGCCTAGTCCAATGGAGACAAGAAGTCTGGAGGATGCTGGCTGCTCAGGAGAGAGGTGACAGCCACCACCCAGGCCAGGACACCCCATGCCACAGCTGGAATGAGTTTGTTAGGTCTCAGATGAGTGGCCTCAAGTGTGTGTGTGTCCTCCCCTCCATTTCTTTTTTTGATCAGGCTTTACCCATTTTCTCCTCTGTATTTTTTCTTTTTTTAATGGAGTTGGGGGTACCTGGAGCAGATCAGGGTCCATGGCTTGCTATCCCCACCACCCAAACTCATTCCTCAGTACCTGGTACCTGTTACCCACCCTGACATCTTGAGGGATGACCAGCTGTGTGCTTGGATGGGAGAAAAAAAAAAACCCAACATACTCAAGACTTTCCAGCTGGATTTGTTAATTTGAGCCAAAGGTTAAAACGTGTATTGAAAGCAACATGTTTTTTTTTTTCTTTTTAATTTTTTTTTTCCTTCCCTGGGCTAATTTGCATCTGTTTGTTTGTTTGCATTCTGCAAAGGCTGTAATTCCCCTCGGAGGGAACAAAACTGCTGAGTTTCACACCTTTGTTGAAGGTGAAAATTTCTCACGTTGGTAGCAAACCCACCGACTGGTTTGGGGAGAGATAGGAGATGGAGATGGAGGGGGG
>VZTY01019074.1:5768-21573 GCA_013400935.1 Turnix velox
CAGAGCTGCACTCAAGCCACTCCCCACCCAGCCTGTGTCTGTGCTTGGGGTTGCCCTGACCCATGTGCAGGACCTTGCACTTGGCCTTGTTGAACTTAATGAGGTTGGCTTGGGCCCACCTCTCAAGCCTGTCAAGGTCCCTCTGAGCATCATCTGCTGGTTTGGTGATGCCTTTTGGGTGATGCTGCCTGCTGGACCCGTTCCGCCCCTCCTTTTGGCTCTCTGCCTTCCTTTTCTAGGCGAGATGGAGAGCACAGAAGTTGCTAACGATGCTTTTTTTTAATTATTATTATTTTTCCAATGTCATACTCTCGTGCTTTCCCTTTGAGTGGCTGCCAGGAGCTTTTGCTGTGACTGTCACCTGTTCTGGCTGTGGAGCTACAGCTTTTGATTCAAACAGATCCTCTGGAAACTCTGAATTTTCTGGCAGCTGCTCCCATTTGTTGTCTGCTCTCTCTTCCCTGCTTGGATCAAACATCACACTGCTCCAGGATGATTCTCCTGAGGATGGGGAATAGGTGGCTGGGGAGGTTTTTCTGGACTCCACTGGTTTTTGGGAAGGCCCAGGACAAGCAGGAGGTGCAGATCCAGCCCAGTAAAGCTTTGCTGGGGGGGCTGGTCCCCCTGGGGTTGTCCCCATCCTGGTGGGACATAGCTCATGGGCAAAAGCTGAGCAAGCCAACTTCTCCCCACTGCTTGCTTTCATCCCTCAGAGTGTCACAGAGTAGTGGGGGTTGGAAGGGACCTCTGGAGGTCCCACAGTCCAGAGCAAGGTCACCCAGAGCAGGTCATCCAGGTGGGTTGGGAATATCTCCAGAGATGGAGACTCTACCACCTCTCCGGGCAGCCTGAGCCAGGGATTACCCTCATCCCTCTGATCTGTGGGGTTGAGGGGGAAGTATGTCCTCTGCAGGCCAGGTCCCACCATGTTCCTGCTTGAATTTTGGGCAGAAAAGTAGGGAATGTGGAGAGGACTTACCTAAATTAGGTTTGGGAGTGGACCAAGAGGAGGAACTGATGGTGCCCACATGTCCCCGTGGTGGGACAGACAAGGTGGCTGCTCAAGTGGCTTTGTGCCGGGGGGAGAAGAGAGGCAGGTCACCCTCAAAAAGTCTTGCCCTGTAATTTGAGTGGCCTAAATATGACCTGAGATCCTGCCTGTGGGTGCTGAGCCCCCAGAAAGCTGAGCTGGTGTTTGGGAGGTCCTCAGTGTGTGGGCTTCAGAGAGAGAGGAAAAAAAAAAGGGATTTGTGGGGTCAGCCCTGGGTGTGTCATCCACCAGTCTCCAATTGCTTGGTGGCCAGAGGGGTGGAGGAGGTCTTGGCCCCTGCTGTGGGTCTTTTGGGGGTTCCCAGCATCTCATGGAGCCATGGCAGTGTTCCCACTTTCTTGTATCTCCATCAAGGTGCCCATCACAAGTTCTTGTGTCGGAAGGAGCAACCCTGTGGGTGGAAAGGCTCAGGTAATGCCATCCTAAAGTGCTGTGGGGTCTTCTTTGATTTGGTGGTAGGAACATGCTGGATTCTTCTGCAGGGCTAAAATAAAACTGCTGGCAAAGTCCCCATCCCACATGTGGGTGGGATGTCCCACCCCAAATGAGGATGGGATGTCCCACTTCTGGCTACTGTGGCTGAGGATGCTCAAGGGCAGGGTTTCTGAGGTGGTGGTGGCTTGGGATTGAGAGAAGAGAAGGGTTTGAAATCACTGACATCACCTTGTGCTCAGAGTAGCCACCACACATGGCCATTTAGGTTTTGACAGTCCACCTGGAATGGGTGGTGTGAAGGTGGCCCCATCATGGCAGAGAGCATCATGTGAGCAGCCAAATGAACTGATGGATAAGTCAGGAAAGCCCAAATAAAAAGAAAAAAAAGAAAAGAAAAGAAAAGAAGAGAAGCTGAGGGTCTTGAGAAGGGGACTTTGAGACCCCAACTGGAGTTACTGTGTCCAGTTCTAGAGCCCTCAACACAAGAAGGACATTGAGCTGTTGGAGCAGGTCCAGAGGAGGCCACCAAGATGCTGAGAGGGCTGGAGCAGCTCCCTTCTGAGGACAGGCTGAAGGAGTTGGGGTTGTTCAGCCTGGAGAAGACAAGGCTCAGGGGGAACTTCATAGTGACTTCTCAATCCCCCCTTCAGGGGGCTTCAGAAAGGCTGGGGTAGGACTTTTGAATAGGGTCCAGGATGGCAGGACTAGGAGTGATGGATGCAAATGGGAAGAGGGGAGATTTAGGCTGGAGGAGAAAGGAAAGAAATTCTTTGGTGTGAGGGTGGTGAGACACTGGAAGAGGTTGCCCAGAGAGGCTGTGGATGCCCTGTCAATCCTTGGAGGTGTTTAAGGCCAGGCTGGATGAGGCACTGAGCAACCTGGTGTGGTGGGAGGTGTCCCTGGGCATGGCAGGGGGGTTGGAACTAGATGATTTTGAATCATAGAATCATAGAATCATAGAATAGTTTGGGTTGGAAGGGACCCCAAAGATCATTGAAGGTCCCTTCCAACCCAAACCATTCTATGATTCTATGCCTTGGCTTTGCTGCACCAGCCTCTCCTCCATTGTGGGTTTGGTGTGACCTTGAGCCACATCTGGGCTTGGAGGTGCCCATTTTCTCCCTCTCCTTGTTTCTTCCTCAATAAAATTAGAACTCCTTAGTGGTGGTTTGTCCCATGTGGGTATGGTTTCACGACTCATGTCTTGCTGAGAAGTAGTAGAAGGTCCTCCTCTCCCTGGTAGGACTTTGCCCATGCCATGAAGTTAGAGACATTTGGGGAGCATGACTCCAATCATCTCATTTTTTTTGTGAGCTTGGCTCCAAATCAAGCATTTTAACTGCTGGGAAACGTTGCTGTGGGATTTTTATCTGGTGTTTTAAGACAGAGTGGTGAAGGGCCCCGTGCTGGTCCTGGGGCTTCTTCTAGGAGGAAGGGATGTGTGAGGAGCACATTTGCAGCATCTCCTCCACCCAGCTCCTGGGACCCAGATGGAGCCTGGAAAGGGTGTGGTTGTCCTTCTCTTTGCTCTAGACTGGAAGAAGGGGTGAATATCCCCCCAGAGATCAGCACGTGGGTGCTTTTATTTCAGTCTCTGAAGATGTTGAGGCCTGTTGAGGGGATGGAGAGGGCTCCTTGGCTTGGTAATTCTTGGAATACTTTGGCCAGCTCTCCTTTGTGGGGCTCCAGCAGGGATGAGACTCGCCAGTCTCCATGGTTTTTATGTGCCATGGGACTGTGCCAAGGGTTTAATCACAGCTGAGCCCTCCTAGAGCAGCATAAAACATGTTGTAGTTGGGATTAGGTTACCCATCCTTCCTATAAAAGACTCTATAAACAGTCCATCAAGCCCAAGCATTCCTCTCTTGGCTGCGAGGTCCCGGGGCTCTTAATGGACCTGGCATTTGCTTTCACTAAGTCTTTTCTTTTTTTGGGGAGGGGGTAATGGGGGGTAGGAGGGAGGAGAAGGTCGGTGCTTGAAAGAAAAGCCCCCCAAAGGATGGCTTTTCTGCTTGTATTAGTGAGGGAACCCAACTGGGCTGGCTTGGCAGAGGTGGTGTTGGATGTCAGAGGATCTGGCTGGGGAGGTGGGGGGTAAGAGGCCACTGTGAGGAGCCCAGAAGGCACTGACAACAGCAGCTGCTCCCTCCCCATCACTCAGGCCTTTTTCTGGATGGATTTGCCGCTTGCTGGGGTGATGGAGACTTTTTTTCTCTGACCTTGGGGTGGGCAAAGACCTGGGAATCTCCCTCTCACACCTCCCAGCACACCTCAGGCTTGTCTTTGCTGCAGCTTGAGGAAGTCTCTAAAAGCTGTTGAAAGTCCTTGAGCTTGGGCTTAGGCACCAAGGAGGTGGTTTCTTTCTGGTTGTGGGTGTGCCCACACCATCACCTTCTTCAGCTTCGTCTTCCTCTTCCTTCAGCTTCCTCTTCCTTCACCTTCATCTTCCTTCACCTTCATTTTCTTCTTCCTTCACCTTCATNCCTCTTCCTTCAGCTTCCTCTTCCTTCACCTTCATCTTCCTTCCCCTTCATTTTCTTCTTCCTTCACCTTCATTTTCTTCTTCCTTCACTTTCATCTTTCTCTTTCTTCACCTTCATCTTCCTTCACCTTCATCTTCCTTCAGCTTCCTCTCCCTTCACCTTCATCTTCCTTCACCTTCATTTTCTTCTTCCTTCAGCTTCATCTTTCTCTTCTTTCACCTTCATCTTCCTTCACCACATTCAACTTCACCTTTGCCTCCACCACATTCACCTTGATCATGTTCTCCTTCACCTCCAGCTGTGGTTCCTGCTATGGAAGAGCCCCTGTTCTCCTGTTGTAGGATGTTCTTGAGGTGCTCTGAGATTTGTCTTTCACCCTTTGGGGCAGGGAATGGATGGATGTGGGGTGATAGTGAGGACATTTCCTGATATGACTGCTCATCCTTGGTGTAGGTCTGTGCTCACCTTGATTGTGTCTCAAACAAGTTCATACTACTTGTAGGACATTCTTGGGGTGCTCTGAGGTTTCTCCTTCACCCTTTAGGTCAGGGATTGGATGGATTTGATTTGATAGTGAGGGCACTCCTTGTCATGTCTGCTCATCCTTGGGGCAGGTCTGTGCTCACCTTGACTGTGTCTCAAGCCTGTTTACCTAGTACTTGTAGGACATTCTTGGGGTTGCTCTGAGGTTTCTCCTTCACCCTTTAGGGCAGGGATTGGATGGATGTGGAGTGATAGTGAGGATAATCCTTGGGGCAGATCTGTGCTCACCTTGATTGTGTCTCAAGCCTGTTTTCCTACTACTTGTAGGACAGTCTTGGGGTGCTCTGAGGTTTGTTACCTTTTGGGGCAGAGAATGGGTACACATGGGGTGGTGGTGAGGACATTCCTTGTCATGTCTGCTCATCCTTGGTGTAGGTCTGTGCTTACCTTGTTTGTGTCTCAAGCCTGTTTTCCTACTACTTGTAGGAGACTTTTTGGGGTGCTCTGAGGTTTCTCCTTCACCCTTTGGGGCAGGGAATGGATGGATCATATGTGGAGTGATAGTGAGGATATTCCCTGCCATGTCTGCTCATCCTTGTTGTAGGTCTGTGCTCACCTTGATTGTGTCTCAAGCCTGTTTTCCTACTACTTGTAGGAGATTTTTGGGGTGCTCTGAGGTTTCTCCTTCACCCTTTAGGGCAGGGATTGGATGGATTTGGTGTGATAGTGAGGGTATTCCTTCTCATGTCCTTCCCTGCCATGTCTACTTATCCTTGGTCTGTGCACACCTTGAATGTGTCTCAAGCCAGTTCATCTGTGGAACTTTGTAGGTTCTCCTGCCTGGGAAAGTCATCTTCTCACTCTGCTGAAAACATTAAAATCATGATCCTGGAAACCTTAAACCCCCTCCTGCCCTCCTAGCAGTGGAGGGGAAGGCAGAGCAAAGCTGGCAGTTGTTTGCACCCCTGGACTTAGCCCTAATCCTCCTGAATCCCAAGGAGGTCCCCCTGGAAGAGAAGGCAGAGCAAAGCTGTCATTTATTTGCACCCCTGGACTCAGCCCTAATCCTCCTGACTCCCAAGGAGGTCCCTGGCTGTGGTGACAGCCCTGTTGGTGACACCTGGCTGCTTGGAAGAGGTCCCAAGCTGTCCTGTTGTTTCAAGTCTGTCAGATGGTGACAGGCTTCATGCTGCAGTGCCAGAGCTGGGCATGGTGGGCTGTCTCCCAGCAATGCCACCACCTCACTGGGACCATCTGGAGATTTTCCTGTCTGCTTCTTACATCTGCTGAGGTGTGTTTGCTGGAGGAGACCAGGCTTTCCAGTGCTTTTCCCTACAAGAGTTTTATTGTGACCTGATCTGTGGTCTTCCTGCTCTGGGAGGGGGTTGGACCAGATGATATCTCCAGGTCCCTTCCAATCCCTGACATTTTGGGATTTGAAGAACTTTGTGCCCACCCCCAACTTTTTATTGAAGATGATGTGGTTGATTTAATTATGAGCACAAAAATGGGGTTGATGGTGAAATCCATCAGCACAATCCCCTCCCTGAGCATCCTGCAGAGGTCCATTCAGTCCACCAGCCTGGGATGGCAGCTTTAGGTCTTCTGCCTTGTCCTCTGAGGCCTTTTTCTCTCTGTGGTTCCTATCTGTAGGAAATTAACTGCTACATTAAGTGGAAGCATTATTTATTCATAGGACAAGTGCCATGGGAGGTGAATCCCACATCCTCTACCTGAGGATGCTCTGTGTGAGCCTGGGAAAAGCATTAGATGCTTCAGCAGTGGTTTCCTTCATCCCTCTCCATCTTCTCTCTCCTTCCAGTGCCTGAAGGGGCTACAGGAAAGCTGGGGAAGGGCTGTTTGCCAGGACATAGAGACACAGGATGAGGGGCCAGTGGTTTGAAACTAGAGCAGGGCAGGGTTAGATGAGACATGAGGAAGAAGTTCTTCCCCTTGAGGGGGGGGAGACACTGAAAGAGGTGGAGACCCCATCTAAGCCTGGAGACATCCAAGGTTGGGGTTGCTGAGGCTCTGAGCAACCTCATCTAGTGCAGGATGTCCCTGTCACTGCAGGGGGTGGAACTTGGTGGCCTTTGAAAGCCCTTCTAACCCTGTGATTCTACGGTTTTTAGGGTGCTGCCCACCCACATCTGGAGAGATTGGAGTCTGGTTTAGGTTTAGATGAGACATGAGGATGTTCTTTCCCATGAGGGTGGGGAGACACTGGCCCAGGTTGCCCAGAGAGGTGGTGGAGGCCCCATCTAAGCCTGGAGACATCCAAAGTTGGGGTTGCTGAGGCTCTGAGCAACCTCACCTAGTGCAAGATGTCCCTGTCACTGCAGGGGGGGTGGATTAGATGCCTTTGAAAGTCCCTTCCAACCCAAAATATTCTACGATTCTCTGAACCTAGGGTGCTGTAAGGCAAAAACAACTGTGGAGCTGGTTCCTCCAGAGCCCACTGAGGTCCAGAGGTGGAAACTCTGGGGAGGCTTCTGCCAGTTAATCAACCCTTAATCTGTTGAGCATCCTTTGGAGCTGTAGTGACAGCTCTGCTCCCCGTGCTGCCATCACACCTCCTGCCTTCCAGTGGCCTGAAGCCTCCTGCTTCTTCATACATGGCTGCCCTTCCCCAATCAAACTTGTAATCTCAGTGAAGAATGAAATCACATTTGTTTGACAAGACCTGTTTCCTGTACGAGCCTGTTGACTGCTGCTAATTATACTCCCCTTCTTTAATTCTTTATGATTTGAATTACATCAGCTCTCTCTTTCATTATTTCCCCAGAAGTGATTTCAGGCTGAGGGAGACCTTGAGTGCCGACCGTTAGGATCCTCCTGCATCTCCTAAACTTCATCCTTCTGCAGGGAGATGTTTCTGCTTTAGTGCCTTCAAGGTCTTAAAAGCTTTCTTCTTCTCCCAGACCTCCCCCCCATGGGCTCTTACTTGCTAATCCTTGAAGTCTTTTTGAGTCTGTCACTGCAAAATGTCTTTGATTTTCTCAGTTTTTTCCCCTCTCCCCGTTCCAGTCCCTGAAGATTTAGAAGGATTTTACATTTTTTGTTTTACATTTTTCAGTCACAGTCTGTCCCCTGCCTCATGGTCTCCACCAGCTGGTGGATCTCATAGCTCTGGTCTTTTGGAAGTCTCCAAAGTGCTTCTGGTCTCATCTCTCCCATTCAGATTGGAGTCTGATGTAGGTTTAGATGAGGATGTTCTCCCCCATGAGGGAGGTGAGACACTGACCCAGGTTGAAAAAGTTGCATTTTTGAGCAGCTTGGTCTAGAGGAAGACTCTTGGATGGGGTCTGCAAGCAGAAGAAGAAGGGGATGGATTTAAAACTAGAGCAGGGCAGGGTTTGGTGAGACATGAGGATGAAGTTCTTCCCCAGAGAGGTGGACAGAAGAAAGAAATGCTTTGCTGTGAGGGTGGTGAGACAGTGGAAGAGGATACCCAGAGAGGTTGTGGATGTCCCCTCAATCCCTGGAGGTGTTTAAGGCCAGGATGGGTGAGACACTGAGCAACCTGGTGTGGTGGGAGATGTCGCTGCCCATGGCAGGGGGGTTGGAACTGGATGATCTTCAAGGTCCCTTCCAACCCAAACCATTCTATGATTCTCAGTTCCCCAGCTGGTGTAGAAGCAGGGATGCTCCCTCCTGCCCCCATCCTCCTTCATCCATCTGTGGCTTCTCCTCCATTCTCTTCCCTGGTGCTCCCTTTGCTCCTTGCAAACTGGGGATTTAATCCCGGCCTGGGGACATCGTGGTGCTGGGAGATGATGTGGCCAAGCTTGGTGTGATAGAGGAAATGTCAACATTTTCTTCTACACTTTTCCAACCCAAACCATTCCATGATTCTATGAAACTTTCTAGTGGCTGCCAGCCTACAAGATGGAGGAAGACTCTTGGATGGGGTCTGTAGCCACATGATGAAGGACAGTGGTTTGAAACTAAAGCAGGGCAGGGTTAGATGAGAAATGAGGAAGAAGTTCTTGCCCATGAGAGTGAGGAAACCCTGGAAGAAGAGGTTGGCCAGAGAGGCTGTGGATGCCCCCTCAATCCCTGGAGGTGTTTAAGGCCAGGCTGGATGAGGCACTGAGCAACCTGGTGTGGTGGGAGTTGTCCCTGCCCAGGGCAGGGGGGTTGGAACTGGATGATCTTGAAGGTTCCTTCCAACCCAAACCATTCTATGATTCATTGATTTTGACAAAGGGGGTGGGAAGGTGTCTGGAAACACAGTGATGGAAAGATCTATGTAGCTTTGTTCCCCTGCCCAGTTCTTCCTTCAGACAGTGACCAGTACTTGTGGAGCTTTCTTGTGGTTTCCCTCCAACCTGGCTGATCCCAGAATTAGATTTTTCAACCTATTGTGGAGGTGCCACAATGGAATTTCATGTGACCACAGTTTTTTGGGCTGCTTTGTGAAAACTTCGTGACTGAGAAGCCCAGAAATGAAGACAAACAATGGCTGTGGCTTCTCCCACCTCCACCAGGGCTGATGAGCAAAGAGCTGAGCTCTTTGGTCACTGTTTGCTCTTGACTCATCCATCCCAGCTGCAGCCAAAGTCTTAGATATTTGCTGGATGATTGAAGGAGACACATGTGGTTGGTAAAAGAGGTCCCTGGATGGTTGGTTGGTTGTGTATGAGCTGAGGAATCCAGCCTTGTCCTCCTGAATTTGTGTGGAATCAACATCCTTGATAAAGACATGGTGCTCCATCCTTCATAGAACCACAGCAAGGGAAGTTCTGATTTCATCTATGAGAAAAATAGAATGAAATTAAAAAAATCAAATTAAAATCACCCTGAAGCAGGACCCAGAGAGGTGACAGGATCTCCTTATCCTACTCCCTGCCCATGGCAGAGGGTTGGAACTAGATGATCTTTGAGGTCCCTTCCAACCCAAACTATTCTATGATTCTTTATGATTCTGTCTCCATCCCTGGGCATTGTCACTGCTTTTTTAATGAATTTTAACACTTCCAGTGTAGCATTTTGTCTGTATGCTTAGAAAAATGGTCCCAGCATGACTTTTAGATGTCTGCAGCCAAGCCAGAGGTGGGAGTTCCATAGGTTTCCCTTCCTAATCTGCTTCATTTCACCCCATTCACAATAAAAAAGGAGTTTCCTGGGTACTTTTGTGTCCCCTTTGTATATTTGGTATATTCCTACTCTGAGTTTGGCTTTTGTAGAAGTTATTGTCTTCATAGTTTGTCAAATTGTAGCTTTTAAAGAAAAAAAAATCCAAGTTTAAACTTTTCTTTGAGTCATGAAATCACAGAATGGTTTGAGTTGGAACAGACCAACCTTCTAAGGGTTCATCATCTCCTCCAAAACCTCACTGGTTTTCCTTTGTATGTTTTGCTTTTGGTTGTGAATTTTATGGATTTGGGGAAAATAATGTGCTTGGAGCAGTGGACAAAACCATTTCAGATTTGGAATGTCCTCTCCTTGGCCAACACAGGCTGTGATCATGGATGCTGGGGTAGTTATGTGCTTCCAGAGCTCTTAGGAGGTCCCAAAATTGTAGACCTTGGTGTGTTTAATTCATATTGTGCACTGAAATGATGCATTGAGGCTGTTCTCACACATCACAGGGTATGACAGAGCATATTGATGACAGATATTGACAAGTCCAATGTTTTCAGGCCATGTGAGATGTAGAAATGGGGTGGTGAGAGCTGGGTTGTTGTCTCTGTGTCCCATCACGTGGTGGGTTTCCATCACATGTGTGTTGTTGCTCTGTTTCATATCCCAAGCACCTTTGGGATTCATATTGGTGTGATTGTGCCTTCAGCAGCATCCTGGAGAAGATTTAGGAAGTTTAGATTAGATTTTAGGAAGAAATTCTTCCCCATAAGGGTGGGGAAACATAGGTCAAGGTTGCCCAGAGAGGTGGTGGAGGTCCTATCAAGCCTGGAGACATCCAAGACCAGGCTTGCTGAGTCTCTGAGCAACTTCATCTAGAGCAGGATGTCCCTGTCACTGCAGGGGGTGACACTTGGTGGCCTTTGAAAGCCCTTCCAACCCTATGATTCTGTGATTTGTTGGGTGCTGCCCACCCACCTCTGAAGAGACAGGAGTCTAGCTTAAGTTTAGATGAGATACAAGGAAGCTCTTTCCCATGAGGGTGGTGAGACACTGGCCCAGGTTACCCAGAGAGGTGGTGGAGACCCCATTCATCCCTGGAGACATCCAAGACCAGGCTTGCTGAGGCTCTGAGCAACTTCATCTAGAGCAGGATGTCCCTGTCACTGCAGGGGGAGGCACTTGGTGGCCTTTGAAAGCCCTTCCAACCCTATAATTCTATGATTTGTTGGGTGCTGCCCACCCACACAACCCCCTCAACCCACACCACCCCCAAATCCCTTACGTTCCTCCCCCAAATCCCTCATATTGCCCCTCTAAACCCCCTCAGCTCCGTCAGATTTCCCCCCAAAATGCCCCTAAAATCCCTCATGGAGAGATTGGAGTCTGGTTTAGGTTTAGATGAGATACAAGGAAGTTCTTCTCCATGAGGGTGGTGAGACACTGGCCCAGGTTACCCAGAGAGGTGGTGGAGACCCCATTCATCCCTGGAGACATCCAAGGCCAGGATTTCTGAGGCTCTGAGCAACCTCATCTAGTGCAGTATGTCCCTGTCACAGCAGAGGGTTGGACTAGATGGACTTTGAAGGTCCCTTCCATCTCTATGTTTTTCAGGGGGGTTGGAACTCGATGGTCTTTAAGGTCCCTTCCAACCCAAACTATTCTATGATTCTGTGTTCCTCTTGGGCTTTGATGACTTTCCAGTTTCTAGTCCCACCTGTGATGGATTAGCACACCAGTGATGGCTTGGTTAGACCCTCTCCTTTGTAGACAACAAGCCAGGATCTGGAGGAAAGACATTTTGGGGAGCTGACAGGAGGTCCATTTCTGTGGCTCACCACCCAAGAAGAATCAAAACAAAGAAAGAAACCACCTCTAGTTGGGGCTGAAGGATGTGGAAATCCTGGCTTCACACAGCAGATGAAGGAGTGTCTTCTGCTTTGTCTGGAGGAAAGCTTGTTAGTGGGCAAGGTCTGTTTAATTTAGCTGGGCAGGACTCTGTGGCTTGGAAGCTGGACTAATTCATACTGGGAGAGGAGCATGTTCTTAATAACGTGTCTAATTAACTGTGCAGCAGCTCACCCGGGGATGGAGTCGATCCACTTATTGCTCCTAATCTCTAGATCAAAAGGTGACTGGTTTCTCATAAACCCCTTTTGACCCCCGGGGTTCTTCCTTCCAGCTTGTGTCCTCCCCCCCTCCCCTGTCTCCAGCCATCCTCGGGCACGTGCTGGGATGAAGGGATGGCTGGATGGGCTGTTGGCTGCTTTAGAAATGGGTGAGATTTACTTCCCAGTGGGATGGAGCCGATGGGGATGTTCTGCTTGAGAGGAGAAGGCTCCAAAGGGACCTTCTGGTGGCCTCCCAGTGCATGAAGGAGCTACAGAAAATCTGGGGAGAGGCTTTTTGGCAGGGCATGGAGACACAAGATGAGGTGCAATGCTTTAAACTAGAGCAGGGCAGGGTTAGGTGAGACATGAGGAAGAAGTTTTTCACCAGGAGAGTGGTGAGACACTGGCCCAGGTTGCCCAGAGAGGTGGTGGAGAACCCATCAAGCCTGGAGACACACAAGGCCAGGCTTGCTGAGGCTCTGAGCAACCTCATCTAGTGCAGGATGTCCATGTCACTGCAGGAAGTTGGACTAGATGGACTTTGAAGGTCCCTTTCAACCCAACACTATGATTTTTGAGATATGAGGGAGAAGTTCTTCCCCATGAGGGTGGGGAGACACTGGCCCAGGTTGCCCAGAGAGGTGGTGGAGGAGACATCATCCCTGGAGACATCCAAGGCCAGGTTTGCTGAGGCTCTGAGCAATCTCATCTGGTGCAGGATGTCCCTGTCACTGCAGGGGGTGGCACTTGGTGACCTTTGAAGGTCCCTTCCGACCCAGCACATTGATTCTTGAGACATGAGGAAGAAGTTCTCCCTCATGATGTGGTGAGACACTGTCCCAGATTGCCCAGAGAGGTGATGGAGGCTCCATTCATCCCTGGAGACATCCAAGGTTGGGCTTGCTGAGGCTCTGAGCAACCTCATCTGGTGCAGGATGTTCCTGTCACTGCAGGGGGTGGCACTTGTTGACCTTTGAAGGTCCCTTCCAACCCAACACATCCTATGATTCTGCTTTAATCCCCCCCCTCAGCATCCCAGCAGATCTGGCTCTGCTCCCCTCCATCCTCCTTGGGCACCACACAGCAAAATTCTCCCTGGTCATCCCCATCTTTCAGAAGCTTCAGATTGAAGGGGATAAATGCCAAGATGCCTGGACACAAGGTTCTTGTTGCTGCAGGTGGACATCTCCCATCTGTGGGCATCACAAACACCATGAGGGTGCTGAGTGGCCACAAACTGGGGGATGGGGAAGACTTTTATTTTTTTTCCAGTGGGAAATTTAACAGGAATATTGGCTGCCTCCTTCTGCAAGATGCTCCTTTATCTCAACAAACCTGGGGGAAAGTCCTTGAGCTGCTGCTGGGCAACATCACACCAGATGTTTGTGCTTCACCCCTCTGACCTCGGGATCGATAGAGCCGTGAACTGCCCTTTGTTCTCCTGGCCCTGTGGCTGGACTCCTGCTGCCACCTCTGTCACCACCAGCCTGGCTGCACACACCAGCCTCTGGGCTCAGCTGGGGGGGTGTCCTTGTTACCCCCAGGTTGGTGGGAGGATGTCAGTACCCAGAATTCTTCTGTGCCCCCTCCCTTCCTCCCTCCCTCCCTCCCTGCCTTCCTCTCTCCCTTCTTCCCTCCTTTCCTTCTCTCCCTTTCTCCCTCCTTCTCTCCCTTTTTCCCTCACTTCCTTAGTGAAAACCATGAGGGCTGCAGCCAAAAGGGGTTTGAACCCATTTTCTCCACACATTTGGTTTGTGGATGCTCAGTGTTGTGTTTTCCAGTGGCTGATGTTTCTCTGTAGGGAGCAGAAAAGCTCTTTTTTAAGCATTTTTTTGTTGGGGAGAAGGGTGGCCAAGGCAGATGGCATCCCCAAGTGCTCACGAGCCTTTGTAGTGAAAACCATGAGGGCTCTGCCCTATCCCATATTGGAATATCTGTGTATTTGATTGAGCTGTCCCCTGGGCTACCATTTCACTTTGGGGGGGCTTTTTTACACCATGATGTCATGCTGGAGGGATCTAGGGGTGCTTCTCAGTGCCAAGAAACCAAACCTGTGCATTGTAAGGGAACAAGGTGCTTCAGCAACCTGGTGTAGTGGGAGGTGTCCCTGCCTATGGCAGGGGATTGGAGCTAGATGATCTTGAAGGTCCCTTCCAACCCAAACCATTCTGTGATTCTGTGATTCTATCTGGAGCTGGAGAACCTTGGGGTAATAGGGTGGGGAGGGCTCCTTGCCTCAGTTTCCCTACAGACTGCTGGGGAAGAGCATTATCTCCACCACATCTGAAGGAAGAAAGAGAAGCTATCAGAGATAAAAGGCTCTGAAGGTCCCATTGTCTCATTTCATGCTCATGTTTTCAGCAGGGAGAGGCTGTGGGGGTGCCAAAGGACTTTTGAATAGGGTCCAGGATGGCAGGACTAGGAGTGATGGATGCAAATGGGAAGAGGGGAGATTTAGGCTGGAGAGAAGAAAGAAGTTTGCTGTGAGGATGGTGAGACACTGGCAGAAGTTGCCCAGAGAGGCTGTGGATGCCCCCTCAATCCCTGGAGGTGTTTAAGGCCAGGCTGGATGAGGCACTGAGCAACCTGGTGTGGTGGGAGGTGTCCCTGGGCATGGCAGGAGGTTGGAACTGGATGATCCTGAAGGTCCCTTCCAACCCAAACCATTCTGTGATTCTCAGCTCCCCAGCTGGTGTGGATGCAGGGATGCTCCCTCCTGTCCCCAATCCTCCTTCATCCATCTGTGGCTTCTCCTCCATTCTCTTCCCTGGTGCTCCTTTTGCTCCTTGCAAACTGTCCCTGGGGATTTAATCCCATCCTGGGGACATCTTGGTGCTGGGAGATGATGGGGCCAAGCTCGGTGTGATACAGGGAATGTCATCATTTACTTCTCCCCTTTCTTAGAACAGAGCAGCTTGAAGGATGTTCTTGAAATCCAAAGTCCTGTGAGTCACAAGCTGCATGAAGAGTTAATTATTTTCTCTCTGAGCTGGAGTAAACACAAGGCTCAGCCCACACAGGGGTTTCTTCATGCATCTCTAAATCCCTGAGAGTGTGAAGGGATAGATGGGGCTGGTGGCTTCCTGCAGCCCTCTGGCTGCTCTCCAGACCTCTGCTCTCCAGGCTGGATAAATCAGGAGCCACAGAGGAGTTGCTGCATCCTCTGAAGGTGGGAGAGGTATCTCCCCTAAAATCAAGGAGGTGTTTTCCACTCCAAGGGGATGTTTGGAAACCCACAGGTGGGTTTGGAATGTCTCCAGAGATGGAGACTCCACCACCTCTCTGGGCAGCCTCTGCCAGGGCTCTGCCATTCTCATAGTGAAGAAGTTCTTCCCCCTGTAAAATTCCTGTGCCAAAAGGAAATTATCTTAAGTTGCACCAGAGGAGGATTAGGATGGATATCAGGAAAAAAATTGGCACAGAGAGGGTTCTCAAGCATTGGAGAGGCTGCCCAGGATAGGGTTTGAGGCCCCATACCTGGAGGGATTTAAGAGCTGGGCAGACAGAGAGCTCAGAGTGATGGTTTAGGGCTGGTTCTGGTCAGAGTTGGGTTGTAAGAACTTCCTCCTCATGTTGAGATGGAACTTCCCATGTTCAAGTTTGTCCCTGTGCCCTCTTGTATTGTCTCTGGGCACAAGTGGACACAGATTGGCCCCATCCTCCTGATACCCCCCCTTCTGTGACCATTGGTGGGATCCCCTTCAGCCTTCTTTTATCCAGACCTAAAAGACCCAAATCCCTCAGCCTTTCTTCCTATGTTCTAGTCCCCTCAGTATCCTCTTGGCCCTGAAAGAGCTTCATGTGTGGATGAAGAGGGGAGTGCTGAGATGGCAGAGGGCTGAGAACCACGTTGGGAAGCTGGAGAAGAGCAGAGAGCCCTCTTCTTCCCTTTCTCCTGGCTGCATTCTTGGGATTTCAGGCACATCCCATAGGTCAGGCTCCATCCCTGAGTAGGAGCTGTGGCTGGAACCCTGCAGAAATCCCTTTTTGATCTTTAGGGTCCCTTCCAATGCAAACCATTCAGTGATTCTTCTGGGTTTGAGGGATTGTTGGGAGTGCAGGATGAACTCGTTGCTCCCTCACGTGTTTTTCTCCTGCAGACTTTGATTTATAAAAGGCTGCTTCGTGCTGAGTCGGGGATAGGGAGGGGGGGGGAG
>VZTY01019080.1:0-29667 GCA_013400935.1 Turnix velox
GAGTGCACACTGTTGGCTCATAAATTTGAAGATACAGCAATTTTTTGTCTCTACCTTTCTTGTCCTTACTAAAACAACCTACATGTATCAATGTATCACACACATACCCAAAACTGTTAAAGTCTGTCAATTAGTTACATTAAAAGAAGCTAAGTTAAGCAGGTAACATCAGATTGGTCAGCCTGGGTTTTACTGTAACTGGTGGAGTTAAAACAATGTAACAGAAAAGAATTGAGTCAATTTTTCATAGACCTGTTCTTCTAGCATGCTTCACTGTTACAAAATTGAATAGGACATTTGTGAATTATTAATTATGGAATTAAAAACTGTGGATCTATGTAGTTAGTACTTCAAGGCCTACCTCTACCATCAAGTTAGAAAGAATCTCCTTGAAAAAATCCATTCAAGTCTGACTAATATTTCATAGGAAGCAGAGACTGTGCCATAGTTTTTTTTAATATGGAACAGAACCTCATTATGTGGCGGCAATTCCAAATTACATGAACAGAATTTTCTTGATTTACTGGCAAAGTTATTTTTCAGTGCTACAGTTAGTGGCCACCAGCATGCTTTAGAGCCAAAACAAGGTTCAAGTAGTCCCACCCTGGTAACTTTCTAGCCTGGCTTTGGATGCAGTCACTTAGAATTCCATGTCTACTAAAAAAANACTGTTACAAAATTGAATAGGACATTTGTGAATTATTAATTATGGAATTAAAAACTGTGGATCTAACTGTGGATCTGAAAAACTAACTTGAAGTTAGTACTTCAAGGCCTACCTCTACCATCAAGTTAGAAAGAATCTCCTTGAAAAAATCCATTCAAGTCTGACTAATATTTCATAGGAAGCAGAGACTGTGCCATAGTTTTTTTTAATATGGAACAGAACCTCATTATGTGGCGGCAATTCCAAATTACATGAACAGAATTTTCTTGATTTACTGGCAAAGTTATTTTTCAGTGCTACAGTTAGTGGCCACCAGCATGCTTTAGAGCCAAAACAAGGTTCAAGTAGTCCCACCCTGGTAACTTTCTAGCCTGGCTTTGGATGCAGTCACTTAGAATTCCATGTCTACTAAAAAAAGCAGTAACAACGCGTCTGTACTTCATAGTTCAACAGTAATGTCTTGCTGGAAAACCTACCCCTGTAACTCAATGCTGCATTAAAGGAAAATGGCCAAGATTGTAATCTTTTTAATCTGAATCATATCTCCTTTTAAGAATCCACTAAAAACCAGTATGTTAGTTCATTTTGGTCTCTGTGATGCACACAAGATAGGACAGAGATGATCAGCTGCAGTTACCCTACTGCTCGGCTCAGCCAATAAATTGCTCCACTCTCCAAGCAGCTGTTTCTCTTTTAGGTTAATGTAACTCTTGTAGACCATACCCCTTCTCAAGAGAAAACACCAGCACAGTTGGAAGCTGGAAAGACTCATCTCAATAACAGAAGCAAGGTGCCAGCAGTATCAGCAGCAGTTTGTTAATAAAAATTTCATGATAGGAACAGCAACTGCATTTTGGTTGAGCTTGTTTAGAAAAAAAAACAAACCAAAAAACAAAAAACCAAACCCCCAAACAAAAAAAACCCCCAAAACAATAATTACACCCAAACAAAAACCAGCAAACCAAATGCAAAACCCTGCCTTTTTTTCTTAGCTGCATGTGCCTCTTAGATGTAGTGCTCCTTTTTTCCTGAAGTGATTGATGGCTGAGTGAGAGGAGATCAGCCAGTCCCAAAATGGGAGTGAACTGCACTTATGCAAATACTCAGTATTAGAATTCATATGTTGCTGATGATAATTGGTATAATGTAGCTTTGTCCTTTATTCTACTTCCAGGGCATAGTCTGGATTTTATTTGAATCATACCAGAAGTAGCTCCACCAATGTCAGTCAATTTATACTTGTTTGTGTCACTGTAAGAAAATTTACTCTAGGGGATGAAAGACAATTAACAAACCTGAGCTTTTATATTAGACTTTGAATAAGAATTGTTTCCAATTCCTGGAAACATTTTCTTTTCTCTTGAGACTTGTACAACCATTTTTGTCTACTAAATGGTACTGAGAATTACTTACAAAATGGTAATTAATGCCAGAGGTTTGTGTTTTCTGTAAATGTGACCTGACCCATGGAGAGCCAAGTTTCATAGAAAGGACATAAAAGGCAGGGAAAACTGGAGAATAATTTCTATTGCTTCATTGCAGGTTGACCAATGCAGTGTCAAAGGGTTGAATCACTTCTCTTGCTATGGCTGATGGAAAAAAATAATAAAAAATTCTGCAAATTCTTAGAACAAAAATCTTTCCTTCACTATTTTTTTGTTTGGTTTTCCTTTTACAATTGCTAACGTAGTGGGATTGGTACCTTAGCCGGATCCTACAGTACCTTTCTCCCTGGGAGGGAAATGATGGGGAGAGCTGCAAAGACCTGAACTCCAAGAAGAAAAGGGTGAGAAGACACAAAACATTAGGATCCGAATGCTGTTACTGCATTACAAAGTATTTAGGAAAGGTAGAGCATCCAAGAAAATGTCACCACAAAATTGCAACTACTGCTTCTTCCAGCAGCCTGTAGTGGAAATGTTGGGCAACTTGCTGCTTGTTTTCTCTTACCATATGTGTCAGTTGTGAGGCCACACAGTTGTTGTTAGAGCTCAGATGCGTGACATCAATTAAGCAGTGACTCTGACCACACTGTAAGCTACTTTGCCCCAGAGAAACCTCTGAAGGACTGGGGAAATAAGTGCTTTCACAGAATCACAGAATATCAAGGATTGGAAGGGACCTCAAGAAATCATCTAGTCCCATCCCCCTGCCAGAGCAGGAACACTCAGATCAGGTCACAAAGGAAAGCATCCAGGCAGAGTTTGAATGTCTCCAGAGAAGGAGACCCCACACACTGTGCCACTGTTCTCTCACCCTCACCCTAAGTTTTTTCTTGTGTTTCTGTAGAATCTCCTGTGTTCCAGCTTGCACCCATTGCCCCTTGTCCTACCATTGTAGGTCACTGAGAAGAGCCAGGCTCCATTCTCCTGACTCTCACCCTTCATATATTTATAGGCATGAATGAGGTCACCCCTCAGTCTCCTCTTTGAGCTAAAAAGACCCAGCTCCCTCAACCATTCCTCAGAAGGGAGATGCTCCAATCCCTTCATCATCTCTGTGACTCTGTGCTAGACTCTCTCCAGCAGTTCCCTGGCCTTCTTCAACTGAGGGCCCCAGAACTGGACTCAATACACCAGAGAGAGTAGAGGGGAAGGAGAACCTCTCTCGACCTACTGACTACACCCCTTCTACCACACCCCAGGATGCCACTGGCCTTCTTGGACACAAGGGCACATCACTGGCTCATGCTTATCGTGGAGGCCACCAGGACAGTTGAAAGGGAATGGCAAATAGCACTGTAACTCACTTTTCATTGGCTGTGTATAAGCGTTGGCTCTTAATAACATCTTCTTTAGATTATTTATACAGTCTATTTGCCATTATCCATATCAGTTCATGCCCTTCGTGTGTTTTAGATAACATTGTTGTGTTTCCTCTGACTTAACATTTAATTTGCTGTGAACATGCCAATAGAGTAGTTCTGTGCTGCCTCTATCTGACCCCTTCCATAAGTTATTTCTTAAGCAACTATTCATTATCACAGTTTGTAAATTCAGCTTTCATTGTGGATGCCTCTGTAGCTGCACTTGCATGTTCTCTTTGCCCATGTTTCTTCTGTTTAAATTTATATCTGGTATTTAAATGCTGAGAAATCTTTCTAGAGTGAAAGGGAAGAATGTATCCTGGGAGAGTGAGCAACGGCCAAATATGAAGTTCCCTGGAATATGATCTTTTACAGACTTGGGATTTACATGTGGCTTTTCCTAGAAAATTGGCCACCCACATGAGTTGTAATTAGACCCAAACTACTTCTCCCTGCTATATGACCCTCCAGCCTATTTTCATTCAAGATTCATTAAATACACCATTGAGCCAGGATGGGTCATGAGAGACAATCAGCTAAATCAAGAGAAATGTTTATACCAAAAAGCTCAAGATACCATCTAATCCCAACCAAATACTTGGCCAAAAAAATGAATATTGACTGGTTTGCTAGTGACTTACTGATGTTGAATGCTAATGATTACAAATGTAAACATAAGATTTAAAGGAAGCTTTCAGGCCCTGTACAATCTCAGTACTTGCTGTACTCGAACTCAGAGGTTCCTGATTAGATGGGACGGAAAGCATCTGCCGAAATGTAACTACAAAAAGTGTGTGCAGTGAAGACAGAAGACAGCTCTTAGACCACAGGCATCTATGAGATATCACGATCACCTTTCTCCTCATTGCTGACTCCTCAATTATATGGGAATCCAGACCCTTGCACAGGATCAGTATAGTCCTTTAGGATTTGTTGGAATTAAGAAAAGGTATTGTTTGGTTTGGGGTTTTTTCTCTTCTGGATCTCATAGTGCATGTGAATCTGATGTCCAAATGAAACCTGTGAGATTGCAGGACTGCTGACAGTGAGACACGTGGCATTTGGTTTGTTTGCTTATTTTTCATCTCTAGCCTTTTCAAAAGGTATTTTTCAGCTTAGACTTCAATTTGTGTTACAAGACAGCTTGCCTCTACCAGAAGAAAACTGTCTTTATCACAGAAAATCATCCTGAGACAGGCTTTCAAAAAAAGTGGGTTTTCTTTATAAAACTGAGAAAGACTCAGAGGAAATTTCCTCAGAGAGAATACCCAAGAAGATAAAGAAGATAATTGTCTCCTTTTTAGAGCAAAAGAAGTGAACCAGGGTGCTCCCATGTAGTAAAAAACAATAACAGAAGAAGCATCATTTGAGACATTCTGTCATTGCCTTCTAGGAGTCACCTGGACCCCAAAAGCCACCACTGCCACACACTAGAGGCAGGATGTGTTTCACTGAACTGCTCTTGGGTCACACAATAAACCCGTTCTCTGCTTCTTGGTGTGCTAGAAAAAGGAACTGTGTGCAACAGTGTGGCACTGGCACTACCCATCTTCCAGGTGAGACAACGGCTGGGGCAGGTGGCAGTGCCCAAGGACTGATCTAGGAGAACACAGCAGTAGTGAACTGGTCACACATTGCTTGAGGAATGACCTCAAGAGGGACTGCCATCTGGCAGCGCAGATCTGTATCAGTGCTGTCAGTAGCTGCAGATGGGCATTCATGCCCAAATGAGGGGCTCCACTAGCACTATCATTGAACCATGAAGGAAGTGCAGAAGAGAAGTAATGTGTATCAAGGACCATGGAAAAACTTACTGACTTTGATCAAACAGTCCTATCCAGGTGAGTGAAAAGAGGGAGAATTTTACTTACTATTTGTACAAACATACAGTTGATCCATAGACCTATTTTCCAAAACTAATGTGGTAATCCTTTCCCCTTAATAAAACTGTAGCTTCTGAGCTCTTTTTGTACACTCAAGGAAAGGTGTTTATCATTTCCTTGTGCTGGGTGAGGCTTCAGAATACCAGCACCAGGAGCATCACAAAGAAACTTAGATTTGAAAATCTGACTTTTTTCTGCCAAGTACCCTGTCAGAAGGATTACAGTTCACCAGCCTGTTCCCACTAACACGTTTCCACAGCTTTTTTGCAGCTTTTTGCTGATTGCATCTGTGGTTGTTTCTCTAATCAGGAATTTCTAGTCACCCCCTTGTAGGCTCTTCACAATTATTTATTTGCCTATATCTCTGCTGTCCTGCCTGCTACTTTCTGTCCTCCTTTCCTTAGGCTCCTCTTTTCCTTCATCTCATTCCTTTTCCTGCACTAGTTTGCAGTTTTGTGTTTTTTACCACAAAAGACATTGAGGTCATCCAGAGAAGGGCAACAAAGCTGATGAAGAGTCTGGAGAACAAGTCTTATGAGGAGCCAGCTGAGGGTGTTTGGTTTGTTTAGGCTGAGGGGAGACCTTACTGCTCTCTACAAGGGCCTGAAAGGAGGTAGTAAAAAGGTATGGGGTTAATCTCTTCTCCCACATAACAGGTGAGGACAAGAAGAGATGGTTAGTCTGGATATGAATTAAAAAATGTACACTGAAGTGGTTGTCAAGCATTGTAACAGACTTACAGAAGTAGTTGTTGAGGCACCACCCCCCGAGGAATTTACCAGATGGGTAGAACTAGAGCTTGGAGAGATGGTTCAGGGATGTTTTTTGTCAGAGCTAGGATGATGGTAGGACTTGGTGATCTAAAAGGTCCCTTGCAATCAAGAACATCTATAACTCATAGCACAAAGGTAAAACATGACGTAGCACAGCTTTCTCCTGATTTTTCTCATTGAACCAGTCTGAATGTGAATACAGTGAAAGATAAAAAGGCTTAAGCTGAGATATGCCCTTGGGCTTTGTGATTATGGAAAGCTGAAAGGTTGTTCCTTTGTGTATTTGAGGATAGAGTTTACATTTACTCAACTGTTCCCCACTCCTGTTTCCTCCATCCATTCACAAGATAAAGCTGCTATCTAAATCAACAGCTTATCACATTGTTGGAACAAAATCAATTTCATTTGTTTCAAATTGGAGTTATTCCCAGTTCTTAGTAGTAAAACAAATACATACAGGAAGACACATGCTACGAGTCACTCATGTGGTAGAGTAAGACTACATGCATAATGTGGAAAATGGAATGGCAATGACTGAACTATATCTATAAACAAATTTTAACACCACTGAAATGTACTAACCTTTCTTGAGGATACTGTTTGCTCACAAAACAAAAACCAAAGCTTTATCTCAACAAAGGAATGTTTTGACTTTTGAGACATTTGGAAGATGTCTCTTTAATGTGTACATTAATGTGCATTTATACTACTTAGCTTTTTTTTTTTCCCATTGTACTTTAATTCATTGCTAGATCTGGGATTTTAAGAGCAGTGGTCAGATCCAGTTTCTGTAGTGTTTCAGTGACTACTGTTGCCATTTTGCTCTTTAGCAGAGTTGCCCTGTGTCTGAGCTAGACATCACTTACTTGCCTTTCCATGAAAGATCTTCCACAAAAAATTGTCAAGGTGTTGCATTCCTAAAGCATCACATGCAACTAATATCTTAGTTTTCCTTCTGTGTTGCCTTTGTGTCTTAATTTTGGATGAGTACAAACAGCACTCTATAGCCAGCATAATCAGCAGGGTAATACAGATTTTCTCCTACCAGAATACCTGATTTATAAACCCTTCCATCTCTGCGTGCCATAGGTATTTCTCCAGAAGCTATGAATATCCACCTTGTTCCTCATTGGTTCCTGTCACCACCACCTGGCTTCATAAATGCATTTTTTCAAAGTGTAATTAGTAGCACATAGCAGACTTCCATCTATGCCACTTGGACAAAGTCTCTAACTACTCCACCAGTCCTCTCTTCTGCTGCTTTTCAGTATTATTTCACTCTGAGGGTAAAGAATTTCTTTCTTATATCCCACCTTTATTAAAGGAGGAGCTGTAGCACAATAGAGTTGTGGCTCCTCCACTGGATCCACCTGTGTACCTTGAAAGGCTGGAGTATTATCAAAGCATATGTTCATAGAAGCACCAAGTTCGTGTTGCAGTATTGGAAATGTATGTAAATTTACTAAGAATGTAAATGTACTTGACCTGTGTATTTTTCTAATTTCTTTTGACTCAGTAGAATACGCAACAGGTTGCATATTA
The DNA here is from genome assembly GCA_013400935.1 of Turnix velox. NCBI lineage: Eukaryota > Metazoa > Chordata > Aves > Charadriiformes > Turnicidae > Turnix > Turnix velox. The sequence continues at coordinate 7,672 of VZTY01019080.1, forward strand.
TTTCATAATCATAAATAATCACAGTCTAAATTTGTCACTGATCTTTTTAATTGAAAAGAACAACAATTTGCTCTTAGCAGAGCAAATGTTTTGAGATTTCATAATTAAAAAAAGAGAGAAAAGCAACAAGTTCAGGACACATTTGAGTGATGTTTTATAATCTAAGGTATCCCTCTTCTGATTGCTAAAACTTTCTTGCTTTTTGCTGTGCTAAAGGCAAAAGGTTTCTGTCATATCATTTTCTTCTTCCTGTTTATAACAGGAAGAAGTAGTTTAAAATAGTATTTAATTGAAAATTAATTTTAAACTAAGCCATGCAGGTTGAATAAACAATACAGACTGACAATTGAATATGCATTGAATATGAAGCTCATTCAGAGCATAAGCCACTGCATTACTTTTAATACAATTGTACAGAAATATCAGTTTTTAAGGGGACATTGATTATATCAATGTTATTAGGAGATTCTGCTTATAACTTGCTATACTTATAATACGTGCATGTATATTGTACACATTAAAAATTGTATTGTAAACATTAAGAATTAGTTGAGAGCATCAAGCCATTGAAATAAGCAGGATGTATTTTATAGCTAGAGAAGATTGAATTTTTGGGGATAAAACTGGAACTAGAATTGAGCTTTTAATTTTATTTTTTTTTTTGCAATTACTTTCCAGAAAAGTAAAAATCTTCAAGCTAATAACAGGCAGATAAGGTATCATACCCCTCTCTTCTTGGAAGCTCAACAATGATTACTAACTTCATAGTGTGAATCTCATCAGTTTGGCAATTTCTAAAATGATTACCATTCTAAAATGTACTGGTGTGAAAAGGTGAGATAAAATATGGTCCATGTACTGGGGCATTTGGAGGGTTACTGGATGAAGAGAAAATCAAACTTATGGCAGACAACCCCCTAGCAATTTCCTGTTCTGTAGCATAAAAACAGAAACACACTTTTACTCTTTTTTGTAATATCAGGAGAATTACATGCTTCTGGAAGGTTGTTTACACCAGGCAATTAATAGTATTATTAATAGTAACTCCAGGGGTGTTTCAGAGCATAATTTGTCATGTCTTGTACCAACTCAGTTAAGATTAATCAAAATGGTGTATTATTTCTTATGGATTTGAAGTTTTTGCCTTCACTGCTTCACCTGTACACATATTATTATAGGTATCTAGATTAAGAGTCCAGGTCATGGTAGTTAAACACACATTTTCAGGTTTAGAACATTAATTAAAATACAGCAGTGGAGTGTAAATGTAAATGAAATTATGTTAATGAACAACTCTAGCACTAACATTGCAACTGATGTAAGCATTTCAATAGTTTTCCCTCTATCTTAAAATAGTACTTGTAAATTTTTTCAATAAAAACTTGTTTATCTAATACAATCTGAGTATATTTTTCATTTAATCCTAAGTATCAAGAACTCAATCTTGAGATGAAATATAATTTGTGGAAAAAGTTCTTTTGTTTCCTTTAGATTCCTATCCAAACTTTTCTTCAGGGCTCTATTTTCATTATCAAATTAAAGAAATAGAAATGTTGTCCTTTTTCAAGATTCACTGTGAATTCTTATAATGTTGAACAGCTGGATCCACACAGCAGGGTCCTCAAAAGAATGTGCATTTAGCAGTTCCATTCACATCATCTTAAATCATGTTGGTGAATCCTGACTAACAGTCTAATTTTCTATGCTGTTTACTTCACTTCGTAACATTTTTCAGTGGAAGTTTCAGCACTAAGCCTATTATTTTTTCTCTCATACCCAAGTTGCACATTTTATTTATTATAGTCACTTCTGGGGCAGCAGAAATAAGATGTTCATCCAATTCCAAAGCAACAGTGAAACCTAAATGCCTTACTATTTCACTTTACCCCACCTACTCATTACATTTCTCTTTGCCTGGATAAAGTATAAGGATTTCCTAACTGATTTTCAGGCATCTTTCCCTGAAAATAATGAAGCTCGACTCAAATGGTAGGTCATTGCTAACCCAATATTGCTAACACCCATGCTAGCATCCAGTGACATCCTAACTGGAATTCAACTGTTTCCATGTAATTATATTTTTATCAGTGTTGATACATCTTCTTTTTTTCATGTCTGGTGGCACATAAGAGAATTCTACAGTCTGCATGTAAATTACAGACTCTTAAGGATCCTTCATCAAGAAAGTTATTACAGGAATGGAAATTATTATAATAATTGCTGGTATAATAATATACTACAACATGCTCCTTTTGAAGAGTGAGGTGATTCAGAAGGAAAACTAAAGACTTTTTCATCCTCTTATACAAACATCGACCTGGGTGTGTAGCTCAGTTGGGAAAGCATCAGACTCCTAACCTGAGGAGGTTGACCTTGACCTGAGGAGGTTCAAGGGTTCAAGTCCCTGTCCATGTATGAGGTTTGTCAGAGTTGGGCTGATGGTTGGACTTGATGATCTGAAAGGCCCGCAAAAACCTAGGTGATTATGAAATAGTATTATGAATTTTACTAATAACTTTTAGCTTACAATGGAAGTGTACATACTATTATTTCTTCTGCAGCTTCCTTTCTGTTATTCCACAAACTGGAGCATACCCACAAGAAGGACTTCCATATCCTTACGTGTTGGGGGCTTTATCAGCAGAAATAACCAAATTAAAATGTCAATATTTAGTTATTTATACCCTGTTCAGATAACTAAATGTTTTAACAAGGAACACAAATTTACCAAGTCAGCATAAATAATCTAAATCTAAAAAGTGCAATATGAAACCATCATATATGCAATTATTATACCAAACAAAATAACTTCAGTGTAGCCAAATATATTTCTAAGACTTCATTAACAAAACCTTTTGCACTAAGAAACGTTGACCACAGTAACTGCAGATTTTGAATCTTCAGAAAACATAGAAAAGGTTTGATTTTTAACTCAGATAATTGGGTTTTAAAAAAAGTGCTATAAAAGCTACATGTTTTCAGAAGGGGGAAAAATATTGTTTGTGGCTCAGCTGCACTTTATCAGAATAATGAGACACCTGACAGTGCCTGACCATAGCAGAGGTGTTTCACCTCTCTCCCTGGCTGCCTGCAATGTCTCTCCTTCCAGCAAAGAACAGTCGTCCATCAAAGACAGTGTTAAGAAAACTGATTTATCTTCATTATCAGACTTCTCACATGAACTGGGTGGACCCAGAGTATCTGGAAATATTTTGGGTACACAGAGCTCATCTGTTGGTAGTTTATTTGACATGAATAATGATTGCTTCTCACTTTTTCAATCAAATCAAATTGGTAGACTTTTTCCTCCTACTTTTCTGGCAATAGTAAAACTAATTTTCATTTTGACATCATACATGAGTTAGTTTCTAAACCCTAACTAATGAATATAAATATCCACTACTTTGCCCTGACAGAATAGAGATCTACTCCCAAAAATATTCTTCTTCACCTATATGTTGATTTCAGTCATATTAAACATTGTTCTCAACATACAGAAGTTACTCAACCTGTCCATAGCACTATGAATTCTTTAGAATTTATTGCCTTTTGCATTTGCTACAACATCTGGAAAACATAATCTGTATCAATACTTTTTCTTATCTCACAGTAACACCCCATCTACTTTGAGGAGAATGTCTGTTCTCAATATTGCTACCTTTCTTAAAGAAAAAATACCACACATTAGTTAAAAGAATGTAAAGATTTAACATATTTTTCTTCATCTGTGTCCAAGTAGTTAATCACCTGATTTCAGATATGGCAGCTGCTTCCTGTGAAATAAGAGTATCAGCAGTATTGTGTCTGTATTGAGCTGATTCCAGGAAAATTATTTTATGCTAGAAGGGAAATGTATGGAAATACTTCTTCCAGCACTATTCCCATAACAAACATGAAAGGAACATCTTCTTTGCTTTTTGGAGGAGATATAACAGAAAAAATTATCAATAATTTATTGTGATCAGCACAACACATGTTATGTGTTATGTTGTGATTTTTGGTTTTGGTTTGTTTTGGGGTTTTTTTAATGAAACCTGCAGCATGTGAAGGAGATGAGAAATAATGTGCAAAAAAGAGGGTTTGCTTGAAATTTGGCATTCATCAACGAGTAAAGAAAGCACAGGACTTGTAATTAGTTTGCTTTTTATTTTTTTTTTCTCTTCTGAATGGTTTTATGCTTTAGGACAGGCTGCTGTGTTTAATGAAGGCGTGTGCTACATGTGAGGTTGCATTTTTTTCTGGGTACTGTTCTTTACAGAATTAAATATGTTCAAAACTTCATGTTATGTCACCAGCAATTAGTGTCTTGATGAGAGTAGTCACCCTCATACAGAACATTGCTCAGCAAGGTTTTTTCTTTGACCTGTATACTCTTAAGCTTCCCTCATGCTAGAACAGCTCTAGAAGCACCTGTGAAACAGTTATGATTATAATCTTTTTATTACCTTAAAGACAACAACCTTTGTGACTGTGACTCAGGCCTTTCCCTCATTTGATGTTCTGAAGAGTTTTCCATCCTTTTAAGCATTATAGTTTTCTGTCACAGATGCAACACAGCTGAGATTTGCAACAGATTGTGGGGTTTTTTCAGTTTCCAATATAATCTTTTACTAGGATTAGACAAGATGTAAGGGAGGAAGTAAAGAGTATCTGTTTCTACATTGGATTTATTTTTTAATAGATGTCTCTCCTGCTTTTTGAGTCAAGATTGTGAACTGTTTCACTATGGTAGAAATGAGACAGAGCTGTAGAGTGTCTGGTCATTCAACTTTTAACTGGGGGACATGCTCTCATTTGTTCTCATGGCAGCAATTAGAACCTCCTTCACCCCTGTTTCTTAGTGCTTGTGTGCGTTACTGGCACACAGTTATATAAAAACATCATGAGGAAAGATTCAAGGCTGAGTATACATGACATGCTGACGTGCATAACACAAGCTGTAAACCAACCTTATAAGCTGGAGAAAAAACCCCAAATCTATAAAACTTGCCTGAGTGGAATTGGTTTCTCAGTGCTGCATAATCCTTCCTCAAACAGAGCATCCCCCCCAGCAGACCCAGCTTGCTCAGCCTCTAGCTAGTAATACATGTTCAAACTGGCAGGATCCCAAATAGATAGGTTTTCTTGAAAACAAGGTAGTGATGGGTTCAATCTCTCTGGCATGAGACCAATAATCACACAGTCCAGTTGCTGCCACCTTCCAAATGTTCTCCATGTTCTTCATGTCTCCCTTGCTCTTGTATGAGTGAGAACTTGTGATTCTCTTGCAAGAGTCAGGTAACTTAGCCCTTAAAAACAAAAGCTGTGCAGGAAGGATTCAAAAAAACCACCTTGGTTTTTCTTTTGGAGTGGGCAGTTTCAAGTTCACTTCAAAACTAAATTCCTGGAGCCTATCAATCATAGGGAAAGGCTTCCTCCTACCTAGCTATAGACACTCTTTTTTGTTAACTATATATTATCTGTGTGGTGAATAAGAGCATTGGAGTGATCTTCAGATGATTAATTTTCATCTGAAAATGAATTCATGAAGAAAATTAACACAACTTCTCTGTTTTGCTGTGGGATTGCAGAAGTGCTATTGAAGGAATAAGGAGTAAGTTTGGGCTGTCATGGGGCCAAGGCAGGGAAGCAGCTGGAATTACATTCACTGAAGTTACTGTGACAGAGCAGTCTTTGAGGAATCTGATCATTATTCACCTCATCCAGATCATTAAATACTACTCTTACTCTCTCAGAGTGCTGCAGCAGATTGGGCTTTCTCTTTTACCACTCCTCTGTGGGACTGATGTTCTCAATCCCATTCCTGAAGGCTGTCATATGATTAGTTAGGGTATCACATCACACACAGAATCACAGAATACCAGGGACTGGAAGGGACCTCANGCCTGGCTCCATCCTCCTGACTCTCACCCTTTACATATTGATAGACATGAATGAGGTCACCCCTCAGTCTCCTCCAAGCCAAACAGACCCAGCTCCCTCAGCCTTTCCTCAGAAAGGAGATGCTCCAGTCCATATCATATTTGTGGCTCTGTGCTGGGCTCTCTCCAGCAGTTCCCTGTCCTTGAACTGAGGGCCCCAGAACTGGACACACTATCCTAGATGTGGTCTCACCAAGGCAGAGCACAGGGGGAAGAGAAACTCTGTCGACCTACAGACTACACCCCTTCTAATACACCATTGGCTTTCTTGGCCACAAGGGCATGTTGCTGGCTCATGCTCATTCTGCTGTCCACCAGGACCCCCAGGTCCCTTTTCCCTACACTGCTCCCTAACAGGTCAATCCCCAGCACATCTGGGTCAGTGGGAGTATTGTTTGAAACATATTTCTCTCCAATGTTTTGTATCCTTAAAATATGCTTTAATGGGTTAATTTCTTCCTAAGTTGTCAATGTCTTTGGAGGTCATAATAGAGACAGGTCTTCAGTGTGAAGCTAGGTAAGCACAGAAGCAATAACAGCACCAGTTTAAGAGAAGGGAACACATGTATATCTCTACCTCTTTGGAAACCAACAAATTTCTGCACCAAACCAATTCTGCTCCAACTGCTTATAAGTACCATGTTTCAGTATGAGCACAATAGACACTCCATCCCTGAGCCAACTTTGCTGCCTTGTACATTGTTTAAACTTCAGGCACCGGTTTTCATGTTTTGTTGAATGTGACTGACTTGCTCAGCTGACTTATTCTCCATTGGAGACATAGTCAAAAAAACCAGCTGAGGCCACATCTTGATTTTCAGCATGGCATCCTAGTCACAGGATGCTGGTTTCATGTTTTTTTTCTCAATTTCTTGTGTTCTGGACCCTTTGGGACCACACTTTCCAAGCCAGGGAACTCAGTTAATATTCACATTCTCCCCATCTAACTCAATGTCCTGTACAGTAACATGATGTTTTTTATCCTGTCTTTCAAAATAATGACATTTCAGGAATTGTCTTCTACTTGTACAATTAACAAAACAAAACCAAACCATGCTTAAGTCTGCTGCTGCGTAAGTATTTCTTACCAAAGTCCTTTTACTAGAAAATCATATGTTGAAATATTCAGTGACCTTAGGAATCTACATGACTTTGCACCATAAATAACTACCTACCAAGAGTTGGATCCCCTACTTAAAACGAGACCTTTGGACCATTTGGGGTTTATCTTGCTCACAATAAACCAAGAGAGGAGGTTCCTCCTTGACCCTGTGGCTGATCATGAAACTGCCAGGAGAGAATTATGCACTTCAAGAACGCATAAATCATGTAGTTAATCATAACAAAACCTCCAGAAGCTAGACAAGAATCAGTTAAAGATGCAAGCCCTTTCTAGCAGCCATCACAGCTGCCCTTTTGCAGATATATCAATTGGAAAAACACAAGCATGCAAGGAAAAACAAGTGCCTTCTGCTCAAATGCAAGCAATTTACAATACAGAGGTAGTTACCTCGAAGTCTTGTCTCTAAATAATTTCATTAACTTCACTCAAAATATTGAAGAGGATATGAGGATAGGCATTGGGTTATGTTCATGTCTCTGTGGGTTTTTTTCACCGTGCTGGTTGGTTGGTTTGTTTGTTTATTTTTAGTTTATTTGTTTTCTTTAATTATACTTGCAAAGTTCCCTGTCCTTCTCAACCCAACAGAGATTACTGGAAAAGAAAGTTTACGCGACTGCTAAAATAAATCAGATACAGCATTGAGTGAGCACAGACCTGGGCTCAGAGAAGATATGCAGAGGTCAAGTCTGAGTTTTCAATTTGCAGGTGAAAACTCTGAGTTTAAACTAAAATTTCTGCACTCGAAGTTTTTTGAGTCCCATATTAAAAGTTCTGACAAAATCTTTTCCTGTTGCTGTTACTTAGGAGCTTGGAACAAGTGCACTATAGCTGTAGCCAAAGGTGAGCTTGGCACAAAACCTATTTACTGCTTGATTGAAGTGTGAGGAGGTAGGAGGTAGAAATCAAATTCCATCCTGGGATATATTCAAGCCTATTACCTTTACGTATTTATTTTATGATAGAATGTTTTTAATTTAAAAAAAAAGGTGGAGGGGGAGAAAAGGAAGTAGGAGGAAGAATGAGAGATCAAGAATAAAGACTTGAACCTTGGCTTGTCCCTGCCAAACTGACTGCCAAGATCAACTGCACTATTGGCTTCTCTCTTTAAAAAAAAAAAATCTACTAAAAATAGTTCAATTTTATAGAAGGAAATAGCAATTGGAGAAGAGGATTTAGTCCTCATAGGATCCATTGTCCAAGGTAAATGTCTGTCCTGTGGCAACTCAACTTCTGGAGCATTTCACACCAAAGCCCAGTGAGCTGTTTACAAAAGATCTGCAGTGGGAGAAACAGAGCAGCCCACCAGCAAGCCATATTCTGGAAGTGCCTAAGCACAAGGATGTTTTGCTAATATTTTTTTATCTCTTTGCTTCTTATCTCCTGACTGTGGTTTTTTTAGATTTTTTTTTTAACTTGCTCAGTAGGTTCCATGAAAAGTTTTGCTCTTCCTATGACACAAGTTTCAGATAAAAGGAATAATTTCAGGAAAACAACAACAAACAAAACCCTGATCAGGCTGTAATTGGCAGACTCTGTACAGAAAGAATAAGTATTACTATGCTCTGCTCCTTAAGACCCTGAATTTTAATTCAAGACACCTTGCCATCTGTGAAATATTTATGTCAAGAAATGTGAAGGCAACTACAGTTGCAGTATAATCACTTCCATCCTATGTTTCTTTAGCACTCATTCTTCTGTCTCCAGGTAATGTGTAAATGAAATCTTTGGTGCAATCACTTTATGGGCATGGCCATGTTTGTAATGTTGGGATTACTTGTCTGTGTTGGTCAGCAGGTAAGGTTAGATGACCACAGTGCTGTCTTCTGGATATAGCCCCTAATTAGCACTTGCCTCTTCCCTTATTCTTTTCCTTCACCCCTTTCAACATTTGACAAGCAGGCTCAATGCTGTGTAAGAGCTCTCTGTGGACTGTCTCTTTGATATTCCCTTTTTTTTTTTTTATATATTTTCAGCAACCACTTCCCAGAAACTCAGGGTTAACAGCATTTGTAGTGGAGCTCTATTGTTCCAGGAAAATATGCTCTAAATTCACACTGCACTTAACCTTTTTTGGGGAAAAGTCCTATAGAACTGACAGGAATGATAAATAAGTTGGTTAGATATTGATAAGTTGCTCTATGATTTTTTTTCCTCATTTTCTGTTAAACTCATTGAAAAAAAAGCAAAAAAAAACCCAAACCAAAGCAAAACTACCACCACCCCAAAAAGACAGCACAAAACCAAACAACAAACAGAGAATTAATAAGGATTCTACCTCCATAGAGAGAGAGATGTTTAAAAGAAACTCTTCCATTTCAGATGATGGCTTAAAAACTTGCAGAGAAGCATCTGCTGGTGTCCAGCAGATCATACTGAGGAAAGCAGGAGTTTCTTCTTCATAAAACAATAATGGATTTCATGCTAAGAGGTTTGCTTCTTCACATTATCCAACATCATCTTCATTGCATCTGCTGCACACAGGCCAAGCCAAACAAGATGGAAAAATTACATCTCTGCTCCCCAAACAGGTACAAAACATCCTTGGGGTATTACTGTAAATCTGCAAATTCAGCTGGATAGGGATTGGACTACATTAGTTTGCCTATATCCCAAAAGTCACGATTTTTCCTTGCACAGAAAGTTTTGCACATTTGGAGTGCATGGACAATGACCTTATTAGCTGGCTGTACAATACATCACAGGCTGAGCCAAAATAAATATATTAAAAAGTTTGAAAGCATTTGTGATATCAAGGGGCAGATTAAATCAAGACAATTGAGTCATATTTGCAGAAGAAAATAATACTGCAAAATGATTGAATCCACAAGCCATTCTGGTTGCCTTGCTTATGTTTTAGGCTTTAAAATATCTAGGCAAACAATACCGGAGGCCTCTGCTGCTGTTCAGAATAATTAAGTTTCCTCTGGAAATAAATGGTATAAAAGCTTCAGTAAGAACAGAAATCGACACAGAGAGAATTTACAGAACTTGCTGTATAGAGGCTCAGCCAAAGTCCCTGGTTGGAAAGGAAATGGGTGATACCCCACATTTACTTACAAGAACTGCTATTACATTTGTACCTCAGCCACAGTTAACTAACCCAATTGGGCTATGCAGCTACCTGAACAAAGCAACCACTAGAAGTCCCATTTAATAACCTGAGAAAAAAAACATTCCAAGAAACTGCAGAATTGGAGCTACAGAGGAAAGATCAGAGACTGCATGAAGCAAAGCTAAGTAACATGTACTATGGTGACAGCAGTGAGCATGAAGCCAGTCAAGTCTGTAGCTTTGGAAAGTAAAATGCTTCATGGAGGCCTCCAAGAAAAAGTTGGAAGGAGGTGGCCACTGCACATAGCGCAGGCACTTGCTTTGTGAAAGATTTACCCATTCGGAGACTTCTCAGCAGGGCTTACATGCCCTCTTTACTTAGATGGGAAAAGTAAAGGTTGGTGTCCTGAGGTCATGTCTAAGGTCATATTGATTTGGGTTAGTACTTGTCAGCATGTGTTCAGTTCCCTGTTCCATGGAAACTCTCTCTGTGAAAATAAGCAAACCATCTGCACTCCTTGTTTCTCACTTCCCTATCTACATCTATAAAAACCTCTGTATCATCTCAGAATGGACTTTTTGTCATTTGAATGCAATTAGAAAAGTCCTCACTGGGTAATCAGAATGCTTAATTTTAATGCTGGGCCAAACAACCAGAAATATAAACACACAATATGCAACAAAGTTCACTGAAGAGATTACAGATTATTTCAGAGATTCCAGTACCATCTCAGTTGTGCCTACTACTGTGCAGGGAAACTGGCTAGAGTACTACAAACAGTGGCCGCAGCAATCCAGTAGACATCTGAACTACCAAGTTCTGCCTTGCAATTGCTGCTGTGCCAGTGGGTTTCATCTGTTTTGAGTAACATCAATGCTTTCCTGTAGGAATAAATGTATGCACAAAGGGGAAAAAACTTTGTAAAATGGGACTAAATCCAGGATCTGATGTGCTACAGACCTGCACACAGGGTATGCCAAGGAAGTGCACCCCAGATGTAAAGCACACTACAGGGTAGTGCCTGTTGGGACCCTGTGCATTGCCATCAGTCCTGCAGTGCCCATGATCCCTGCTTTATCTGGAGAGCTATAAAAGTGACTTCTCCCAAAACAAAGAATTATTATTATCCTGTCCAAAATCCTCAGCTTAAGTTTAATGCTGTTTTCTCCACCATTGTGGTCAGACCTGTTTGAACACTATGCCCGCATTTGGTTAAAAAGCTGATGATATGCAAATGGAATATTTTCTTACCCATTAATCTACCTTTTCTAAAAACATTCATATATTAAAGATGCACACACATAACTGCTTGCATGTCCATTGAAAACTGAGTCTAGTGTTTTGACTAATGGTAGAAGAACCATCTTTATATTTTAAACCAAAACAACAAAATAACTTGGCATATTTTCCTAGGACGGTCACATGGTCTTAAAAATGTTTTAGAGAGGAATTATTTTAAGCTATAAAATATTCTGTTTGTTTTTTCTGTCGACTGAGATAACAGCAGAATGTTTTGTCTATGCATATCCAGGGTTCATTAACTGCTGGAAGATGTAAAACTGATTTAAGCTTCTTGGAACTTCAGCTCAAAACAGCCATAATTTATAATGCTTTGGATGGAAAGTTTCTGAAAAAGGAACCAACTTACTTTAATAATCAGTTGTTTTGTTGCGTTTCTTTTTTCTCCTTTTTATTTTCTTTTGGAGTAGTTCATGTTTGGAATACACTTTGTGTTAATTGCTGCTAATTATTGTGTTGCTTTTCTCTAGTTTGGTTTACACCTAGACTGCTCGCTCATACTTGAAATGCTGGTGCTAATAATTAGTCTTATTGCCTGTGGTTGTCTTTATTACAGTAAGACATTGATGCCATTGAGAAATATGATTTTGGTTCACTAGATGCTGTAAAAGAGTCAATGGCTAAGACCAATGGATTATAATAACCAAGTAGAATAAACATTACAGCAGTGGAGACAGCAGTGTTTGGTTTTTATTTGGTAATTTCATTTGTTCACATTTCAAGGAGGTAGTACCCAGTAAAAATGCAAGACCATTTGATCAGGAAAAAAGCCACCAGAAAATATGTGGGAAGGGAAGAGAAGCCAGCAGGGATTAAGAGAAAGGGAAATAGGCAAGTAGATACACTAAAGCATCGAAGAGAAAATGGAAAGAAATATATGGATTTTAAGCTATAGTAAAAATTACCAAAATACACCATGAACATATGATATTATCAGTTGATATTCTACTGCCCAATCTCCAATTTAGACTTATATTTTGTCTAGAAAGGCCTGCTTATGTTTCTACCTTGGCTGTTGGTGCTTGTTCATGCATTGCTCAAGCAGTGGACCAGTGTTTCTAGGTCTTTATCAGTCTGCACTTTGAGTTATTCTATTAAATATGAGTGGCCAGAGCAGCGTAAACTCATCTTAACATCAAGGACTCAAAAAGCATAAATTAATTTCTGTAATCTCATTGTAAACTGAAGACCTTGTTATATGCAGTTTGCCCTGTAAAAGGAAGCTGTGTTCCTCTCTGATCATTAGACAAGAGATCTGTTTTCCATTGTGTCTCATGTTTCAGTTGTTGCTTTCCATGCCATGAAAACTGGATGTGTCCCTTGGCATGGTTAGTGGTTCAATTAGTGTGCTGTTCATGCCTATATTTATAGGCATATGAATATTTTGAGAAGTTATATGTTTCCATATACTACTATTAGATAGGGAATATTAATCTGGAGTTTCATATTATTGCATATTTTTGAAGCTTAGCTGGTGCCTTCAGGTAGCTGTACTGTTTACTTGCAGAACTTTCGTGTTGCTCTTCATGTAATAGTTGATAAGTAAGTTGTTTTATGCTAGATAATCACTTTGAGGCATTTCTCCACTGATCCTAAGGAAGACATAAGTTATCTTTTGCTGTAGACACAGCATTATTATTTTTTAATGAAAAAACCTGAAGAAAGATCAGTTGATTATATTTCCTGTCATAGACATGAAATCTTGGGCCAGTACCTTAAAATGCAAGAACAAGCCATTAAAAGCTGCCCACAAACACGAAACAACTGTTCAAATTTGTTTCCAAAAACAGTTTATCAGATTAAGATAGCTGACTGGTCTTCCTGATGTTTGTTCTTCAAACTTTTTCTGGTCTGTGGTTTGCTTTGTGGGATGCTTTCGTGTCACTAGTTTGAGAATCTGACCTTTAGTTATGAGAAATAATTCTGTTTTTCTGTTATGAATAGAAGGAGGGTATAGCTTTCATTTTCACTGTAAAACATTCAGTACTGCCAAAACTACCAGATTCCTACCATCTTATAGTAATGTTATCAAATCCCTTTAAAAGACCACTGAGTATTTTCTCACTACACAGACAGAGGGTCCATTTTTACCCTGGTATCTTTGGTAATTGTTTCACCATTACTATGATATTGTGAAAATGAATTTGTGTTTCCAGAGGTCTCTGAGATGGTAAGATGAAAGGATCTAAATGAGTACAAAGTATAATTTCTATCCAATATTTAACAAGGATTTATGATTACTATAGTGTTTGTACAAATGGTATTTAACCTAGTGTTACCCCAGAGTGACAGCCAGGCCCCCACTTCACCAGGTGTTACTTTTTTTATTTGCAGAGAAACTCATCTTAAGACATTTGAGGTAATTGTCTTCAGTTTGTTGTAACTCAGCCTGAATCTCTCAAATGAGGTTACTTTGTTGAACAAACATTGTTTACTTAAATCTTTAAAATATGCAGGAAAGAACCACTTGATTTCAACAACTGTTTTTACAAGGGTCTTTTGGCAAGTTGTCATCATTTCTTCAGCTATCAACAGGGAATTGATGTGTTAGGGTAAAATTCAAAAGTTTCTTCAGGTGCATATTTAAGAGCAAATATTAAAGTTTTACATTTATATGTACTGTTGTACACAATGGGTGAATCTCTTTCTGGCTTAAATTAGCAGTTCTTGACTTTCTGAGGAGTTTTGCTGTTTTGCAGTGACTGAGTGTCCACCTTCTAATCAATGTTAGTATTCGATCATCTCAGGAACAGTCTTTATGGTATACATCACAGTGGTCAAACTATATGAAAGAATTACTTCAGCTGAGGTGTTCTTTTCCAAACAACCACACCAATACGTCTTGTGATTCTCATCCTCCAAATATCATTGCAGATGCAAATCATGAACTTCATATTTTAAAGGAGATATTTAAGGTAATAAAATTGATCAGGTAACAGAGGTACACTTCCAATGACATATCATAGTCACATCTGCATGTCCACATCTTTACTACATCTCATATAGCATGTTGTCTCTCACTGCATTTATTGAAGACCTATGCAATAGTTTTGATAGGCATAAGAATCTGGCATACATTTCTGCTCTCTGTCAGACTAGATACCCAGGAATTTCTACTACTTGAGAAGAAAAATTCAATTTGAATGCAGAAAGACAGGGCTTAGGGAGAATGAAAAAACTGTTTAACAGAAAAAAAGAGGTATTTTAAAGGCATATTAACATGCAAGGTAATTTGCTAAGTTTCAGTATTTCACAGTGTTCACCAACTTTAGCCTGTGTATCCCTCTTTGGTTGAAATCTGTCTGATTTCCATGCAGAAGATTCAGCAGCTTGTAATAACTTTTGTTTATGTGCTCAAGCAATCCCAATATAACTAAAAAGGAGAAGAAGGGAAGGTAGGAGAGAAATATTCTGACAAACATTAAAGCCTTGTCATAGCTTATCACGAAGGAAAAGACATATTCCTGTGAAGGTCACCCCAAGGATGGTCAGAGCAGCAGCATGTGCACAGGCTGACATTGCCTAGAAGAGCTATAAATAGAAACCCTTCTCTCCGTAGATGCTGGGTTTGTGATCATGACGTTTACAGCCCAGCTCTGTTCAAACAGATTCTGTGCCAAACAGTAGGCAAAAAAAGCAAGAAAGCAAGCTGCTTCAGATCTCAGCACTGGGGATGTAGGGAAAACAGATGATGAATTCATTATAAGCAGAGAGTCTTTGTGGCTGAAGTAAATATTGCTCCTGGGTCAGATCCCTTTCTATCTTCCTGATAAATGAGCTTGCATCAATGAATATATTACAGAGGCTTTATGTTTTGGCAGTAGTTTATTCAGGCATAGACAGAGGAAAAGAATGCATTTTTCACTCAGCAAAAGACTTATTAATTGTGACTTTGTCTGCATAAATTCTGCAAAGACAGGTCTAACACACTAATAATTAAAAGAATTCATATTAGGTGTTCTCCTTTCTGCTAGTTTACCTTACAATGTGACATTCAGTGCCCTGTCATTGTCCAAGAGAGAAGCAAACATTAGTGGATAACACTTAAAGAATCTGTAACACTGGACTCAGGCTGCTGACTTCACAAGCACATTTTTGTTTTCTTTCGTGGACTAATGACTCTAAAACTTTGTGAATCAATGGTTTATAAGGGCAGAATGTTTTTTGTTGTTATTTGGGTTATTAATATTAAAACAGAAGACTTCTAGCTCTGTGCCCAGGGGTAAACACAAAACAGAACCACTTCTTTTCACAAAGATGCCTACTATTTATATGACCAGTTTTTAGTGTCCACTGGGAGTGATGCATGTCTGATGATGGCCCTTACTCTAGCAAGTATACAGTCCAAAGGAGAGAGAAAGAAGATCAGGAAATATTACAAATGCAAGAGAAGTTAAAAGTAACAACAGAGCAGAAGATTCAATAAACAGCACTTCCAAAACAGCAAACATCTGTCTGTAACCAAGCCTCTATTGCAAAAGCAAGAACGCAAAGTAGAGATCTACTGACTGTCTTTGAACAGCTAGTAAAGCATGAAACACCACCAATTTACAAGCTATAAAAAAAGGCTACTTCTTCCCAGGCCTGGATGTTCAGCTAGTAGTCTTGGGTGATGACTTGTCCTACCTACCTGATTTAATCTCAGCTACACGGCTACTACTTCATAGCTTTTACATATGCCTCAAGGGATTACACATAGCTTTTAAAAAAATTATCTTGTCTTGCATAAAGCTGAGGTTACCTTCTGGGTTACATGTAAGTACCATCAGCAGAGGTTGTTTGACACCTCAAAGAGAGAAATGGCCTGCATGCTCTGGAAGTGTGAGAGTTGCAATTATGAATTAACTATTTGGCCTTCAGTGGAGGAAGGCAGGGTATGGGAGATATGGACAGTTATTTTTTTACTAAGCTTACATTGCACAACAAAAATTAATCTGAATTCTTTAAGGGCAGTAAATTAGGACTTTGAGGCAAATTTTCCTACCTGTCTAGATATTTCTTTTATATTATAAAAAACAAAGTGGTTTTTTTTGTTTCCGAAGTGATTTCCAAACCTTTTTAACTTTCCTGACTTCTGCCTCTTGGCACTCTGAGCTGTTGCCATTTGGGGAGACTGTTATTAAATCCTGGGATGTTATGTTGGATGGGGATTTTTTTGGTAGTGATGCGGCATAGCTATTTTACTTCAATTCTGTGCAGTAAAATAGCCGCCTGTTTCCCATGGGTTAAAGAGCTGTGTTTGTCACAGGGATGAAGTTGCACTAACGGCCTTTGTTTAATCAAAGGTAGGAAGCAATTATGGCATGAGTTACTCAGCCCACAGTTTATGGAGCCTGCTTCATTGTGCTCCTGTAGCCTTCAGACAAAGAAACTATTCCATACCCCCAGGAACTTACCATGTAGTGTGGTGCATTAAATTCTTTGTAGCACCTTCTGAGTTTTTCTTGCAGTATTAGGGTGTTAGTACTATGCATAGTATTTTCTTAGTTAGAAACTACAGCTCACTACGTCTTATGACTTTTTTTGGGGTTGAAATTTCTCTGAACCTTTGGTGAGTTCTAGCCTAGCTGTTTCAGCTCCTGAGCGGGAGGAGCAGGATACTGATGAGTGGTGTTCATTCAAAATTCTGTGGAGCGTCCTAACAGCTTTAAAGTAAAAGATTATATTGATAAAGATCTTTAAATAAAACTTTAATAACAGAAATTTAGTCAATTCCAAGAAAATTGAATGCTGTTACAAAGCTCCTGTAGGCTGACAGGTTTTGAAGTGGATAGTTGTTTGGCTTTGATTTTTTTTTGACAGGGATTTAGTTTTTTGGTGGGAGTTTTCTTGTGCATTGAGTTTTAGGTTTCTGTTTTGTGGGTTTCTGTTTGATTGGGATTTTGGTGGTTTGGGCTGTTTTGTTTTTTTGTTTAGAGTGATGGATACACAAGCAAGCCAGCAGATGAAGAGCTGTGCTTCAGATGAAGAACTGTGCTTCAGAGTATCCTTGATTTCCACTCCCCAGCTACCCGCAAGTTCAGGAACATTCTGTTCTCTAATTCAGATTTCTTCTAGAGCCTCGGGGTGAGCTCCAGGATTAAAAATAAGTCACACAACCATTTATAAAAAGGCTTCTTAAAGACTTGTGCTAAGAAAGTTTGAGCAGTTTCTGGCTGACTCATTATCAGAAATTAACTTCTGCTGAGTGTCAGTAAAAGGGGCACCTGATCAACATTTATGTCCACTTCTCACTGAAGTGATTTGTTAGGTGACAGAGATTGCTAAACTTGGCTGAAAAAAAAAATCCTGTGCTATCAATTACAGGACCAGCTTCTTTAGTAAGATGCTGGTGTAAATTTTAAGTTTGCTGGCATCCACTGGTGGCAATACAGTACACTGCATATGACCTTACATGCAGTTTAGGACAACAGATGCCTTTGGGCAAACAAATTATGCTTCAAGCTTTATGCTTTTGTACTTCTCTTCTAAATTGTTACCTTTTGTTAATTAAGCAAGCGCTTGCTCTGAATCATGCAGCCATAATCAGCACAAAAGCTAGTGAAAAAAGCCCACAACTAATTTGTGCTTCCTAAAAGAAAACTGCACCAATAGTACTGTCCTTATTTTTTTAACAGCTTTTAAAAACACTTACAATGAGGTCAAAGATATTTAAGCATGCTGAAGTGGTGGATTACTAAAATAATCATTGTTTACATACTTCTCTGAAGCATATAATTTAATTTCACCAAATGTGAATATGTAACAAATAAGCATCAGATTTTCCTATTATATGTGATGTTTTGCCACAGCTAACTGTAAGGGTTGTTGATTTCCACTGTTTGACTTCTCAGTCTCAATTATCTGTTAGTTGTTTTTTCTGTGTTTGGGAGATGGGCTTGCAGAAAAATGTGGGATACAGAAAGCCACAATTATTTCTACTTCATAAACGGGAAGTTTCAAACACCACTGTTTCTTCTATGGATTTTAAAATACTTTTATCTGAATTCTGTACTTCGAGCCCATTTCCCAGAGAAAACCTTGCATTGTGTGTGAACAAGTGTTCAGAACTGTGAACAGCGGTTTAACCTTCCTATATTATGGTGTTGATGGTTGTTCCTAGTCAGAGGGACCACAGACAATCTAGTCTCTATATTTTCATTATGCCAATGGACGTTGATAATTTTTCTTTCAATACTTTCACCTGTTTTAGGAATAAAAAGTGGGGAGTAGGTAGAAGCAGCAGCACGTATTGGGGAATGACAGTAGATAGTGCAGGAGTGGGGAAACCCAGCCCATCCTCACCAGGACTGTACAATTAGGAATTTTAAAGCAAATGTAAAACACAAGATCTTGTGTTAAGTCACTCCTTCAGCAAAGCAAGTGACAGTGTAGCAGATGAAGAGGTTCTGAGGTGCTAAATGAGATCTTCTGCCCATGCAGGTGCTCTTCTTGCAAAGCATGTAGAAATTGGGAGTGAGTGCCCACAAAGACTTGGTTTAGAAAGAGTGGGCTCTATTCATCTTCCACATATTTAATACTAACATGCCAAATCCCACTACAGTACATAATGCATCTGTGAGAAGACACAAATGGAGGCTATCTAAAATCCTGTGCCTCTCTGCTCACCATTGTACATCCAATTCCTTAAAATTCTCTTCCACCTTCTGTGGAGGAAATTGTCTTCTTTATACCCTAAAGAGACTCCCAGCATGCTGGCCGCCTTTAATCCCTCTGTCTTTTAGATTTCCATGAGGTTCCTTCTCTAGGCTTCCCCATATCGATGCCAAACCTCTGCTCCTGTACCATAAAGGGCCTTCCTGCCTTTGGTCTTTCTGACAGACTTGATACAACCACAGTTGTGAGTATCCATTCCCTAACTGGTGTGTGGGATTTGAGAAGAGACTAAGGACCAGCTTTTCATTTTCTTGGAGAAAAAACTTCATGTGGAAGAACCGCATCAAAGGCTCAGGTTCTGCAGAGTGAGCTGCTCATGTTCTACTCAGTACAAACACAATGGTCTGCCTGCAACCCTCCAAGCAGCCAAGATCTAAACACTCCTTTGAAAGGAGTGTGTTGACATTATAAGAAACTTAAGACTTTTGAAAACTTGCTTTTAATAAAAGTTTAAGGTTAGCAAGATATTTAATAGGGTACAAAGATGGTTTATTTTATCCTACCTTTAAATGTTAAGGTTAGTTGGTAGAGCACAGACACTGCAGAAATTAATGGAGTGTATACTTAAAATGGAAATGCTGTCAGAGCAAATTTTCTCAAGCACTGTGAATACTGCTGGCATAAAATGCAAGAATCTTATTTTTCATTGCTATGCTCTTATGAGGGCCTGTGAACTTGCTGGAAAGTCAGAGATGAAGTTCTGGGTACTTTCTGGAGGATGTTCTACAAAGAATGAGTGCATTTTATATCATTCTCATGCTTATAAATCACTTCAATAATCTTGACTCAGAGGAAAAGTTTATTGAATTTAGTGCTATGTTTCATGTAAAATAATGTGCCTGTAGTCTCCAGCTCTTAAAGATCTATTTATTTTTTTTCTTCACTGTATATTGCAGAGTTGTATCCTTTCCTAATATGGTGTTTAGGAGATGTTTTAAAAATAAAGCATATTGACATTTGGATTTAATTATAAGTTTCAAAGATAGGAAAGCATAGTTTATAAAATATTTCAGCACAATGTTCAGATTAGTAGAACACAATGAAAACAAACTTTATGAAATTTATATTATTCAAGGAGCCCAAATATTTAAGTTTTCAAGAATTTGTACATTGATACAAAGAGAGGTCAAAACAGTGGTCTGCTGAAATCTGCAGCAAACTATTAGTGCTCTAAAGAGATAAACTTATAGGGTCTGTGTGAGTTACTTGCGTTGGGGAATGAGTGTAAATTAGTCTTCCTTCACCAACGATTATGTAATTTTGTGAACAAAAGAGGATAATTGTAACACTGCTTAATTTTAACAGTATTGGTATACTGATCACCTCTCGCCAGTGGGATTTCAACATGTCACTTTTGCAACTGCAAAAGCTTAGAAGGACTTCTCTCTAAGGCTCTCTAGAGCAGGATCACTGCAGGGCAACTGAAATACTTGACATGTGATTTGTCTCACAACTTTTTTAAAAGGTAACGGAAACTTGTCCTGAAATCTCTACTATGGTTAATATCCCAAGGACTAGCCTGGAGCAGAAGGTGTAGAAGATTAGGTACAAGTGGGTTTATCTAGCATCATCTATAGCAAAAATCTTTAGAGCCAAATTCATGATATGTGGACTGGGTAAGCCAATGATGACCTGAGTACAAAACTGGCCAAACCCTTGGGCTCAAAGGGTCCAAGACTGCTGTGTTATGGAGGTCAGCTGATGGCCATCCACTAGTGACATCACTCTGGACTGATACAGGCATCAAAACTTTATAACATCTTCCTGAATGACCCGGATAATCACAAAATCACAGAATGTCAGGGATCGGAAGGGACCTCAAGAGATCATCTAGTCCCATTCCCCTACCCTAGCAGAACACCCAGAGCAGGTCACACAGGAAGGTGTCCAGGTGGGGTTTGAATGTTTCCAGAGAAGGAGATCCCACGCCCTCTCTGAACAGCCTGTGCCAATCATTGTTCTCTCAACCTCACTCTGAGTCCCATCCCAGCAAGTCTGCAAAGCAATACTGGGTTAAGGGTGTAGAAACTGGTACAGTGGAGGATGTGC
Organism: Turnix velox; assembly: GCA_013400935.1. Taxonomy (NCBI): domain Eukaryota; kingdom Metazoa; phylum Chordata; class Aves; order Charadriiformes; family Turnicidae; genus Turnix; species Turnix velox. Next base: position 28,772 of record VZTY01019080.1, read on the forward strand.
CAGGGTGCTATCCAGAGAGGCTTGGGCTGGAGAAATGCGCTAGTGGGGAGTCCTCAATGAAGCCCAAAAAAGGGCAAGTATGGAGTGCTGCACCTAGACTGGACCAACAGGTCGGGGGTCCCACGGGCTAGAAAATAGATTTGCAAAAAGGGGCATGGGTGTCTCTGCTGGACCTGAGCCTTTCCACTCCCATCTCGGAGCTCCCTCAGCCACCGAGGTGAGCAGATGGCTCCCTGCTCACAGCGCAGCAGCCCCTCAGAGCTGCCCCTCGGGAGAAGCGAGAGGCTCCGGCAGCGCCCGCAGCCGCTCCCCGGGACACGGTCCTTCTCTGGGACAGCACTCTCTGCGCTCACACGCCCGCTCTGCCGCTGGATGCGAGCACAGCCCACGCTGGGGGAGACCACCGCTAACTACACGTTAACATCCAGTGTTACCGCCCTTGTTAACCCCAAGGAACGGCCACTCCCCCGTGTTTCCGTCCTTTCAGGCCCCGTTTCTCTGTGAAGGGCGGGGCGGGGCCGTTGGTGAGTTCTCGCCCTGTTTCAAGCTGCCGCCGGGAGTAGCGGCTCCGCCCCGCGACCCTCACTGGGCACCGCCTGCCGGAGCCTCGTGGCTTTCTGCGCCTTCCAAAAGCCTCGTAAAGCCGCCTTCTTGCTGGCTCCTTTGTGCCGGCATTCCCTTCCCCAGCACGGACTGGCCTCTTCTGGAGCTTGTCTTCCCAGCGATACAGTCAGTTGCATTTTCTTTCAGCAGAGGCAGGAGCAGGAATTCACTGAAGACTTTTCTGCTCCTTTATGTAACCTCAACATCCTCCATACATCCAACTGACGTGCTCCAGTTTTAGTTTAGTAATTACAGATTATCACGGAAGTGCACATTTCACAGAATATCAGGGA
>VZTY01019081.1:0-17865 GCA_013400935.1 Turnix velox
CATGGTGTGCAGATACCAGACTGTGCAGATGTCCCTTCAGTCCCTGCTGTGGAGAACTTACAACCTCCTGCAGAAAGCAACATAAATACATTGGATCGATTCCCTTGAAGCAGCATAAATCTATGGAGGCAGCAAAGCCATACTGATTTACTTTCCATGAGGAAAAGGCCAATAAAGATGATGTTTAATCACTGTCTCTCTCCTCCTGTCTGACATGGGCATCATTCTCCATTGCCCTCTTGCTGTGACCAACAGCTTGGGCTTGGCCACAGCCTCTTGGAGAAGTCCAGAGGTGAGAAAGAGCAGAAACATCAGCATTTCCCACATCTTCATGAAGAGAGGAACGTCCGTGAGTGTGATGTACTGTGTTTTCACACATAGACTCTACCTCTAGCTATACCTTTGATCAACTACAAGTAATAAATACAGAGCTGTGTGCTACTTGTATTTCCCAGGAGGACAGCAAATGCTCCTTGGTGCCTGATAGTGAAGGCTCTTCTGGGCTGTGCAAAAGTGCCTCTGGGAAGAGGTACCAATGCTAAAAATTGCTTTGTCTTCACTGGAGTCTTAACTGGAGAGCACATCTATCATATTCATAGCAAAGACAAGTCCTTCATCATCCTCTTGTAGTGGGGTACTTACAGCATTGAGAGGCAACAGCAATGGAAATTGGTGCAATGAGTTCCCAGAACACAAGCCTTAACACAGTAAAGGGAAATAACAATAACACGGAAATAAATTGCTGCAGTTACAGCTGTTTTATTCCTCTCATATTGGCAGAAATTTAATATCCCACCAGAGCTATTTAGTTGTTTTGTTTTAAAGTTAACTTTGTCCTTTAGGAAAGAAATTGCAAGGAAAACCATCTAGATTTGGCCAATATCAGAGAAACATAAAGCTTCCCTACTTAAGTGGTCGGTCAATGGTCCCTGCTCTCCTGAAACCAGCTTGGAGGAACACTGCTCTTGTTGGCTCATGTTTTCTACTTCAGTGAAGAACAAAACCAAGCCCTCCTATGGGAAAAACATCTCATGTGCAATGCTCTTTTCCAGTGTGCAAAACATAGAATCATAGAATGGTTTGGGTTGGAAGAGACCTTCAAGATCATCTAGTTCCAACCCCCCTGCCAGGAGCAGGGACACCTCTCACTACACCAGGTTGCTCATTGCCTCATCCAGCCTGGCCTTAAACACCTCCAGGAATTGAGGGGGCATCCACAACCTCTCTGGGCAACCTCTAACAGTGTCTCACCACCCTCACAGGAAAGATCTTTCTCCTCTCCAGCCTAAATCTTCCCTTTTTCAATTTCCATCCATTACTCCTAGTCTTCCTATCCTGGACCCCATTAAAAAATCTTATCCCAGCCTTTCTGTAGGACCCCTTCAGGTATTGAGAATACCCTTCAGGTACTGAGAAGCTCCTATGAGGCCCCCACTGAGCCTTCTCTTCTCCAGGCTGAACAACCCCAACTCTTTCAGCCTGTCCTCACAAGAGAGGTGCTCCAGCCCTCTCATCAACTCATCAACTGCTCCAACAACTCAATGTCCTTCTTACCTTGAAGGCTCCAGAACTGGACACAGTAACTCCACTTGGGGTCTCACCAGAACAGAGAAAAGGGGCAAAATCACCTCTTGACCTTCTGGCTACAGTTCTCTTGATGCCACCCAGGATTGGGTTGGCTTTTGGGCTGCAAGTGCACATTGCTGACTTATGTTGAGTTTGCCATCCACTGACACCCCTAAATCCTTCTCTTCAGAGCTGCACTCCAGCCACTCTCCACCCAGCCTGTATCTGTGCTTGGAGTTGCCCTGACCTAGGTGTAAGAACTAGATGCTGGGATGCTGCTACATCTGACACCATTGCAGGATGAGGAGCCCTGAGTTGTGATGGAGAGAAGTTGTCTCATCTGAGCATCCCTGGTACTCATCAGAGAGATACTTTGCAGGATTCTCATCACCCTGGGGACAGCAGCCATGTTCTCAGACCAAATTTCCTGCCAATCCTGTGTCCTTACCCTCAGAGTGGCCAAAAGTGAATGCCTTGGAAGAGCATAAACCGAAGAAAAACCCAAGAAACAAAGGTTTTTGCCTGGGTTATTTGCAACTCAACAATCAGTGTAGCCCATGACTCTCCCACAATTTCTGCTCCATTAATCCATACAGTTTCCCCCTGAAGCTCTGTAGGCTCCTTCTGGAGTTGCAAACACTGTCAAAAACCTGTTCCTCCTGTTGTCTTTTCCACAAAACCTGTCTCTCCTTGGTTGATCTCCAGCATGAGCCAAAAGAGGTTGGAGCCTGTGCTTTAGACAAGGGCATTTCAGGGAAAAAATAACACAAATTCTATCTATAGATTATAGATATATTCTATAGATATATATTCTATTATTTATTCTATGAAGAAAATCAGCATTAAGAGGAAAATATCCAATGGAATGTGACCAAGCCTCACCAACACATACCCTTTATTTTCACATGAGCTTGAGCTTCTGAGCCTTCCAAAAAATTCTTCCTGCCATATTTTCCAGAACATTTGCAGCTACAAATCACTGCATTAAGACACATTTGTAAAAGAAGAGGCCACATTCTTCAAAGCACCAACCTAAAAGATGCCACTGAGCCCCCACCACAGTGCCCAGTAGCCTGGAGAGGACCTCAGAGACCCAGATGGCTGAGGAGGACATCAAAAACAGTAGGAATGTGGTGTCACATTTACACCCAGTAAATGCATGTCCCCCCTTCCCACAGAGTAGAATATATTTTAATTCCTACAACGAAAATCTCATGGATGTTAGGAAAGCATGAGACCCAGACAACCTGCTCATAATGAGCCTGGAGATGGGTCTGTTTATAGAAAGCACAGAGGTGACTCGCTCATCATTTACAAGTACCTCCTTGTGCCACCTTTTCTGATGATAAAGGGCTCTTCCATCCAGCAGGAAAAGGAATAATTATGGACAACATTTAAAACCCAGAGCTGGAAACATTCAGACTGGAAATGAGGTGAAATTTTCAACAAGAAGTGTAGGCAGCCACTCATACCATTTATTTAAGCCAACAGTGGCTCTGACACCATTCCAAGGCCTTCAATCAAGGTTGAATATGACTGTGGGAGCCCTGACGTTAGCAGAAGCTGAAGGCTTGAAGGAGGCACTTTGAGCAAGGGGCTCCGATCCCCAAAATCCCATATTTTTGGAAATTAACAGTAACAGGAAGTCTTACACAAACAAACAAACAAAAAATTTAAAAGAAACCATTGTGGTGCATCTAATGGGCTTGAGTTCTGAAGAAAAAAAGGGTAAAAGTAGGTTTTTTTTGGGTTTTCAGTTCACCCAAGATCAGGGTAATGTTTTTAGGGAGAAGTTTAGCTTCTGCTTACATGTCTCCTAAAGGTTTTGGATGCTTACATGCTTTGTCTTTCTTTCACCTTCAACCCATGGAGGGTACTTGTGGGTTTTCCCATAATTTCTTTGTCAAAAATAACTAGCAATGGTTTGAATGAGTTGAAGACTCAGCTCCTGCCTTGCTCCTCTATGCTGCAATGCTGGTCAGAATCAAAATTTTACACTCACTGATGTGTGGCAGGCACATACCATTAAAAAGAGTTTTACCAGCAAAGATTATCCATCACTTTAAATAGGTCATGCATACACTTAGCATATGTTACATTAACTCTCTTACACGCAGCCAATCGCACTGGCTAATTGAAAATTTCTGTAGTCACAGCCCAAGAAAGTAATTTCTCTGATGATTAATAGGCAGGGAGTCTGGGAGAAAAAAAAGAAGAAGAAAAAAGAAGCAGGAAGGAAACTAAAGAGGGACTAGACTTGGTGGAAAGGATGAAGAGAGTTGGGGCTGTTCACCCTGGAGAAGAGAAGGCTCCAGGGAGACCTACCAGTGCCTGAAAGGGCCACAGGAAAGCTGGGGAGGGGATGTTTGCTAGAGTATGGAGCCACAGGACAACAGGCAATGGTTTTAAACTACAGCAGGGCAGGGTTAGATGAACATCAGGAAGAAGTTCTTCCCCATGAAGGTCATGAGGTACTGGCCTGGTTGCTCAGAGAGGTGGTGGAAGCATCTCTGGAGACATCCAAGGCCAAGCATGCTGAGGCTCTCAGCAACCTGATCTTGTGCAGGATGTCCCTGCTCACTGCAGGGGGTTGGACCTTTGAAGGTCCCTTCCAACCCAATACATTCAAGGATTCTATGAAGTTCAAGAAGTGTTGTATCCTATAATAGACCCTCCAGTTGCTGGTGTAATTGGTATATAAAAATTAAGGTGCCATCATCTCCATCTCCACCCTGCATCCTTAAGCCAGGAGGGACCCCTTGGGATCTTCTTCCAGATTCTGCAATCTAAGGATGAAGACTCATGTGAGGAGTGGAGGGAGGGTAGCACCAACATGTCACAGCTGGGGACACAGTTAATGCATCCTTCAGCATAAATTCAACCAGGACATTTATTCTTCCTAATCACATCCTTGGCTTTCTTCAACTGACTTAAAACCACTTCTGAATGCCAGGTATTTTTAAGCACTGCCCTTTGCAAATGCTCCACCAACGTCCTTGTTTATCAGATTTCAGGTCTTGATGAATCTTTGATGAATTTTTAAATACAACAGGGCAAATGGCTTTGCCTGCCAACATACCACAGCACTACCCACATTTCTTCTTCCCCCATTCCCCACTTGTACTGGTAGAAATGGGAGATCAATCAATTCCTCCATGTTTGTTCCCTGGCTTTCACAGTGGACACTCAGGTCTGGAGGGAGTCCTTCAAGAATTAATTAAGTCCTTTCCTGGAAATTATGGTCATGGACACACTTCCAACTGCATTGATCCAGTCTGGATCAGTCAGAGGATCTCCTCAAGCTCTGAGATCTCCTCAACCCTGTCACCTTCCCTTCAGGCTCTGAGATGAAATGGACCTGTCCTCTCCAGCAGCCTCATGCTGACTCCATGCTTCACCCAAAACCTCAACCTATTTCCCTTCTCCAGCAGGCTCACACCGTAAAATGGCCCATTTTGGAAGGAATCCTTCAGATCATCAAGTCCAACCATCAACCTAACTCTGTCAAGAATCATCTCTAAACCAATATGTCTAAGCTCTGTGTCTGCTCAGCTCTTAAACCCCTCCAGGGATGGTGCCTCAACCACTTTCCTGCACAGTCTATTCATGCTCCATCCAAAGCTCTGGAAGCTTCCTCATGTTGTGCTCATGGAGCTCTGGCTTCTGCACATCAGCAGTGCCACCATGGTGATGGTGGGATGGGCAGAAGATGTGCACAGGGCATGCAACCTATCTGGTTCATCATCTGGGTTATAAGAAACCATGGAGCCCAAGATGAAGGTGGGTTAAGGTGGCCATGGATGACCTTAAACAAGCCAAGGACTGGCTGTGGAACAGAGCCTGGTGGTGGAACTGCTGGTTGGGAGTGCTGGTGGCCACAGAAGGTAATTGGAAATCCCCCATGATGTGCCACACAAGTTTTATTTGAAGTGATGGCTCGATCTAAGTCAACAAGGTTGCTTTCTGCTGCTTTCAAGTGGTGGAGGTTCAAAGCTATAAAATAAAATAGCAACTTGCACTCTGGCAAGTCCAGGCTGGCAAGTATTAAAGCTCTTTAGCCTTTCCTCTATAAGGAGGTAGTTCAGTAAAGACAGTTCCCACTCCCCACTTCACTCCATCTTCACGCTGAAGGGTACCAGCAGACCAGAAAATGATTTTAGATTTTCAAAAGAGCTTCATTTCTGGAAGGTGCTTCTGAGTTTTCTCATCCATAACCACCACGAGGGAAGGTTTTTGAATGGCAATAACAATCTGTTGCTGCAATCACTTCCAGAACAATGTAATACAGTGAGAGACATCCTTCTGACAAGACTCGCTGAGGAATAGCCAGCTGAAAACATTCAAGGCAATGGGGGGAGAAACGTGAGCCAGTATTTCCAACCAGGTTCTTAAATCATCCTGCTTTGGCAGCAGCATCAAAGACACAAAAATGAAGAGAAAAGGCAGAGACCTGGAATGGGTGGCAGCTTTAGGTCACAGCAAGTGATCTAAGTAGCCACAACTGCAGTTATTTATGCCAGTTGGTATTGTTTACCTTCACTGTTTGTAGCAGCTTGTTGGAACATGGTTGGATCTCTGTTCTTCCCCCAAAGAGGGGAACAAAACCAACCCCAACTCCCAAACTGCAAGAGCCGCCAGTTTATTTAGCTCTCACCTAAATAAACTTGGTTTTGAAAGCTCTGGGAGCAGGCTGGCTTTTTGGCACAACCAGGGTTGGTTCCAGCCCCTCAGCTGCTCAAGAATTTGGTGGCTTTGATGCCTATTTAATTTCAGGATAATGAACACCACCCTCATTATTTAACCTCCTTGTATTCTGAAGTAGATTTAATGTTGCAAAGCTCAATTCATCAGTCCAAGAGGAGCATAATATGCCCAGATGATGTTATAAATGGCAGTGGAAGGGCCACATTCTGGCACAGCCCCTCTAATTTATTTAGGTACTTACATGGCCTTCATCACCATAGTTACCTGAGCACTATCCTTAATGAATTCATTAACATTAATGTGCTTTGTGTGATTTTACTTGGGAAGGGGAAGAAGGATTGGGCCTGGTTTACTGAGAACCAAGGCAGAAGGACAAGTTCAGTGTCACACAGAAAGGCTCCATGAGGAGCAAGAGACTAAACTTTTGCATCACCTTCACTTGTGGACACTACAGTAAATTTTCTGGGTATGAAATCTCTCTCCCTAGATAAACTTCCCAGAGAAGTTTCCTTCTTGCCAAAGGAAATAATTATTGTGGGTGAACAACCACCATTCTGATTAGCTTTTTTGCCTCCCAGCAGAGCAGCCAGTCACCATCTTCACATCTGCTCCAAATTCATGCTCATAGTGTTTTTTGGATTTTTACTTTAAGATATGGAGTGTTTAGTGGGTGTAAATAGCACCCTGGCTGCTTGGGAAAAGTGTACAAATGGATGAATCAAGCAAAAGTTCCTAAAATTAGGAATATGTTTGTCCTGACTGTAAGAAGAAGGGTTCTCTGTCCTTGGAGATTCTCAGAAGTCAACTGTGCTGGACCCTATTTAACTTTGCATCTGACCTGCTTTGAGGAGGAGGTTGGGCCAAGAAACCTCCAGAAGTTCCTTCAAACCCAAATTACCCCGACTCAATTAATTTAATGTCTAGTTAAATACCATTGAGGTAAAATGATAGTAAAGCTCCTTCACCTGGGTTATGAGAAATATAAAGTTAATCTAAGGAGGAGGTAATTCATCATTTCCAAGTCCTGTCTCCCAGATTGATGAGGAATAAAACACTGACCTGGATAAACCAGTGGAAATGAGCAACAGGATGGTTCTTTCAGCCCAGTGTTAATAAATGCAGTCATTAGGAGCCCTGCAAAGCCCGTTTTTATCTACCTCCTATAGAGAAAAATAAAACTTCACAAAATGTTGATATCAAAGCAAGAAAATGAGAGCTGGGGATTCAAGTCATAGAATCATAGGATGGTTTGGGTTGGAAGGGACCTTAAAGATCATCTAGTTCCAACCTCACTGCCACAGGCAGGGACACCTCCCACTAAATCAGGTTGCTCAGTGCCTCATCCAGCCTGGCCTTAAACACTTCCAGAGGGTCTTGGTAGTTTTAACATATTTTATACTTAAAAAAACCCTGTTTACATGAAGGACAACTCCAGTCTTGGTGGTTTGAACTCAATATTCTCCTCAGTCTGCACATGCTTGCTGAAGGAAAGAATAATTAAGGCCGTGAAAGCAAGGGGTAGACAGGATAAATTACATCATGGTGTTATCAGTGTTAGATTACAGTAGAGACATTTTGTATTGAGGGTTTTTTTTTGGGTTTTTTTTTTTTTTATATGAAAACAGTTTCTCAGATAAGGAAAATACAAGAGATCCAGGCTATCTAAATTAAGTAAAACATTTGACTTTGTTCCCCACAGGAAATTATTAGCCAACGTGGAGAAGATGAATACCTGTATCTCCACGTGGTTAGGAATGTCGGAGGGAAGGTGTCTATCTTTGACCAGCCCATGGTGAGACAGAAAAATAATGGCTGAGACAGATAAATAATGGCTTTCAAAGGGTCCTGATGGCTCTGCATTTATTAGCACTGGACTGAAAGAACCATCTATCCTGTTTGCACCCATTTTATGCACCAACATCATGAGTTCTCTGGTTCCACACTAACATAAATGGTTAAATGCTTCAGAGTGTTTGACTGGAAAGTAAATTCTGAGCTGGGTTTATTTAACACACAGCCTGTTTTCTCCTGCTTACTGTATTTCAATCATGGATGCAGCCATGTAGCTGCCTGAGGCCAATGAAAGGTGCAACTTTTTGGATAAACTGTTTAATGTTCTGAGCTCCTTCCTCCTCCTCCCCGTTGGGAAAGGGGAGAACAAGCGCCTCTTATCATATTTGTATAATTAAAGCAAAAAAAGAACATCACAACCTTCACCCTCAGACACAACAGGGAATTCACGAGTGCCGAACGCAGTCAAATACAATTATTTATCAGCCCTAGCCTGAGAATAGCTTTTATGAAAATCCTTTATTATCCTTTCAATCAAAGAGAGAGGAGGCAAAACTATCCCATGGCTAAGTCATTCCGTCCTTCAGTTTCTCTCCTTCTGCTTTACCCCTCTTTTTGTATTTTCTCTCACTTATTTTTCCTTTCCCAGCATTTCACTCGGGGTGTGAACAAGGGCACTCAGCCTTTGCTCTGCTCACAGGGATGAAACTGTGGGAGGCATTTTTCCATCACATTGATGGTTCTGCCAAATTAGGTTGGACTAAAGGTCCAATGCCCAGCTTTGCATAGGGTGATTTTGTCCTCATCAAGACAGACTCCACAAGACAGCTCATCCACTCTGTACAATTTCTTCCTGTTGTCTCTACGTGACTCAGCCATTTGATATTTTGAGTTCAGTGGAAGGTGCTGTGATATGGGGCTGACATTATCACCCATTGCAGCCCTGCATTGTCCCCAGAAAAGGGGAAGATTCATATTCATTCCTGTGAGAGCCAATCTGTAACCTTTTTAGGCTTTTCAGAATAGAATATGGATGTTGATAGGCTAAAGGAACAAGAAAGCCATTTATAGGAATGTTTCAGGTAATTCAGGTTTGCAAAGTGCTGAAGACTTCTCTGTGTTTTCCACCTGTACCCATCAACCCAATTAAAAGTGGTACCTCTCTGTGCAGACGTGACCTCCCTCCAGCGTGTAAAGCCTGAGAACAAATCCAAGATATTCAGAAAAAACAGTAATGACTGAATAATGAAATGAGGATGGCAAGCCACGAGCCCTTTCCCTCCGAAACTTGGCTCAAATCCTAAATGGAAAGCCTTTCATCCCAGCAACTGGTTTGAAACTCTTAGTTCAAACTGAAAACAGTCAAAAACCATCTCCTGAGGAAGGGAGAGGTGACTCAACAGAAAGCTGATCTGCAGCAGATATCTTTAAAAGTCCAAGTAATCCTTGTATAATTATCGCATGGCAGGCTTTTTTTTCTTTTCTTTTTTCTAACTCCCACATGTGCACTTCAATAGGAAAAAAACACTCTTTATTTTTCTGTTTTATGAATAATGCATAAATACATAAATAATAGATATGTTATTAATAAAATGGCCAAGTATGCTTTCCCCCTCTAGATGCATGAGTTTGAATGGAATGTCAAACAGATTACCAGATGAATATTTGATATTTTAATTTATTGGGCAATTTCTTACATGAATAGCCAAAGTCTTCATTTGGATTTTACATCCCTGGTCCTTCATCACATGTGCCAAGAATTCATGTTCCTCCCATTCCCATGAACTTGCCTCTCAAGAACTGCTGGTGGTTGCAAGACAGTTGAAAACTACATTCAAGCTGATACTGAAAATGCCACTCACAGGTTGTCCCTCAGCAGAGACCAAAACACACTTTGGGATGCTCAAACTTGCCCCAGCACATGAAATCTCCTCTTTCTGGGCTGCAAAGACATCTCCTCCCAGCAGAAATCCCTCAGCATGGACCAAAACACACTTCAGGATGCTCAAACTTGCCCCAGGATACGAAATTCCCTCTTTCTGGGGTGCAAACACATCTTCTCCCAGCAGAAATCCTCCAGCATAGACCAAAACACACTTTGGAATGCTCAAACTTGCCCCAGGATACGAAATTCCCTCTTTCTGGGGTGCAAACACATCTCCTCCCAGCAGAAATTCCTCAGCAGAGACCAAAACACTCTTTGGGATGCTCAAACTTGCCTCAGGACACGAAATCCCCTCTTTCTGGAGTGCAAACACATCTCCTCCCAGCAGAAATCCCTCAGCATAGACTAAAACACACTTTGGGATGCTCAAACTTCCCCCAGGATATGAAATTCCCTCTTTCTGAGGTGGAAAGACATTTCCTCCCAGCAGAAACCCAAGCTTTTGGACTGTAGAAGACAAAGATCCTCAGTGGAGAGATGAAACAAGGGTCCAGCACAGGCTGAAATAATTCAACAGCTTCAGGATCATCCATTAAAAGATAAGATTTTTTTGTATGGACCAGAAGACAAGCTGAAACCTCCTACCACAAAGAGACAGACACTGCAGGCAGCACTGATTAAACACATTAATGCTCTTCAGCTGCCTAAAACTTTATTTAATTACACTGCCTTTCTGCCCTTCCCACTGGAGAAGAGGTAAAATAAAGCAGAGAAAAGGATGCTCCACGTGGAGCACCTTCATGTCGCTTCCACCCAAGCTGAACTGAGATTTTGTGGTTCAGCTCAGATCCTTTCCATTTTCCATCCCACCTTGCTTAGCAGCGTGCAAGGATGAAAAAGAGACATTAGAAAATAACAGAAGGGGAAGAAAAGTCTGACTCATCTGAAATGGGAAGAGAAAAGCATCTTTTTTTTTTCTGAAAAGAGATGAAAAAGGAGCAATTTTTGTCTTGAATTCACCTGCAAAACTCATTGCCGTGGGCTATTATTGAGGTGAACAGCCTTTTAATGTTAAAATTATTAGACAATTTTGTGAAGCCCCTAATAAACAGGATATAAATTAAAAGATGGATTTTGCAGGAAACCCAGTGCATATTAGACAATTACAACCCCTGTTAAAAGTCAAGAGACATTTCCATTGATTGCACCTAGGCTGCACTTCTAAAAGCATCTGGTCCCATACTCTGTTCTATTTTAGTCTCAAATTCCTTTCATTGTAGATGGTGAAAAATAATTAGACTGAGGATACAAAAAGAGTTCTGAGGTGTCTAGCATTAGTTGCTGTTGAAGAAGAGCCTGTCCCAGAGTTTTACATCCCACCCACTACAATATTTCCATGAGAACAAAGGAAAATGCCTACAGGGGCAGGTATTTCGTGTTTTTCATTGGCCACCATAGTCCAGCAGCTGCATTTATGGCACTTTAGGAGGGATAAAATAACACCAGAAGATATTTCCAAGCAGCTCCATCCCAAGGGCTTGGTGGGATGGATGAGTTGCCCCCATTAAACGTGGGGCTGGCACAGATCATTAACCTCTGTGTAAACTCAACTACTCCAGTGTCATGGATGGGACGATGCAACACATTTATTGATATAAACCAGGGAATTAACAAAGTTTGATGGGAAATGTGAATGTTCTAACATGATTTTAGATGGGAAGGCACACTTGCTTATTCACTACACGTAGGATGAGGTCAGACGGAGCTGTCAGGGAGATCCTTCTGTTGAGGTGAGGTTTCAAAAAGGACACTCTTTGCTTTCTAAACTCTTTCTTGGAGGAGTCTGGGTGTGACTGGATGCAATCTAGTCCCAGACTTGGTCAATGGTTTACATCTAAAGGATTATATATGAGCAATCAATTGTTTATATCAATTGGCTAAATTTAGCAGGCTATTAGTCACTTACCTTACCAAGGATCTGTTGGGGTAAAGAATCTCTGAAGCAGCAGGAAGGGATGTTCAATTTTTATCTGAAAAAAACCCCAAAAAACATGAAATTAAAATCCACAAGGAGGCAGGTTCCAGGGGAGCGGAAGGTAACTACAGACACACAGCAGCAATAGTTAAAAAAATAAATCAATATAAACCTTTCAGAGGAGGTTTTGGTCTGATTGCTGGGGTTTTTTTACACAAATAGCAATTGCTAGGCCTGAGATCTGCAAAATGTCTTCCTGCTGTCAGGAATGAGCTCTTATTGCAAAGGGGATGATACTAAGAGTGGTGAGACACTGGAAGAGGTTGCCCAGCGAGGTTGTGGATGCCCCCTCAATCCCTGGAGGTGTTTAAGGACAGGCTGGATGAGGCATTGAGCAACCTGGTGTGGTGGGAGGTGTCTCTGCCCATGGCAGAGGGGTTGGAACTAGATGATTTTTAAGGTCCCTTCCAACCCAAACCATTCTATGATTCTAAGTTGGGTGCCCACACTTCTGAAAATGCATTTTTCTTTTAAGAGTGCTCCATTTAGCATAAGCCATTTCAAAATGGTTGGGGCCCAGGCAAGAGAGGAAACCACCAGCAGCAGATCTCTCACTAGTTTGGAAGATGTGGTAAAACATAGAATCGTAGAATGTGTTGGGTTGGAAAGGACCTTCAAAAGGCCATCTAGTCCAACCTCCCTGCAGTGAGCAGGGACATCCTGCACTAGATGAGGTTGCTCAGAGCCTCAGCAGGCTGGGCCATGGATGAATCCAGGCATTGATGGGGCCTACACCACCTCCCTGGGCAAACTGTTCCAGCGTCTCACCACCCCCATGGGGAAGAATTTCATCCTAATTTCTAATCCAACCCTGCCCTGTTTTAGTTACAAACCTTTGTACCTTGTCCTGTGCCTCCATGCCTTGAAAGCTGTTTCTCCTCAGCTTTCCTGTAGCCCCTTCAGGCACTGGGAGGCCTCTGTGAGGTGTTCCCATGGCCTTCTCTTCTCCAGGCCTCAACAGCCCCAGCTCTTTCAGCCTGTCCTCACAGCAGAGGTTGCTCCACCCCTCACATCACCTTCGTGGCCTCCTCTGGCCTCTCTCCAACATCTCCATGTCCGCCTTGTGCTGAGGGCTCCAGAGATGGAGGCAGTAACTCCAGGAGGGGTCTGAGGAGAGCAGAGCAAAGGGGGACAATCCCCTCTCTGGGCCTGCCCACATAGATGGGCCCAGCCAGGCCCCACCTCAACCACACAAACCGCACCTCCCACTTTGCAGCTAGAGAAAATGGAGGGGCAGCTGCTTTGTTGGTGTAAATAATAATATAATAATAATCCTCCAGAGGTGGAGGCAGTAAATCCTGCTGGGGTCTGAGGAGAGCAGAATAAAGAGGCACAATTCCCTCTCTGGGCCTACCCAGACGGGCCCAACCAGGCCCCACTTCAGCCACACACACCCCACCTCCCTCTTTCCAGCAGGAGGAAACCAAGGGGCAGCTACTTTGTTGGTGTAAATAATTATGTAATAACAATCTTCCAGAGGTGGAGGCAGTAAATCCAGCTGGGGTCTGAGGAGAGCAGAGAAAAGGGGCACAATCCCCTCTCTGGGCCCACCAGGCCCCACCTCAACCACACAAACCCTACCTTCCTCTTTGCAGCAGGAGGAAACCAAGGGGCAGCTGCTTTGTTGGTGTAAATAATATAATAACAATCCTCCAGAGGTGGAGGCAGTAAGTCCAGGTGTGGTCTCAGCAGAGCAGAACAAAGAGGCACAATCCCCTCTCTGGGCCTACCCAACCAGGCCCCACCTCAACCACACACACCCCACCTCCCTCTTTCCAGCAGGAGGAAACCAAGGGGCAGCTGCTTTGTTGGTGTAAATAATATAATAACAATCCTCCAGAGGTGGAGGCAGTAAGTCCAGGTGTGGTCTCAGGAGAGCAGAGCAAAAGGTCACAATCCCCTCTCTGGCCCTACCCAGCAATGCCCTACCTCAGCCTCACACACCCCACCTCCCTCTTTGCAGTGAGAGAAAATGGAGGGGCAGCTGCTTTGTTGGTGTAAATAATAACCCTGTGATTTACACCAGCTGACAGGCTGTGCCCCTCAGTGGAAAATGTTCCCTTCTCTTATCACAGTCACAGGGTGCTCGCCCTGCTGAAGATTTATTAACACTTTCTCCAGACACCTCTAAGCTCCCTCTCCGTGGCCACGGCATCGTCGGCAGCGCTGGGAGTGTAACAGCTCCCTTACAGATTCATTTCTTCATCCCCTGCTTCCCGAGAAGTTTGAGTCTTGCTGAGCCCATCCTCCATCCTTCCTCCTTCCCAGGAGGTTTCAACCAAGGTGCTTGAGAGCATTGCTTAGAGGAGAAACCTCCTCACACACAGCATACCATCAGGTCATAGAATCATCAAATGGTTTGGGTTGGAAGGGACCTTAAAGAACATCTAGTTTCACCCTCCCTGCCATGGACAGGGACCCCTCCCACCACACCAGGGTGCTCAATGCCTCATCCAGCCTGGCCTTAAACTCCTCCAGGTATTGAGGGGACATCCGCAATCTCTCTGGGCAACCTTTTCCAGTGTCTCACCACCCTCACAGTGAAGAACTTCTTTCTTCTCTCCAGCCTAAATCTCCCCTCTTCCAATTTGCATCCATTCCTCCTAGTCCTGCCACCCTGGACCCTATTCAAAAGTCCTACCCCAGCCTTTCTGTAGCTCCCTTCAGGCACTGAGAAGCCACTATGTGGTCCCCCCTGAGCCCTCTTCAGGCTGAATAACCCCAACTCCTTCAGCCTGTCCTCCTAAGGGTGGTGCTCCAGCCCTCTTATCATCTTTGCAGCCTCCTCTGGACCAGCTCCAACAGCTCAATGTCCTTCTTATGTTGAGGACTCCAGAACTGGACACAGTAACTCCAGTTTGGGTCTCACCAGCGCCAAGCAGAGGGGCAAAATCACCTCTCTTGACCTGCTGGCCACAATTCCCTTGCTGCAGCCAAGGTTTGGGCTTATGTTGAGGGCTCCACAATAAGCCCGTTCTTTTTTAACCTTTAATCACAGTGGGTTAAAAAAAAAAAAATCCTTCAGGGGGTTTCTCTGGAAGAGGAATTACTTTTCTGCAAGGATTTGGGGTGAGAAAGGAAAGCAGGAGCTTGTGGTGCTTCATCCCTTAGCCCACAGCCAGCAGAGTGCACTCAAAGACATCTCTGCTCCTGTAAACCTCTCCTACTAATAAAACCCATCCTGTCTTTAATATGTAGGGTTTGTAGCCAGGAGACACCAAAACTTAATTGTTCCCCCCCCCTCCATCCCTGCATTATGAAGAAGAATAAAGATGCTCCAATGGGATTTCATTTTTATTCAGGGAAATAAACTCAGTCTGATTGTGTTATTTTAAATAAATTCCCAGGATTCATTTCCATAGTGCAACAGGGGCAACTTCACTGACAAGAGTGTTGTGTATTAATATATTTCCCTTTAACTTAACAAGAATTCAATTCATTTTTTTTTCCCCTTTTTTTTAATTTATTTTTTGTTTTCTGCTGATAATGCGCAAGACACTCATTATTTCTTTTTTGAATGTCAGCTTTATTGGAGTTCTCTTGGTGCACCATTTGTTTGTAAAATAGCCAGTCTCTGGCTGCATTTTTAGATTCTTTTTTTATTAGGGCCACGATATCTCAACAAATTCTGTTGCCTACACTTTGAGGCTTGTAGCCACGATGCAGCCAACCCATTGAGTGGCCCCATTTGTCACTGGTTAATTAAATGTGACCCATTTCTTTCACCCTGTTCTTCCCCTTCCACTCCAGGGGAGCAGTGTTCACGCACCAGTCAGTGTCAGCACAGTAGGGCAGAACATTATTTTAATGATTTGACACAATAGTGGTGCATTTTGCAGCCAAAACTGTGTGTGTGCCCACACAAGAAGAAAAAAAAAAGACACACGTCTTGCTGGTGTGACAATATCACCACTGCAGGATGCAAGACTGGAGGGTGGATGTGTCTAAAATCAGTAGGTTTCAGCTAATTCAGCTGGCCCAGCCCTACAGACATGATGCCCTGAGTTCATGAAGATCTAGAAGGACCTTCTCTTCCTTGTCACAGAATCACAGAATGTCAGGGATTGGGAAGGACCTAGAGAGATCATCTGGTCAAATCTCCCACCCAGAGCAGGAACACCCAGATCAGGTCACATAGGAAAGCATCTAGGTGGGGTTTGAATGTCTCCAGAGAAGGAGACCCCACACCCTCTCTGGGCAGCCTGGGACACTGTTCTCTCACTCTCACCCTGACAAAGTTCTTTCATTTATTTCTGTGGAACTTCTTATGTTCCAGCTTGCAACCATTGCCTCGTGTCCTATCATTGGATGTCACTGAGAAGCACCTGGCTCCATTCTCCTGACACTCACCCTTTCCATATTTATAGACATTAATGAGGTCACCCCTCAGTCTCCTCATCTCCAAGCTAAAGAGACCCAGCTCCCTCAGCCTTTCCCCATCAAGGAGATGCTCCAATGCCCTAATAATCTTCATGGCTCTGTGCTATAGTCTCCATCAGCTCCACTCAGCAGCAGGACACAGCAGGGCTACATCTGTCCCTCTCTCACTCATATCAAAGGTGATTGATACAAGCTGATGAGGTACAAGCAACAAAAGCTGACCCTTCCAGTTCCTCATCTGAAGCTCTTACTTCCCTTATAGCCACCACACGTCCAAGCCCAGGGGCACCGTTGGGACCTGCTGCAGAGAGAGGTGCTGGGGATTTACAGCTCTGGGGTTAGTGGACATCCTTGTGGATGCTCTTCAGAATCCGTGTGTTCGGGTTGGAAGAGACCTTAAAGATCATCAAGTTCCAACCCCCTGCCATAGGCAGGAACACTTCCCACTAGATCAGGCTGCTCAGTGGCTTGTCTAGCCTGGCCTTAAACACTTCCAGGGCATCCACAACCTCTCTGGGCAACCTATTCCAGTATCTCACCACCCTCACACTAAAGAACTTCTTCCTTATCTCCAGCCTGAATCTCCCCTCTTCCAATTTGCATCCATTCCTCCTAGTCAACACACACAACACAGACAACAAAGTTCAGCCATGAAACTTCATCTTGACCATTAACTGGTGTTACCCTGGGGCACACAGATACCACAAGTTTGATCTGAACCCACCAGGGAGAGTAAATCCAAGGCACACAACAACACTCCATTTGGCTTTGGACACAAATCCTCTCATCCATGCAAATTCTAGGATGTTGGGAGGATTCTTCTCCACTCACACCAGTTCTGGAGAGCAGACCTAGCTTGAAATTAGGTAGGTTGATGTAATTTGTAATAGTTCTGAGACTTAAACTGCACCACTGAAGATAACAGGTGTGTCTAAAGGGTCCGTCACACTTAATTATTTATCTAATAACTCCAGCCCTTGGAGGCTTGGCCCTAAACATTGTTAAATGAGCCCGTTTCAATTTTCAAAACAAGCTACAACTTACCAAGAGAGTGTGAAAAGGCACAAGGCAGATGCTGATGAAACCTTTCGAGGATCTGAGGCCACCACTTCAAAGGAGCCTTGGGAGCCTGGTTTCATTTCCATCATCCAGCTGGAGGAAGGGGAAGGTCTTGCTGATACAGCAGCTGGAAACCATGGGCTAAGAATAAAATTAGGAAGAGCCTAAGTTGCCCAAAAGCAGAGAATTTGGTGTCTGTGCTCTTAACTTGTATCTTTTTAGGTAGGAGGGGGAGGGATTTAGTGTGTCTGGGGGAAATTTCATAAAAACAGAGGAGCTCTCATCACTCTGCAACAGCAGAACCTGGGGCTTTATGAAGAATACTACACACCATGATGCTCAAGTGGAGCTGGAGGTTGACTCTTATCTATCAATGGAGAACACCAATGTTTTCACAGCAAGTAGTGCTCCAATTTTTGCACCACTTTATCATAGAATGGTTTGG
>VZTY01019084.1:0-42437 GCA_013400935.1 Turnix velox
ATTCTCAGACTTGACCTTAGATTAATTTCCTGCATTAATAAATTTTAGTGCTAGGATCATAGCATGTTTTAGGTTGGAAAGTACTTTAAAGATCCAACCCCTCTGCCATGGGTGGGGACATCTCCCGCTAAACCAGGTTGCTCAAAACCCCAACCAGCTGCTTGGCATAATTCCAGGGATGGAGTATCCACAGCTTCTCTAGGCAACTTGTTCCACTGTCTCACCACTCTCACAGTAAAGATTTCCTTTGTTGTATCTAATCCACATCTCTTCTATTTCAGTTTTAAATCATTCCCCCTTGCCCTGTTGTTACACACCCCTGCAAGAAGTTGTCTCCTTCTTTCTTATAGATCCCAGTGAGTTCAGAATATTTATTTGTGTTTTATAGTGTAGATGCATTTGTAGGCTGCTAAACAATGTTCAATATCAAGCTCTTCTATATTCACAAGCAACAAGAATACATGCAGTAGGATAGAATCTTTGTTGGTGCCTAAAAAATATGTGGAGGACAGATAAATAGACCACCCAGAAATGTCCTGTGAAATGCAGCAGAAAAAAAGAAGAGTTGCTTAGTGCTAATGATATTATTTATACTACAGTGTTTGAATTGGATTAAACATCTTGTTGCTTCAGCTGCAGTGACAGTCCTGTTTGTGACTGACTAAATTACTACTGAAAGACATCATTAAGGATGTGAGTTTGTAAAAATTTGACATGTTTATTTCTTCATTCTTATTTCAAGTAACATTTAAAAAGGAGTTTAAATTGGGAGTTTGTAGAGTTTGTAGAGTTTGAAGCAAACCCTATACAAATGTTATAGTCTCTTGCTGCTTACTAGCCTTATGTGATAACTTTTCTGATTAGTCCTATATTGTTATTTTAAATTTTCATGCTGAGTTATAATTTGAAAGCTGTCTTCAGTGTGTCACTTTACTTAAAAGAGGAACAAACTTGGCCTTGATAGTTTAAGTAGTATGATTATAGAGGAAAAACTTGGCAGCAATAGCATATCAAGAACCTGCTATGTGTGAGATATTTTAAATTCAAGACAGCTAAAAGAAAAGCAGATCATGAGTCTTTTGGATAGATGGTGTAAGGTTAGTTTACTGATAGTTAATCTCCATATTTAGAGAGTTGCTATTAATTTCAGAGGGGTAAAAGAAGTCACAGTGATAAACTGGTAAATTGCTCAGATGGAAGGTAACTGCATTGAAACAAAACTTAGTGAAGGACAGAGAGTCAATTTGTTTACAGGTCTTGATAGACCAAACTACACTCATACCACCATTTATTTATATTTGAGATGATGTTTTTTTACAGGATTCCCTCAAGAAGCTATCTTGAGCTGTTTCAAACCTCTGCAGGATGGACAATTGATTAAGGGACCAGGGGGCATTCCTAGAGACAAGTATTTTCTTAGCACATGGATTAAGAAGTGGCAATGCCCCATGAGAGCCCCATTGCTCTTACAGGAATACTTTTCTTAAGTAGAATCAAACACAAAACCCAGAGAGAGGAAGAAATTGGCAGAAATACTGAAGCCAGAGTCTCACAAGCAATTGAACAAAAAGCAAAGAGAATCATGCCCCCAGTGTGCTGGTCAACTTGGTTTAGGCTTCACAAATTCAGGGATTAGTTTTCAAATAGTCCCTGACAGAAATTTAGCATTATTTAGTATGAAGCCTGCAGGATATGTATTTCTTATCACCCTTAAGCTGGAAAGATTTTTGTGAGGAATTTCATTAAAAATTCTGACATTCAATTGGATTTGTGGCTTAAAGTGATAACAGTATCTTGCCCATTTAATGGAAATGCAGATTATTGTTTCCTTTCTGCAGCAGTTAGCATTGCAGCACAATCTTGAGGAAAAGCCTGTTGGAAATACAACACTAGGGAATTTTTCATCTTACCTGAGGGAACTGCCAGGTAATTTTCAAGGTATAGAATAGCATATATTCAGGAAAGCGAGGAAGCGAGGAAGCAGAGGAATGTTGCTATTTCTGTCTCCGGGAAGGTTCAAGAAAGGAGGAAAGAGTTTCTAGCCATTAGATTTCAAGATTTCAAAATGCTTTTCTGAGCATCTCAGTAAAATAAAATCAGTTTTTTTAGAGTGAAGAATTTTAAAATGGATTCAGGC
Source organism: Turnix velox (assembly GCA_013400935.1). Classification (NCBI taxonomy): domain Eukaryota; kingdom Metazoa; phylum Chordata; class Aves; order Charadriiformes; family Turnicidae; genus Turnix; species Turnix velox. Next base: position 2,138 of record VZTY01019084.1, read on the forward strand.
TTCTAGCACAGTGAATACATTTCCATAGTAAAATAAAATTCATTTCTCCGAGGAATTTCATAGATATCTTCTGTCAGAAAATCTGTGGTTTCAGAAAATAAAGGAGTTTTGAACCTATCTGGGGGACTTGCTATTGAAGCTTTACCTGTTAAAATTCTCTTTAACTCTCACCCCATATGATCTCTACAAATGATAGTACTGACTCTGTTCTTTCCTTGGCACACAGTCCTCCTGTGGTTTTGAGGTCAACATAACATGATGTAGAAATGAAGATGTAAGAGCCAAAAATTTCAGCGCTTGCTGTGATTTGTGCTCCCTTCTGAATTCATGGTTTGTAGTTTACCAGTTCTCTGTGTCCCACTCCCACAGCTAAAAAGCTGCATAATCAAAACTAATCACAGCATTTCTATCATCATCTCACTTTGGGAATTTTCTTTGTTACGGAGATTTCCACTGGCTACACCTATGCTAGCAGCAAATACAACTCAAGGGAAAAAATTACAGCAGTGAAATAGTGCTGAAGGCCTGGCATCTGTTTGAAGTAGCAGTATTTTAAGCTAGGTCTGTCATGATCATCCAAAATAATGGGCCATCAGCAGCTTGATTAAAGGAGGCTGACTCACAGAATGCTTTTTCTAATTTATCTTTTTATTAGTTTGTAAAGGAAATAAGTCATGCATTCCTAGAAGTTTTTAGGTGTAAACCCAGAACACAGTAGGGGACAACTGGGAGATTTGCTTCAGAAGGGTATTCTTCATCTGAAATAAAATGCCAGTGTAGACATACTGTTTAGGGTAGTAGGTTCCTAAATAAGACAACGTATCTCTGGAATGACATCATATGTAGGGGAAGGTAAAACCACAAGGTAAGAAAAGATATGGTGCTTGCATATAAGCACTCCATTGCAGAAGGATAATAGCTTCTGAGCCTGCTAGACGTCCTCAAGGTATTCAGTCTGATGTCTGAACCCACACTAGTCATAACATGCTGACTGGACTTGGACTGATGAAAAACATTGCAATCCCAAAAACAATCTAAATCTGAACAAATTTTTAGAGTTAAAAAATCTGCAGGATCAGCACAGGGGATATTTGCATTGTCATATCTTAAACTTAATCTAATGATGTCTGTTTGTATGTTTTGTGTTTATACATCTGTGCATACCCATAGTTTGTTTTAGATACACTATAGTAAGTTGGCGTGAATCTTGTAATTCTCAAATCTGCAACTGAGTCACTGTTTTAATTATATTCTACTGAATTGCACTGATAGTACTGAATTGGTTAACAATTGCGTGCTGCTAAAATTCAACATTTTGATCCTGCTCAAGTAATTAATAAATCTTAATAAGTCTTATTAGTAATTAGTAAATCTTGAATTGCTAAATCAGAACTGTGTCAAATATTTCATCCATGACAGAGAAAAAAACCCCAAAGGTAAAAGAATTCTTTATCTTTATTCTATTGAATAGACTTAAAGACCGTCTAAAACCCTGTTGTAGCTTGATATTTGGGGTCTCATGGTAAAAATATTTTGGCAATATATGAACAACAATGTTGTTGGTTTTAATGTTTCTTTGAAATACTTGAGGTCAGATAACAGTGAAATGGAGTATACTGCATAAAGACTAGTAGGAAGCAGAGTGACTCAGGTTAGGTCTCCTGCCTCATATATCCCTTAGAAATATAATTCTTTTTGAGAATGACAAAAAAGCCTACTTTGATTTTGCAGTTGCCATGTAGGTTAGAAGTCTTAGACATCCTCTTAAATGTTACCACTAGTTAAGTAACATAGAGAGAGTGTTCTCTTAAATGGCAGAAGTAAAGAATGACTTTGCGTTTAAAGTAATGGAGTGGGAATGAAAGAACTGCTCTACAGACTTCCTGGATCACTTCCAAAAAGGCTAAACATTTGCTTGACTGTCCTTGCCTCCCAGAGGTGTTCTTGAGCTGCATCCATGAAGGATTTAACTAAAGGATCAGAAAGATGTCAAGAAAAAAGTCACAGGAAAGTAATGGAAGAAGCAGAGAAGAAACTTCAGCTCTGGCATCACAAAATACACACCTTTGACTTTCCAAGTAAAAGTTTTTGAACACATGCTCTTTGCAAGGGAGAAATCATCAGGGTTGAAATACAAAAATGAGTAACTAAGTCCATGTTAAATCAACTCTTGTCTTCAGGGGCTAAAAAAAATTATAGAAGTTCATTTTCCATTCAAAGAAAGGAGTAAAGTGTGTGAAGAAACAAGGTTTGTTTTCCTAGTATTTAGCCCTATCACTCATGTGAAAAATGAAGATATGAAAGGAATTAAAAGACATTGGATTAGCAGGAGTTCAGGTAATCTGATTAAATAGACTCAAGCTGTTGGCAATTGCTAAAAAATACATTTTATGGGAACAACAATTGCCCAGTGACTGAGTGCCAGTGAAGAGTAAAAAGATCATAATGCAAGGAATACGATTATTATTTTAAAATCTCTTTCCTTAGGCAGGTTTTGTACATTAAGCTTCAGTGTACTATATCAAATTTCTGTACTAGATTAAGATTTTTTAAAAATACAACCAGTTCATATTTAACTCTGGATTTTGATGAGCTAGGGGACAGATTTAGTAAAGTAGATTGAAAGATTATTAACAGCAGGTTTTAGCTTTGAAATTTCACATTTCTTTCAAATCTCCCTTCTTATGTGCTTATAACTCAATTGTAGACCATATAGAGTTAATTTGTACCTAACTAGTAGAAATTTTCAGTGTTTTCACTGCAACAGGCTTTTGGTTCTCTCAGTAAATACATTTGCTTTATTTCCACTAAGAGGGAGAGGGAGTGGCCATCTTCTATATAGCAGCTGGAGATCAAAGCCTTCCTATGAGAAGAGGAAATCTTATCTCTGAGTCTTTCTTATTTGCAATAGGGTCTGGTAGCTATTGTGAAAAGATCTGTCAATGTTGTGATACAAAAACATAATGACATCAAAATTCTTCACTCCTTCCACAAGGTGAGTCAATTAATTCAATGCTGTACTCAAACTTCATTGGTTTTTGCATTCTTTTCTGAACAGTGGCCCAGCAGTTAGGAAGACCACAGAATTTTCTCCCACATCTCTCTAGTATAAACGTTGTGTGGATAGTTAGGCTACTAGAATATGAAAAATACGAGTTTTTAGGATCCCATCTTGTGAAAAAAGGGAGGTAAACCATCTGGGATAATAAGTGAAATATGTGAAGGGTGGCAGCTATCAGCAGCTTCTTCTGCCTTCCTTTTTTAGTAAATGTTCCTCAATTACCTAAAGTGAAGTTGATTTGTTTATTTGCTGTGAGAGACTGGAGTGCTGATCAAAATTGTTAGTTGCTGGTGTGTTCTTTTTTTTTTTTAAATCCTTCTTTCTTAGGATATAAGTTTTCTAACTCTGCCAAAAGCATTAAAATCTCATGCACTGTAGAATGATATTTGCATTTAATCTGCGGGGGGTATATAATCTTTTATGTATCTTCAGCTAGGTGCTGAAGACACTAAATGTCACTGAAAACTATTCTGATCATCTCCCCAATCCCTTCACTTTATGATTCAGAAGTGCTATTGTAGCATGTATGGAAATACCTAGGACAGTTTTAGTCTAGCTTTCTTACTCGGGTCTTACCAAGAACAAAGTAATGTCAATATGGATTTTTAGTTAAACCTGCATAAATATGTCTGTGAATATGGAAAAAAAAATTGAGATGCTTGTTAACTTAGTAGAAGTTAAAACCCAGACTACTGGAAACAGGCCAGAAGCAAGAAAGACATGAAGATACAGAAGATCAGTACTTAAATGTGGTGCTTGAGAAGTGTTTAGAGAAAGAGAGAGAATCCTACTGGAAGCAGCTGCTAGGAGGATGAAAAAAATTGTGATATAGAAAATGATAACACAGGCATCAGCTAGTAGGTGGAGGCTGGACATGGTCTTCTTGACAGAACAATGACCAGTAGAGTTATTGAACAACATAGTGTAAAACAAGTGAAGAATTTGTATTGCTTGTCAGTTGTAGGAGGTAATAAATATGCAAAGAAACTACAGCAATTGGATTCAATATCACGGAGAACCTGTAATTAAGTGAATCACACTTTAAGTGCATGGAGAAACGCAGGGAATAAATTAAAAAAAAGAATCCATTATGGAACAAGCTGACTAAGGACAGAACTAATTACAGAGTTGACTAATTATGCAGAGAATTAATCACTAAGCAAGCTAGTGAGAGAGAGGACAACTGAGGAGGTGAAGATGAGGCAATGAGTAGCCAGCAGAGAAGCCAAAAGTACCAGGTGTTGCTGAGTGATGTAAGTGGGAAAGTTCTAATAAAACAGGAATTGATTACAAAGTTGTCTCCTGCTGGGTTTTCATCTGTGCTAGGAACGTCTTACTGCCTTGTGATGTTTGAGGAGACAAGGAGGTGGCTAGTCGTGGTCATGCAAGAAGAAGGAGGTGAGAGAAGATCTACTTGTTCTTTAGGTCCATGTTTTAGGACTGTGAAGCTGCAAATTTTGACCGTGACTAGGGGCTATACTGGTATTTTTAATTCTGATTATATCAGAGAAACTAATGAGAGATCCTGGAGTAGCTTTTGTCTGACTGGCTTTTACGTCTCAATTTAAATGATTGCCCTTGAGTAATATGATTGAGCTCCAGCTATGTGTTTAGTAATTCTCTTCAAAACTGTACATGTATCACAAAATCCTTTCTCTGGTCTCTTAAGCTTTGCCTGCCTGCAGATACTCTTTTCCTCTTTGAGCAGCTATCCACATGATTTTTGGACTGATACAAATTTCACCAAGCTTTGTGGGAGAGTCCTTATCTAGGTTTTCCTATGAACTTCTTGGGATCAGCCTCAAAACTCCAACTTCTCCTGAGGAGTGGTGCCTGTGTAATCTCTCTGGCTTGCAGAGCTGTTGTCCATCCAACTCATTAATAACTGGAGTTACTGATTTGTGGCTGTTTGAAGCAAAGACTTGAAGCATCTCTGATATAAAAAACCAAACAAATATGGGGCCTAAATATTAGATCATATTTTTCTAAAGTAATTGATGAGGTAGTTGCTTATATGCTCCAATAGCTTAGAAGGAAAAAAAAAAAACATTGTATGCTGAATTCTGGGTTGACCTTAATCTGTAAGATTTTTGTACTATTTTTTGTAATGATACCTTATTTTATCATGGGATAGCATTTGCTATTTAATGTTGCTAAAAAGCCATGAAACCTCACATTTAATTTTTTTCAGTTGTGGTCTTATTGCTACAGTTAATTCACTCCAGGTTTTGTTTGCCCTTGATTTAGTGCAACAGCCATTATATAACAAGATAATTGCATTATAAATGGACTTTAAAATGTCATTATACTAGGAAAGGAATTGTGAAATTTGCAACAACTACACAAAATGCAAGTAGGGATTATGAAATTTTATTAGTAGACTTTTTTTCAATAGCTCTTCTCTTTCTAAATCATCTTCATCACAGAAAACTGAATGTTCTTCAGTCCATGCTTTACTGCTCCAGTGAAATGAATTTGAATTGCTCTCCCAAAGGAAAAGCGTGAAATGATGGGAAAATTTGATTTGGTATTTTTCTCTGGTCCTGAAGGATTTCAAAGGAACAACTATTCCTGTAAGAGAGGGAAGAGGGGACACAGTGCAGCAATAGTTGTTTCTTTGCCCATCCCAACTTTTTGGTAGCTGCTGCAAACTGCTCTGGTATAAGTGAAATAGGCTATTTGGATGTTGGGGAAGAGGAGAGCAGAATAGACATGACCATCTGCCACTGTTACCAGCAATGTTACTCAGGCATATAATTACTTAGTATTACAGTCCTGAGCTCCATTTTCTTCTGTTCTAGTCCAGGATTTCTCCTGAATGTTGATGGCAAGTAATTTTTAATAGTGTTGCTTTTTAAATGAAATATTTTAAAGGTTGGTTAAAAACTGTCTTGTCTTGGTAGTATGAGAAGTATTCCCAAAAGTAACATTAAAAATTTAGTTTTCCTTCTTAAGCTGCTGAATACATTTAGTTTAAAGTAAAGTTTCTAAAGCAAATTTAAAACAAGAGGAAGCAGATTTTATCCAACTAGCTGATTAAAGTGGACAAGCTTATGAAGGCACTGCATGCTTGAAAGCCTTTTGTTATTGTTGAATAGTGCTCGTGTTTCAGTAACAAATAATTAGTTTTGGGTCATTTGAAATCCAGAGTTCTTAATTTCTTCCACAAATAAAAAACAAGATCAGCAGCTGGCAGAGTATTTGGAAGAACAATTTTTATTTATAGCCCTATTGAGTTCATATATGTTTTGTCCAGATAAAACAGGAATACTCATAAAAAGCTTATTACTGACCTTGTTGGTTTGGTGTAGATTCTGCTTCCTTATTGGTCTTTGCTTTCTCTGGTTCATCCCTTTTTTGATTTTCACCCTTAAAAAAAATAAAAAAATTATTAGATGTTGTAGATATTTAGGGCTGAGAATAAGGACAGTTGTCTGCAGTATTCTTCAAGGAATCTGATTAACTCACACCAACCTTTGTTCCTGAGTGTTCTGTGTGTGTTCTTGAACAAGATTTTCCAGATAGGTTCACAAAAGGACTTGGATGCAGTAATCAGAAACTGATGTCTCCACATTTGCCCAGTTCCTCAGCCTGGAGTTTTACTGCTGCGTGTTCCGCAAGCCTCATCCATGTTGACAAGGCTGACTTGTTTACTGCTGCCATTCACAAGCCACTCTGCATCTGGAATTATTCCTGCCTAAACTTCCTGCTGGACTAACAGACTTGATATGTTTTGAGCTACCTTACCACAATGCCAGATCTCAGTCTTAGCAAAATATAGAGACAGTATCAAATTTACTACAAAAAAATTTACTTCCTCCCACACTTAGATCCATGAACCAAGTCCATGGACCTGTATCTTGGTTTATCTTTGAGGAGGGAGTGAGAAGTGCATGGATGTTCACAGAGATATGTAGCAAAATAGTGCCAATTAAGCATATGAGCATTTTAAATCCCAGGTAGAATTACTTTTTCCTGTTTTTCATCATGCTGGTTATTAGAGAAAGCTATTAGTGTAAGCAAATGAGAAGTAATCCGACTTCAGGAGATAGCAGGTCTTCATGCACTTCCCCCCCCACCCCTCCTCTTTTCCAAACTCAATTACCATCTCCTTGAGTTTCTGAGATTAATTCGGGGTTTGTGCTGTTTTTTTCTAGAAAAGTACTACTTTTTCCTTATCTGCTTATATTCAGAGAATCTGGTACTGAAGATCTAGCAGACATACAGATAGATAATTAAATTCAATATTATATGTATAAAAATTAAGATTAAAAGTCTAATCAATCTCCATCCACACTTGAGGTCTTTGTTTTATAGTAAAAGTTGTTCTTTTTGTTTCAGTCTTCCTCCTAACAGCATAGGAATGTTACTGTGAGAATATTGCTCTGCAGTTACTATATATGTTTTTTTCTCTTCTGTTTAGACAGTATATCTTTGCAAGTGGAATTCCAGACCCTGTCATCTGTCTGCATCTTAACAGTATCTATAATGGTGCAGGCTGATGGTAATGTGATCTGAGTGTTTACATATGGAATTATTCTGATGAAAAGAATAACTCATGTCTCTAGGCAGATCTAAGTGTGTAGTTTATCCTGGAGCAGTTTAACAAGTTAGGTATCAGACTGTACAGAAGTCAGCTGTTGAATTTCAGGATTTTTCTTCTTTCAAGACAATACTTTAGTGACCCATGAAAACTGATGTGTAGAAACATGAAAATTTGCTTGTAAATCTGCAGTATATAAAATTTCTTGTCATAGATTTTTTTTCTATTTTTTGGTGGCAATTTGGCAGTATGGATGTTTATTGAACAACTTCTAATATATGACAAATCAAATTTAAGTTGTAGTTAGGCTGGAATACACCACACCTCTTCTTGTGGTTGTACAAACCTATGAACTTCTGAAAAACATCAGTTCTAGGAAATTATTTAGCCTTATGAACATTTATATATCTGTCAATTTTACTTAAAACTGTAAAATTTATGGAACTCTTATACATGTAGATCACGATTACCAGAAGTTGAGTCGGACTCATTGTATTTATTTGATTGTTGTGAACGTGTTAAAAGATGCTCCTTAGTTCAATTAACTTTCTATTTATGGAGTTTCAATAGTGTAATCCTGCAGAAATTCAAATTAGCAATTTAGGTTTATTCTAAAAACTAATTTCACTGTACTAATTATTTGGTGACATCCCAAATTGTTACTATTTTGTTTTGTAAAGTTTTGGTAGTGTCAAGCTGTAAAGAAACAAAACATTCTCTATTGGCAAAAATTCAAAAGTAACAAGTGAAAGGCTATCTATCCTTCTGTCTAATTTTAAAATATTCCATTAATTAAAATGAAGAGAATTAGTTTAATTTTACAGAACAAATCTAATAAATAAAATACATACTGTGGTTTACCATATTTTTCAAGCAGGATTTACATACGTAAAACCAAATAAAATATATCTCTTAAAAACTACTAAACAACTTTGCCTCTCTGACAGCTACAGAGAAACAGGCTTATATGTAGAAATATGCCATTCCAATATTCAGTAAGAATAGACTGATATTTTCTGCCAGGAGGGATTCATCAGCACATCAAAAGCAATACCAATATCTCTGATTCTCCATTTATAGAGCTGATCAAGACCTCTCATAAACTTAGACTGTTTCAGGCTAGACTTATTTGGAAAGTAATTGTAAAAGGAGGAAATCTATATTTTTTGCATAAAGAAAAAAGCAGGAGGGAAGTGGGAAAGAAAGGCTTGATTGAATTTGCTAAATTGAGATTCATACCATGCACAGAAAATATGTTTGAAAATCTGTACTTTGACATTTACTTACATAAATACTTTCTAAGCAAAAGGTAACTTTACCATGACTACATTAAAAAAAAATTATACCTGGCCTGTAGATGTCTTGGGTGGTGGTGGGACAGCTTCATTCTTGCAGTCTACTTCCTCAGGTGATAATTTTGCTCTAGAAAATACTGCTTTTAGTTTTTTAAACATCTTGCCTATGCCGCTCCTTTGCAGCCTCTATAACTCTTTTGCCATACATTGATACATTGCACACGTGTTCTTACAATTAGATACTTAATCCAATTAGACACTTAATGAGATTTAGCCCTTATTAATCCCTGAAAGAAATTCCTGGCAGTCTGTCTCAGTTGTGGGTTTTTATCACCATTAGAACTTCTGTTTTATTATATAGACAGTCTTGATGATTACTATATAAAGACTCAATTTTTCATGCACAGATTCAGAGGAGAATGAGCACTGTCTGGTTAGAATAAATCAAAATTTACTTTGCATTTAGAAATGAAGTTTTAAGTCCTAAAGAAGTCTGTGTTTTAACCAACAAATATGAAATACTAACTGACTGATAATCACCACCTATGCAGTATATTTCATGATCTCTCAAGAGACCTAACATTTTGTAGGGCTTTTTATTTTTTTTTTAAGTGAATAACATGAAAATGGTTTGCATGAGGATTTGGCTTATCCAGTTTATCCCTGGTTCTATTCAACTCTTCTTTTCCTGTATGTTCACAGACAACACTATTTTATTCAGGGTCTTAGAATTTTGGTGGGATTAAATGTTAGTATCCTATATATCAGTAAGACACAAATTTTTATAGAATTCATACCAGGACATAATTTTGAGATTTTATATCAAGCGTGGTTTAGTTTACAGGTAAAACTCAATTTCCAATGTCTCTAACACCATGTTGATTCAATCCACGTTATCAAGGAGCTTTACAATTTGTCTCATTGTCCTTTATTCTAATTATTTATTATTAAGCCTTTACTTTCAGCTCTAAATTTAATTCAAGAGTATAATTAATTTATAGTGCATTAAGGCTTCAAGAAATACAGAATCCTACTCTCTAAATTATTTTTATAATTGCATTTTTAGAAATTATATTCAAATATTTAAAATGTCCCAATGGCTGCCTTCTTGAAGCTTCTTGTTATCTGTCAAGAATGATTCCTAATCCTTATTTTACCATAGTAGTAACTATAAGAATGAATCAATTTTTTTATTAGTTAATTTGTAAACCTTTCCCCTACATCAAATGTTTATGAATCTAGCTAATAATTAGCTGATTTTCAGTCTTTTAACTGCCCTCCCCCCCATGACTATGACACAGTTGTTAGATGGATCAAGAGCTCGGTATCTCCTTTTCTAAGGCCTATGTTCTGGTGAACTTCAAGTGCAAATCAATGCTGGTTAATGCTTCAATTTGTTTAAGTTTGGTGTTTGAATGACTAACTTATTTTCACTTATTTATGCAGGTCAGAACAATGGATGTGAAATTGGATGTGAAATTCTGCCTTCATGCTCTTTTTACATTTGCTCTGAAGAATATTCTACAAAAAAAGTTAATTTTTCTTTTCCTGTATGAAATTTTAGTGGGTTAAATTCGCAGATGTAGGAAACCAGTCAATTGTTAATGCACAAGCTAGACCTTCAGACTGAACCTGTTTTGAGAGCAGCTGTTTTCTTACTGTAAAAATAAATTTCTTCTTAATTAAAATGTTTTAGAATAGTTTTTGACATTTGTTAATTAGAAGTGGTACAGCTGTGCATAAACCATATTGCACTGTGAATAAATTGCAATTGTAATAGGAAAATATGCATCTCAAGAATTTGTCCAAAATTATGCTCTTTAATATTTTTAAAAAGCCAAAGAATAACATGTCTTAATTATTTTTATAGCCTTATATGTTTTTTAATTTGTAATTAAGAGGTGTGAAAAAGAAATGTAGCAGACATTAAAAGAAAAGTGCCTTTGGGAACCTGTTAATAACAATTGACATCCAGAGTTAATGAATTTTATATTGGTTTAATTTGTGGCTAATCAAATAGAAGTTTGAAACCTCTTCATATGATGTGGTTTTGTAAATAAAAGCAGACCACAACAATATTTTCATACTGATAGAGGTATAATTTCACCTCCCGACCCTGGTAAACTGATTAATCTGTTTGAATATTTTTTTCTTTTGTGAACAATGGCTATTTAGTTATTTTTAAAGGCTCTTAACATTCTAAAAGCACTTCAGTTAATTGAATATTGTGATGAACTACTAAGAAAGAAGATTAGGAGTACAACAGCAAAGCAGATAGCCTGTATCCAGATAGTGTCTTAGCTATATGGGCTTTGACCAGTGCTTACTGAGGATGGTATTTATATTAAAGCCTACAGCTCACAGGGATTTCAAGTCTGCTTTACATATTATCTAGATGCAGGTAGAGCACATCCTATCTTTATTAATAATTTGCCCACTTTCACTTTTTTTTTAATTCAAGGAAATGTTAATATCCATTTTAAAATTTGGCATACGTGTAGGCTTTCTAAACTTTTAACAACATTTATGTTTTTATTTATTTTAATCCTGAAGGAAATTTGAAACAAATTATGTTCTAAACTCTGTTTAAGAGATTATTCTTCAGGAATCATGGCAACATCTTAGAAACTGAGGTAATTTAAATACTGCATATTCACTTGATCTGCAATCATTGCTGAAATAGTTGTTGGGACTTTTTTCACCACCTGATTTGAAGTTGGATGTGATGGTTTAACTCTAGCCAGCAACTAGAGTGTGAAGCTGTGCTCTCACTTACTTGAAGGACAGGGAGAAGAGGAAGAAAATGAAGGGAAAGGTAAAAATCCTTGTGGACACAGAAAAATGCAATCAAATAGAAGAGTAATGGGAGAAGAACAAAACAAAAAAAAAAATAAAAGGATATACATAACAAAGTGATACAACTATGCAAGTCACTCTCATCACTTGGTGATCAGTTGCCTATCCTGTCCTGAGCAGAGATCACAGATCTCTGCCCCCACTACCAACTCCCTAATTAATACTGAGCATGACTTCTGTATTGTAGAGTACTCCTTTGGCCAGCTTGTCCTATTTATGCTCCTTCTTAGCTTTATGGGAACCTGAAAAAGCCCTGCACCAATATCATCATTATCTAGAAGCATCTAAAACAAGAGGTACTTCAAAATTCTTCTCATAATTAATCCGAAACACAGCAGCTACTGGAAAGAAAATTAACTATATGCTAGCAGAAAGCAGGACACTGTATTAAAGAGTGCAGTGTTACTCGAATCATAAGCAAATATAAAAGGAAGAAAAGAGAAGCTTATTTTTCTCAATAATTAGAACAGATGCTAATGAGAAGAGAGTCCTTTCTTCAGGACTGTTCTTGAAGGTTTCTGGCTTTTTTGTTTTGCTTTAGTTTGGGGTTTTAAATTTTTTTAAAATTATTTTTATTTTTTTTTCCTGGTACCTGCTATAAAATGCATGAAAGCCCTGAGAGCCTGGGTTTATTTCCTAGCGTATTTAGTAGGCACAGAGTGAATTCTAAGGTCTGCTTTGCATTCCTCAGCAGGCAATGTCAGTTGCTCCTATTGTTTGAATGTACAGATCAATAGAAATAATCTGAAGTTTTTATTTTCGTATTAAATCAGGTGTAGCATGTTAAAAACATCAAAGCCAGAGTTTCACTTCCATTCAGATCTTCCTGCAATGCAAAATGTAATGATTTTCATAGGTTTCCTTCTTCAGTTTCTCTCTGAGATACAAGGATTTTGACAGCTAAGAGTAAAACATCTCTTTAGATCTCTGTAACAGGAATCAGACAGAAGCTACATCTAGCACTTCTAGTATTTTTCTCTATGTTCAGTGCAATATTAAAACATTTTAATTTTGCCTATTTTTGTGGATTAAAAAAATTATATCATTAATGTATATATATCTTCCTTTAAGTTTTTTTTTGTCCTTAAGAAAAAAATGGTTCTAGGGTTCAGATTTTTTTAATATTAGTTGTCTTAATTTTTGAACTCATATGACATTATAGCTGAATTAATGTAGAAAATTTCTACTTTGAGAGATAACAACTGAGTTTATGGTTATTACCACAGTTGTGGTCAGATATCTGTCATAACTGCAACCTTCAGTGAGACATCTTTGGAAATAATAAAAAGTAACTTTTAAGACGATTCTTCACAGTTCTGGCATAGCTAATTTTGTGCTGATTCTTAGAGCTTTTCTTATGATGCAGCTCATGATACTGGCACAAATGCATTAGAATTGGCCTATATGTCCTGTCTGAGGCAGTAATAGGTCTTATGGTCCGTAAGAATCTGGAAATACAAAATAATGAATTTTTTGCCTTTAAGAAATGCAGATTCTACCACCTTCTTTCAAATTCAGTTTTATATCTCAAATCCAAATAGAAGGATTTGATCACTGCACAAGAAAAAACAGATGGTAACACTTCTGTGGCAATAGGCTGGAAAAGACAGGGTGCTGGCATTTCCTGTTCCTTTCCACATTCCTCTCTATAAAATTACTTAGTTAAGATAGGAGCCATATCCTAAAGATTCATTTTCTGACACCTTCTCCAGATCCTGCGTAGCCATGAGTGTGATACTATCATCATGTCATAATGTGATGGGTGAGTTGGAGGAGGTGACAAAATTGACTGTCAGCCAGCCAAAATTATGATAGCTGATGTCACTTCTTGCTAGTGACCTCTTATGATTAAAGTAATGTGCACCAAAGGAATGGTGCATAAGACAGAAGAAAATGCAATCCCACTTATGTTTGATTATGCCATTGGTCTGCAGACATAGTGAAAGCTGAGAAAAGGTCCTTGTCTGCTAGCAGATAGTGTGCTTCCCTTGGTGTGTTTTTTTTTTTTCCTTTTTTTCTTCTTCCTCTACTTTTCTCTCAACAAAGAGGCACTGCCAATATGTGTTTATGCCTGTATTTTAAAATGTATCCTTATGGGTAGAATTTCTTTAGTAACACTGTGTTACTGTTTAAAATGTGACTCATCATTTGAGAAAGCTTTTACCACCTAGGCTAATGCTCAAAAGTCCCTCTCTGAAATGAATACATAAAATATGTTTGGACCTAGGACAAAAGCAACTCCTCCAGAATGGGGTAGGTCACATTAAGAATTAGGCCACCTGTAGCCCCTACTGGAAGACCACATAATCTTAAAATGGCAATGTAGGGTCTTCTCATCACCTTAATTGGTAAACTGTACTGATTTGGAATGTCTAAGAGGTCATTCTCGTCTCAGAAACAAAAAACAGAAGCACTGCTCTCATGCCACATGTGGTTATTCAGTAATTTTGTACTACTGAGTCCTTGTACCCAATCTATTTTTTGTGTGTCTCCATGGAGAAGAATACTACAGACAGGAATGTATTCAATTCTCTGCTGCAAAATATACTTCTCAAAATATGTGAGATGAGCTCAGACCTTATTCTGTACTGTAACTTTTTAATGAACACATGCTACAGCCATTCACAGTCAGGAAGCTGACACCTGTTCCTTGCTGAATGTCTTCAGTAGGAAACCATAAGAAGACAAGAAGGGCAGACAAATTTTTCCTCTCAAAAGGTTAGAATCTGTGTTTTAGCATGGAATTGCATAGGATGACTGCACACGAAATTTTAAATCTTTTACTGAAAAGTCACTGGAAAAGTTGGAGGTTTTTTTCTGCCTGAAGAATTTTTACTTCAAAAATTTGAGAAGTCACTTTGGTAAAATTATTTTTCTACAAATTTTAGTACAATGCAAGTACATACTGAAATAGTAGGCTGCCAGAAAGCTCAGTAAAATGCTAAGACTCCCAGAAAAACCCATGTGTTTCTGCTGCATTGTTCTCTAGCCTTGTAAATTAGCAGCAGCATGGAATGGATCTTGCTGTTAAAGAATCTGATCAACTTTGTCATAAAAGATATTATGTTATTTGTTTCAAACCACTGCATTATACATGAGTTTATGCTCAAAGTCAGAATAGAAGTTATTTTCTAGTGAGGGTGTTCATGTGATTTTGCATGTGACTAGCTGGTTATGATTGGCTTTTAAAACTGATAGTCTTTGTTTCTTTTATGTAGACTACCCATGGAGAATAAGGATAATAGGATTTATCTTTGCATAGGAGTAGAAAGGAATTTATTAACTTAAGTAAAAATGTTGCAAAACATCAGGTTAGTTTTACGTCCATACATATGAATACAATGGGAAAAAGAAACTTGGATGCACATGAAAAGGAGAGAGATTTTTGAACCATGACTGTATAGGTTTAAGTCTCCAATCTGTTCTGGTTTTGAACTCAAAACCATTTAATGTGAGTTGAAAAGCAGACTTTGTCAAAAAAGGAATTTTTTTCTCTTTAAAATAAATCAAGAGCCAAATAAGTATCTCTTCTTCAGGAAGTAATATTATTATTATATAATCTCATTCTCAGTGCCTTGTGCCTGACCAATATCCTCTCAGCATTCCTCAATTATATTCTTTTATAGAACTACAGGGAAGGAAAGACTTAGAGAAAAAGAGATCTTTATTTTGTTTAATTTGAAACATATCTGAAGGTGATCAGTAAAGTGTTGAACTTTCATGTGGCATATTAGTGGGCTTTTCAAGCTTAACATTTTATTAAAAGCTAAACATTTAAGAAATAAAGGGAAATATGGTAACTTAAGTGATGCAGTTCCACTACTGTTACCTCAAACTAGTTATCATTTCAATTATTTTAGTTATAAAAGCCTGATGTACTTTCTTGAAGAGGGACTGGGGAAATGAACACGTGGCTGAATATGGATGAAAAAGGTCTCAGAATTGAAGGCATCTGTGGGGAAGAGCAGAAATAAGTGTGGAGGCAAACATCTGTGCCTCTGCTTTCCTTTGCTCTCTTGCAAGTGAATGATCATTGTAGGAAGGGGAGGAAGAGAGAGTAATGACACTTGTTTAATGTTAATACTTCCATTTGAGGGAAATGGAAATAAGAATTTGGTTAGAAATTATATCTCTTCTGAAAAGATGAAATTCACTGTGGTATTAAAATAATGAAAACTCTCTTAAATGTGCAGCTGATTCCTCTAAATCCGTCACATTTTCTATTTACCCTCAGAACATACTCATCCCACTGCAGTGATGCCAAGATTTATGTTTTTTGCTAACATAAGTATTTTAAAGCATGCTGCCAACACAGGGTATCTAATCTAGTTATCAACATAAGAACAAACTAAGCACTGCACAGTGGCTTAGTGGAGAAAACAACCTTCTTGGAAGAAAACCTGTAAAATGTGGAGTTAATTTGATATATTTGATAAAGCACAGAATTGATATTTATCCCAGTTTCAAACAGTTCATTGAACTTTTGAAGTTTTCTTTTATTCATTTTTCTCTGCTTAAGGATAAAGTTGTAAATGCTGTCTGAGGAGGTTTTTGCTGCTGCACATGGATCATAATATTGTTGTTTTCAATTCTAACACTTCTTTTGCTTTTGTTGTTGTGATGAATGTCAAATTCATTGTTTGGGTGGGGAAACTTCTGGGGGAAGGGGCAGTGTTTCTTATTACATTTAGTCTATTACTAATGGTAATTTCAGAACAAATTAATGCCCCAGTTCACTCTGATGAGGTTTTGTGTTTCAAATCCAAGATGTTAGGCAAGCATTCACTTGGTGTGTAATTAGTTTGATCCAGAAAAGTAGTGCATGACAGTATGAACTCCTTCAGAGTGCTGGATTGGCTTCTGCTTTCTTTTCTCATTTTCTTTAAAAAGAAAACAGTGAGAATATTTTAATTCAACTATCCATTGAGTTGTATCCTAAACTCAAATACAGGACCTTGCTTCAGTTTTGACCTTGCACAAGGAATTCATATTCCCAGCTCCCATTATTCTGTTGTTGATCTTTGCTAAAAATGAAAGGAACTATTCTCAGCATTTCTTATTGGTTCAGTATGGCTGTGTAGCTTAGAGCTCAATGATTACCTGTGATACAGAAGGGGAGGGAGAACAAGAGCAAATGTTAGCCTTGCATTACCATCATTTGGGTAGGGCAGAGATGAGTGGCAGCTTCTACTGTAAAGATAGGAATTTTATAAAAATAGTTTAATTTCAAGTTATTGGCTATACAAAACTAAAAGAAAAACACTTTGTTTTTTGCTTCTTCTGAGCCTTCATTTGCAGATTTAACATTGTTTTCAATACTCATAATGTGATTAGCTCTAAGAGAAGATGGAAAGCTATTACACCATTAAGAGTCACTCCTTCTAAACAGTGAGATGGGTATAAAGAGGAGAGCATATCATGCAAAAATTAAAAAGACTGGCCTCACATATACACTTTATATTTGCAGGAAGTATTGTGTGCTGGATATAAACCCATATTAAAAACATTCCAAAAGTGATATAATGTATTTGGTGGTAAGGTTAAAATACTTTTTTCTAAGGTCATTAGCAGTGGAAGTCTGGTTCTATTCATGAAGGAAAAAAATCACATCTGAAAATTTGAAGGGAGTGATTAAAATGCAGTGCTTTTAACCCTGCTCTGCCCCATCTTGAATTTTGCTAATCTATTTGATATCATCTAAGGTTTAAGCTTGTTCTTGAAACAATGAAAGCTTTAGCAATGTAGGAAAATAGATTTATTTAGTATTTAAAAGCTCAATCAGTGCTGTAAAATCTGGGAAGAATCTATACCCCTTCTGTTATGGAGTTGGCTTGGTTATGTCTCTCACTACTATAAGACTACCATTTATTGAAATAAAATACAACTTTGTTCCTCCCCACAGTCATTAATCAAAAGTACTAGTAAGGTCGTGATTAAGCAGTTTATGAAGAGCCGTAAATTTTAGCAGGCAGGGCAGAAGATTTAAGCCTCTCTTTAAAAGTATAGTATTTCCAGAGTTAAGAGCGGTAGACCAGTAGTTGCTTTTAATTCAGATGAAATTCTGGAAGACTTATTCTTAAGCTTTAAACTTTCCTGTTAATCTGTACCTGGCTGTTTGCTGTTTAGCAAAGGAAAGTAGGCTAGAAGCAAAGCTTTGTGAGCTCCCAAATAACTCAAGTCTTCTATGTCCTATGTGAACATGTATGATCAGGGGAGATAGCATCTACTCATACCTCCAGTTATTCTGGCCTTTTGCATCCCCAACCTATATATATATTTAAAACCACATTTTCTCAGTTTAGCAAAACTGTCTCCCATTTTCATCCACGATGTAGTGTCTTCACTGAAAATACATTTATATTGATGTAATTCACATAATTAATTTTGACTTGTATAATAATCCAAGATTATTTTCTTCCTTGTTCTTATTCTGCAAAACATCTCTTAAACCTAGATTTTCCTCTTCAGCTCCCTCATAAAGACTAAACTTTTTTTTTTATTTGCTTATCTTGACTCCAATGTATCCAGAGATCTCACTTTGCTTCCTCAGCCTCTGCCTTAGCACTGTGTCCTGATTAAAACCATGCTAGATGTTACAGCAGGTATCCTTAAGTTGCTTCCTGACTCTAATTTATTTTCTATTAAATATCTATAACCTCTTTTTCTAATGCTCTGAGAAATCTTTCATGGAGAAAACACCCTGTACTAGCTGATGATGATGCCTTTTGGGATCCTCAATTGGTGCTCTACTGTCAAGAGCACTGGCATCTTCTAAAGATCAGTTGAGCTTCTTTTGCCACTAATGCACAAAGCAAATCACATTCAGGGCTCTTCAGCTAGAAGTCTGGGGAGTAATTTCGTTTAGATCAAGCAAGTGGTGGCAATGGTTTACAAGGTATGGGTTTTTTTGTGTGGTGGGCAAAAGTAGTTAGTGAGTCATGAGCTGAAGAGTCCTGTTAATTGTCAGAACAAACATTGAACAGCTTTGAAGGTAACACTAAGTCCCAATAAAAGATTTTTTTCAGCTTCATGCATAATTTTCATGCCTTATTCTTAGTAACAGCTGAGAGTTAGATCTACAGAGAGTTTCTTTACTTACCACCCTTTAAAGTAAATAAATTCTAAATTAATATTATAGTACATGGTGCACTTATAAACCTTTCGTGATTGTAATCCTGAATACTTAGGATCCAGGTCTGGTGAATTTACAATTAAATGTTACAGATTCAGGGCCTCCTGCCACAGTCTCCACTTTCCTGCTCCATGCTCCGGGATAGTACTGTTCATGTATTAATTTATTCTGGGAGATAATGTCATATGACAAGGAGCCCCTTCTGTCATCAGGTCTCACTTCCCTATTATATTTGGTAAATATATATTACAGCCTTCTGGAAATTCAACAAACGCTTTTTTGAAAGACCAAAAGAGGTTAAAACAGTAACAAATATCTTCTGAGTCTGCAGATATGAGCCTGGGCTCACAGGAGGAGCAGACTGTTTGGTAAGCATGTCTTTACAATTACTTTTAACATAGATGGAAAATCCCACTACTTCTAAAGGTAATCTTGCTATTTGTAAAGGAAATAATTAGGTCAAAGGGAATATGAAAATATTTTGATATGGATATCTCTTTATGTATCTATTCCTCGTGTAGACGTGAGCAGATTTTACTGTATTACTCTGTATTACCATAAATGTGTCACAAGCTCCATGGAAATATTCATGCATTCCCATTGGATTCTGTAGCATAATCACATGAAAAGCTAAAAATATCTTTGAGGTGCTTACTGCCTACAGAATCTGCCAAGAAATTAGATGTCACCACTAGAAAAATACAATAACCTCAGCCACCTACCATGCTTTTGCCTTTGATAAACACCAGACTCCAAACCACCAGTTTCTTTCTTGCCAACTCTTTGTGTTGCATTAATTGTTTCTTAGTCCTTCTGTATATTACATTTGTTCTCCTTTTTATTTTGATTTACTCTTTGTCACACACTTGTCCAGTGAATTTGAAAATGACAATTTTGAGAAGCACTTTTTGTGTTTAAAAGCTCTGACTTGGTATATTTTGTTTTATTTCTGTAACCTGGCAAAGTTTCTGACAACTGGATTTGGTAGCTATAAATAAAAATCTTCAAATGAGGAGATAATTTGGCAAGAATAAAGTAATAGAAATATCTTAGGGAGATGCTTTTGCCTTGAGATATATTTGTTTGATATGCATGTTTCAGAAATACAATGACTGCTACATTTTCTTTGAGTTATTATCCTTCAGGTTTTCATGTTAATATAATTTGATGTAATTAATAGATTTAATTTTTCCTTCCCTGTTGTACTATATCTCTTGTTGGTCTGTGGACACTATGTGAAGAGAAGTATATTTTGAATGGTAATGCCTAAAGCATACTATTGTAGCGCAGAAACAGTCTAGAAACAATAGCTCTCAGAATGTCTGGGAAGTCTGAGAATATAAATCACCCTAATCCACTTCTTGGCTGCAAAATCACAATGTCTTAAACAGATGGCCCTCTATAAAGAAAGGACTCCTAGCATAGAGAATTCTTTTTGTTTACAATATGAAGCTCAAGGAAAGAAGGGAAAACTTAATATTTCACATATGCAAAATGTATTGCAAGTGGAAAGTTTTTGCACCATTTTCCTTAAAGTTATCTGTGCTTTTTTATCCCTGTGTTTGTTTCTCCTCAGCATTTGTGAGACCCTATTATCACAGTATCTGAGTATCTTGTAACATGCTTATTCTCATTTCTTTGTTATGTTTGAAAGTAGTACTACAGTCTCAAAGAGGATCTGAGAATGAAGACTGAGATTCATCTCGGGTATCCCGGAGAGGATTTCCTGAAGGGAGACAAGGTTCACTTACAGCTTTCTTCTCACAACACTATGGAAGGAATTAGGACAGATGAATTCTTGAGCTGGGCAATTCAGATAAGTACCTTCAGCTGAAGCTACTTGACATCCCTTAGAGGTCTTGCAGCAAAGGCACAAGAATGTAAATACAGAGTTCCCTAATAGATGGGCAGACCTTAGTTGGTGAGTACTGTTATCTCTAGAATGAGTCATAGCATAGGAGGAATGGTACTTCAGTGGTACCCAGGGATGACAGTGTTTTCTTGTCTCAGAGGACATGGCTTTTGTGTTCTGGACTGATTCTGTTCACCATGTCCTCTTAGCATGAGTTTCAATCTAGAGTTCTACTGCACTATTTTTATATTCATTTTCCTTACTGCACAGTGGAAGACCACGGTTGCGGTTTGGTAATTCATAGAATGAATTTGTTTATTTGTTTCAATAAAGGTAACAATAATAATATTGAGATGTTGTGGAGTTGAAATTTTTTGTTAATTTTCCTACAGTTGGGATAAGACAGACTATTAAAGTACACAGGAAAAGTCCTATAATGGTTGCTGACTTTAGATGTTAGATTAATTTAATGAATTTATATGCTCCATGTACCAGATATAGTTACTGTATACATGTGGGATGAATAGGGAGAAAAGTTTGCCTCATGATTGATCAGAAATGTTAAAAGTAATTTTCAGTTCACCTGAGAGGGTCTTCTGTGTTGTCATGGCAGGGCTTTGAGCTGAGATGAGAACAAACTCAACTAGATGGTTGAGTTTGCTGCTCCTGGATTAGGAACAGGTAAAAGGACTGAGGCTACTTCTCCCCTCACTCCTGTTAGTAGCTCACGTGTATTCTTACTACAAATGCAGAGGCTGGGACATGTTAATGTAGGTTGTTCTGCTTTTAAAGGAAGTACAAATATTTATTCAACTTCAGAAATTCACTCCACAACTCTGTATACGGAAAATAATACATTATCTCTTATGATCAATGTTATAAAATGTGCACAGAAGTCAGGAAATTTCCATAATTCAGTAAGTGTGTGCAGATGTCAAAAAAACCAAAAAAACATTCTCACTTATGGTAGAATTTTCACAGAGAAATAGCTGAAGAGAATAGGTTATGGGTTAAATATAGTGTGAATTATTAAAGGGAAATCAGGTATTCAAAATGAGACTTCTAAGACTGGAGAGGGAAGAGTCTATTTGGATTTTAGTACAAAAATCCAAGATGAGAAGTGAATTTCCAGAAAACTTTAAAAATAAAATATTGATGTATTTTATAGTGATAGGGTGAGAATTTTATACAAAGGACATAATTATTATACATGTCTGCACAGTAAGACAAACAGATGTGAACTGATGTTGCTATCATGATAAATTCAAATGCCCCAGGCTCTACCGGTGAGAAGAAGGGGAATAAACTTCCCTACCTTCCCACCCGCTTACAGGAGCATCTTAACACAGGAATACCTCTTAAATTTATCTTTAAGTATTGCCCATCCATTTCTATTGTGTTTTGGGGACACAGTGAGTGTGTTGTCCCACTCTTCTGGGGTTTATTTAATTCACATTGTCTTCCTGGGAATTAAAACAAAAAAATAAACAGTTCTCTTTTACTTTGTGGATTCTGTTTTATTCTATGCAGTCATAAACTTTGTAGTCTCATCCTTAAATAGAGTGTTCTCTGTTCTATGTATTTTCCTCTCATAGTCTTTTTAGTGATGAAAAGTATGCCTCTGTGTACATGTTTTTAATGCTTTGCTACAATCCCATAGCATTTGTAAATTATGGACTGCTGAGGCTAGGACATGAATTGTATTTCAATAGGAACATGAGAATTTTTATAGGGTTTCTTCATATATGTTTGTTTATTCAAAAGGAAAAGTTTTAAATTATTGGAAGAGATTTTGTGAAGGAAATCATTAAATGAGATACATAGGTTTCTAGAGAAACTGACATCAAGCAGAGGGAGAAGAAATACTGCATCTTTGCAAGCAAGCTAGAGGAGCAGTTACTGAGCCATAAACAAAGGAGCCTCAAATATATACGGTCTTTAAACTAAGCATATTTCAAAAATACTAAATTCAATTTTCAGCCATACAATCAATCATTCAGACTGTACCTATCATGAAGGAAAGTCCTTAAATTCAAATCTGTGCAAGGTGAAAGATTTCAAAGAATAGAACCCCATGGATTTGTGTTTCTGCAACATTTATTTCATATTTTCACCACTTATTGGTTTAGAACATTTTCAGTGCTCCCCAGTATATAGAAGGTTCACAAGAGGCTAATGGGAGTCTTGACTAGAAGAATCCTTTTAAAAATGGATGGATTCTTACTGTCCTGAAACAGAAGTTAAAATGAGAGTGACACATCATTAAGTCTGTCCTTGTCAAGTCCACTTTATTTATTGTTAAGGCCACTGTCTCATAAATAAACTTTTACATGCATTGTACTACATACACTGCATATAACAAGTACTATATTTGGAATGGTTTACATCTCCCAGCTATGCAAACTGATGAAGTGCTGCTCATGGAATGCTGAATTTCTTCTCTTTCTTAACTTGGATGGTAACATATCTCTGTTTAGCTTCAAAGTAGACAGTTTTTTTGACTGGAGGGTAATGTAAGACTATTGAATTGAAACAAGTATCCTGTAGAACTCTTACATATAACTGTGTCACAAAGCTGCATAGACAAACCCTGGAGGTCTTCCATCTGCAGCTTACATATAGGTGTAAGTAGACTACCCTGAGTAAATGGGCAGCAGAAACCTGTCAGAGCTTTCCACGGCACTGTCAGAATAAAATCTTAATGAAACACTGTAAGAAGGAAAGCAGGCTCTGAGGAAATGTGTTTCTTCAGTGTCTTGTCTTGTAGGACTTTCTGTGCTAAGGGAAAATATTCTTCAGGTAGGAGTGAACAGGACTCTCCTTCACTGCTGTGACTTCCCTCAAATCCATGGATGATTGTATATGATTACAAGAAGCTTCACAGCTGGGAACAGGTGACAACAAGCCGTACCTTGTCTCATCAGCCCCATTGATGCCTCTCTGTCTCTGGAGGCTGAGGTGAGCAGGGGGTGGCTGCTCTGAGGCCCTGTGCAGTTCTGCACACATGTCATGGCAGAATGTGGCATCTGAAGTTTGTGAGCACCATATCTGGTTTCTTTGGCTGCTGCACACATCAGCTTCAAGAAAAGGTGTTTTAAGACAGGGAGAGAGGACACTTCATATTTAACTGGGATCTGTATGAACAAAATAAGTGTGGGACAGCAATTTTAGGGACACAGGATAATGCTTCTAGAGCCTTGTGAAAGTATGGTGAAAGCATAGTGAGAATGAATATTGGAACTCTCACTATAGCATCAAGGAATGGAATTGAATGGGTAAGGAATTTTCCAGTGGGATGGCATTTTTTTTCAGTCAGAATTTCTTGTTTCAAAAAACTCAACATTTTCCTAGAAAAGCACAAATGGAATCTGATTGATAATAGTGAGGAAAGAAATTTTTTATCTAGAAAAGAGAAGGAAAGGGACTAGTTAAAAAAGAAAGTTTTCTTTCAATTTTGTGGATTAAGTTTCTATCTTGATTCATATCCTCTGTAAAAGTAGTAAGGGGTACATGTCACATTAAGTACAAAGGTATTTTTGGCAGAAAATAAACCCCCTTATATTTTAACACTCCTCACCAATGTGGGAGGTCAGGTGTGGCTCAGATTCTGAGTGGTGCTCAATTTACCACTATCATTCCAGTCATGTTTAATATGTATATGAAACTCTCACAGTTCTGGAAGTTCTAATAGGGGGCTGCTCCTTTTGTCTAGTGGTGCTCATGAGCTACCATGGCCACAGTCAAAGGTTTGGTTGTGTTCAATGGGAAGCCACGATGGCTAGCACTAATCAGTGCAGTTTTATACATTGAGGTTTTTGAAATGCATTCAGGTTTTTGTGGATTGTTGGTGATAAATACGCTGTCTACAAATCATGTGCAACTGTGGATATAAAACACTTGACGAAGTTATAAACAACACAGCCTGGCTTTTAGTGTGGAAGTGTAACTCCCTAGAGAGATTTCTGTTTCAGAAAGAAGTACTCAGTCTAAGTCCTATCCATGGAGTCCCAGGGGTGGGGGAAGAGAGGCTCAGCCTGTCAACTGACTCCAGGGGTCAAAGGCTGTCTGTGATGGAGTTTCCCTTGACTTGTTGAGATGTTATCTTCCTCCAATATCTCCCCTTTATTTAGTAATTCTTTAGTAATTTTAATATCTTTTTTACCCTCCAGGTGGAGTTTGAGTGACTTTAGTCATAAATACTTTTTAATATGATTGGTGTGAAATTTTCTTGCCTTGCATTTAAAGGCATAAGTTTAGGAAAAATTCAGAGTACAGACTGAAGAAGGAGTGGTTGCACCTCAGAGGCAGGTTGCCTTTGGGATAAAGCATTTTGTCAAGATTTGACAGACTGTTTACTCAGGATATGAAAGGTGCTGCTTATCAGTCCTATAGGACTATCTTCTTCCCATACATCATCCCAGCGTACGGTGTTCCCACAGCTGACCACTTTCATTGTGAGATTTTTTCCTAATACCTTTGTCTATCACCCATTGTTCTATAACTGGGCACCACCAGGACAGTCTGACTCCATTTTCTCTCCTCCCCATTAGACAGTTTCTCCAGTTAGATTAATATTAGCCTTCTGAAACCTGAACAAACCTGGCTTTCAACTTCCCACTACATATTTTAGCTTCACGCTACTGTCCATCTGGGTAGACCCTACTAGACTCATTTCACTGTGAAATATCTGCATCTTTCCTTATGTTCCTGTTAGACAAAAAGGACAGGGAATGGTTTTGTTTTTTCTAGGTTATGTCTGAAACATCCTTTCTCTCAGTGTAAGGAGCAGGAGTGAAATTGTAGAATTGGAAGGCACCTTCAAAAGTTGTCTAGTCCCATCCCACTGCAGTAAGCAGGGACATCTTTGACCAGATATAGTACATGAAGTGTCTCTTCTATAGCCTGTTTCTGCTGGTGAGTGCATGAGTTTCACAGCAAAAAACCTTATCTTCAGCATAGGTGCATGTTATTATTTCAAACCAAGCTGTTATAGAATTGAGTTGTGATAATGTGCCTGAGTGACTTAAGACAAAGAAGGTTGCTAGAAGAAAAATGTTGTTTATTGAGAGAGTTCAGAACAGAATAAATTTTGATCCAGCTGTGTAAGAGTATGGAAATACTTATCCAAGATACTTGCATAATCATTATTTTGTCCTACTGTCTTATTTGCAGAAAAAGATAAGTGTAGTGGTTAAATAATTTAATTCAATGTGAGTTCACAAACGCTAAAATGCCATAATCAGAGTGTCAGATCATGAAAAAGAACATGAAAGAACATGAAAACTCTAAGCAAAACCTCCTTATAATGGAAAAAAATATTCTAAATCTGTGCAATACTTCAGTGGCTTATAGTTACAGGTAAATCCATCCTTGTTGCAAATACTGAACTTTGCCTCCTGTGACACTCTGAAAGGTAAGAACTTTATGGTGCAAGACAACAGGCATCTCTTTGTACAGTTTGGGCAAAGACAACATAGCAGGTTCAATCTGATGACACCTCAGGGATAAAATTCTAGTTCCTTAATTCCCCTCTTCTCTCCCTTTCCTCATACAAGCTGTGTCAGAAAGCAAGAACTCCAAATTAATATGGAAAGTTTCTATTTCATTAAAGTGATATTCTTTGCTAAAGAAAAGAGAAATAATGCTTATAGGTTCACATTTTATGCATTAGTCTTACAGGGAACTGTTGCATTATACCTCCCATCATCAATATAGGCTAATAATCTTTATTTTAATACATATTTTGTGAGCTGTATGAAGCATTTCTGTTGAATGAAATTAATATTAAACAGGTTAAACATTTTTCCCTTTCTCCCTGTATTGTGCACAAAAGGTCAGCGTGCACATCTGCAAAAACTAAACTTTGAGGCTGAATCCGGCAGGGAAAATGTCAGTCTTAAGTCAAGGCCTAATCACATGCCAAGTGCCAGGTGCCTAAATAGGCCAACAGATTGTGCCATGCAGTAAGAAATTGCTGAAATTCTGCATTGAGTATAGGGACTGAGCATGTGCATTTGTGTGGGACTGACTGAATCATCTCTCTCTCCTTTAACACAAATGAAAGTGATATTATTTGGGGCATGATGTAGATTTGTGGCTAACAAAGTGATTGGTTTGAGGTCTATACACTCCTTGGTACTGTATGTTCTGGAGACATCTACTGTATTACAGGAGAGCACTGGTGTAGAGAAAGGGGCAAAAGGGCAGTGGTGGTGTTTTCCCTTCTTTGTTCAGAACTGCTGTGCAGTTGGGAACACAAGATTCTGTGGATGGTAAAAGAAGATGAGCATGGGAAGGCATAACTTTACATTAATGTTAGAGCACCTAGTTGGGAAAGGGCTGGTGCCAGTCCCCAATCCTTTCTCTTCAGGGTATTTTAGTTGCATTAAATCAAGTGGTTACTGAACGAAGTCTACTTATAATCATGAGAACAGCCTGGTAACCTCGTCTTTATTTTCTCAGAGGAGTGCGTTACTTATCCTGTACTTTACTTATCACATTCACGAAAAGTATGACCTTAATTCCTGTCTGATGTTTGGAAAGCCCAGATATTGAGTTCCATAGAGGAAAAGTCTGGACTAGAGTATAGGGCTGGTAGCTCTCCTCTTTTCCTTAATCCATGTATGTTGCTGTGCTTTATATAAACTGTATGCACTGATGGTGTGTTCATAACATTCCTATGAGGCTGGAATGCTAAAAAGATTTAGTTGTAGGGATGTCTAGCTTACGAACCCCACAGAACTCTGTGTGTGGAACAGGAAGCACAATTGTCAGCATGGAGAGGATACCAAGATTTTTTATCATAAGCATTCACAGATCTCAAGGTATGCAAATGATTTTTAAAGTGTGATGTTAGTAGTTTGCACTTCTCACTTTGATGTTTCCGTAGCACCTAATTTTCAACCAGGGCTCAGTAATTTAAAAAAAAATGCATTACAAAAATGCAGGTGCTTACTTTCAGCCTGAGGAATGTGAAGAATGATATAAGAAATAATGTTCTTCAGTTGTGAATGACTCTTGTGAAAATAAATGCTGCAGACTGTTCCTGGGTTTCAGGTAGAATGTTGGCATTGTATTAAGAGCATTAAAATCATGTTTGCTCTCCCTTTGTCTCAGTAGGAGTAACAGGGATAATGAAATCATTAACAAGCCTCTAATGTTTCCTGCTTTTCTTATAAAAAAAGAACTTTAAACTGTCATCTGGGCCCATTCCAGCTATGTCACACAACCAAATTCGGTTCTTCTATTAATGCAGGAACAGTAGAGCAGTGGAAGGTAAAAAAAACCATTCGATTCTTCAAAGGGTATCTAAAACCATACTGGAAATTGGGCTAACTCCCCAGATGTCATGGAGTTGTATTTCCTTTCTCTCACCTCCTTTCTGAGAGTTTTGGTTAGTTTCTGCAAGACCATTAGTGGTTCAACAGGAAAGTGATGCCAACTCTGTGGTCAAAAAGGTGTTATGGTCTGACCATGTAAGTAAAAGAATTACAAATTATAGTAAGGAAAGTGAGAAGACCCTTACGAACACCAGAGTGATTAGTGTAAGATGCAAACTGTATTTCCAGGCACAATGGCGTTTCCTGGCTGGTGAAGAAACATATTCAATCACTGTGGAATATTGAATGGATCTTTTACCTGCCTACAGACCAATGTCAAAACATGTAATGTTTTGGAGTCTTCAGGCTGTGGACTTTCAGCTCAGTCATTTTTTCTTATCATTCTTTTTTCCTCACTTTGTTAATATCACATACTTACTGTTGATTTTTATTTGTCCTGTCCTGTCTTAGGCCATGAGTTCTTCACAATGAGAAATCTGACAGTTTCGTTTGTTCACTTACAGATTTTTCTTGTTTATATATTTTACTATCACTTATGAAGATTACAGAGTTTTTCATCCTTCCTATTTTTTCCTCATTATTATTTAAGTTTCAATACCTGCCTCTTATTTTCTAGCAATGACTGTAATTTCTCCTGTTTTTTCTCATGAAATAGAATAGGAAACTGGTCTACTAATACTAGAGAAGGGAGAGAAGGTTTTGTGTAAACTGAAGTGTAAAATATCTGGCATTAAAGTGTACTGAATTGCAATGTCCCTTCACTTATGTGACATGCCATCTCTGTTTAGACTGCTCAAACTGTTTGGATGAGATGAAGGGAGATGAAATGGTAAAAATTAATGGTTCCATCTTGCCTGCAGTGTAAATATGATGACAGTCAGATTACAGTCTTCCTCTTCAGCATGGCTGATTAAATTTTACACTCTGAATGCAGTAGTTTATCCAAAATAAAGATTGAGAGAAACAAATTTAACCCTTCTTAGGGTAATTTACTCAGGAACATTCAGAAATACTGATGAAAACTGATGGAGATCATGAAGTCAATGACAGTGCTGTAAGAATTATTCAGCATTTAATAAAAATAATTTCAGTTTTCAATCTCTTCAATGGAGGAATGTACAGAGGGATTTAATATGTGCTGAAGATGAGAACTGAATTTACACCCTGAATACATTTGCCTTACTCTTTTGAATACTGAGCACATGGTCTGTAGAACAGAAGTTAACAAGTGTCAGTTGTGAAATATCTATTGTAAAACTTCGGTTTTCTAACTTGGGAAAAAGTTGAGATACTGAGATATTATTTGGTGTAGAGCTAGGTAGGAAACTCTTTTGAGCTTCAGAGTTAACTGGGATAGTAAATAGATACAAATGAAAGCCTCAACCTTCAGAGAGAAGCACATATTCTTTAATAGATATTTTCTAGTATTTAAGAATGTTTGTATGTGACCATACCAGAAGGCAGTTTAACTCATTATCCTGTTATTGAGAATAATCCAAAAGAGCTGCCTAGGAAAAGTTTTCTGAGGAGGTGAAGTGGAAATAAGTATATTGCACATTTCTCCATGTGATCTCTCAGACTCCAAGCTTCTTTTTATCAAGCCAAACAAAATAATGAAATTATTTAGAGGGGTTTTTTCATGAACCTCTCCAGTATTGGACTGAAAATATTTAACTTGTATAAATATTGAAAAGAGTGTTGTCCCTCATTTTGATGTTACAGTGAAACACACAACAATTAAAGAAATGGAGGTAGAGATTTCCATGTACATAGGAAAGACAGAAACATATAGACTTTCTTTTTTACCATTGCTATTTTCAGGCTAGTTCTTGAGTATAGTGTTATTTTAATTTATTGATTTATTGAAATATGCTTAAATCAGAAACAAGGAACATGTTAGTTGTTTATAGTATACTGGAGTATTTGGAAAGACTTGGTAACACTTCCATCATTCCGGGTGTCTTAGCATTAATAGTACAACAATTCCAAAGTAGTTTTTTAAAAGATGTACTAGTTTTAAAAGTATGACTTTCGTTTGCAACTAATTTGAATTAGAAAGTTTCTACCATATGGGAGAAGGAATAGGGAAACATATGCATCCAGCAGTAAGACTATGTTCCTGAGAAAAATCGGTTTGCTATTTTTATGCTGGCCAGCAGGTGTCAATACCCCAAAGTGAGGAAGCTGCCCAGCAGCCAGATACAACTAGAAAGAGTAAGACTGTAACAGAGATTATACGTATTTTGTATGTCTCTCACTTTGAAAACTGACTTTGTGAAGTTCTTCTGTGCTTTACCACCACCAGGAATAAAAGTGTACTCTGAGAGGAAAGGGAGAAAGGAAATTAAGCACCCCTTCCATACAGAAAGGAGGTTGCTATTACTTTTTTTTCCTACTTATTGTCATAATAGTATTTTTACTCTCCATCCTCATAGCTCCAAAGATCTATGTCTCTGGCTTCAGCCTTCAAGACTCTGTGCTCCCTCAGTACTGTGGGCAAACCCACCCAAACACCAGGAAAGAGGTTTAGTGTAAGATATTTGTCTGCTTTCATCACTGCAAGGGGCCCTAATAAAAACTGTTGCACTGTTGCATCCGATCTATTTTTCTCCTGAAGATGCTATTTTAATAAGTATTAATTGCTATTTCTATATTTAGCATCAGAATACCTGTCATCTGTAGAAATTAAAAAAACTTAGGTGAAATTTTTATGATTGCACTTTTTTTGGACTAATTTTAGACTGTTGTGATATTAATTTAGTCTTATTTTTTAATATAGTTTTGTGGCACATCATTCCTAGATTAGATTTGGAAACTGTAACTTTTTCAATTAATAATATAAACACCAAACTTGCCATATTATTACCAATAAGGCATTGTGGATATAAACAGAGTAACTCCTAGGAAAGATGTGATTCCTGGAGATATTTCAGTCTTTTTTTCCCTCATTTACACAGAGGTAGTGTCTATAAGCTGTATAACTATAATAATGAAATAGTCATAGCCTTTCAATTGTCACTGATTTTGTATTTTTTACTTTTCCATGGCTTCTCAAGATAAGATATTTTACTTTGGAGCAGTTTTTTTGATCTCCGGTAATAAGCAACAACCTGTTAAATCTTATATAATTTAGACAAATATAAAATATAATATCAAGACTTGATTTCTACTACTCAGGATGAAATCCTGTCTGAAACAGAATGTTTTGAGTTATTGAAGTTCTGGCCTTAACTTCCCCCCAACTGCTATTTTGCAGTGAGTTGGTAAGAGCTAGGAATTTACATACTCCATTTTTAATTTAATCAAATGTTGTCAGGCAGCATCACATGGTAGATACTATTTCCATCAGAAGGAATTTAAAACCCAACAACCTGAAAGATTAAAAACCTCTTCCTCTTCAAGATAATAGTCTTAGTGAATTTTAACAGATTGCTTTAGCAGATGGGGATTTGATATTCACTACAGTAAATTACATTAACATTTTCTCAGACTGAGATGTCACATTTGCCACAGTAATTTACATTAACATGATCTAAGACAGATCTGATACCTCCTAAAGAATTAGAAATAATGCTTTATCAATTCACTTTGCCCTGTGCCTTCCAACTCATACCATTCTATGATTCTATGTTTTTTTACTGATGGATGCCATGGTGAACAAGATAGAAATGTTATTTTGCTGTAGTAGTCTATCAGCAATATTATACATGGGATTATGCATGCTTCCACACTAACACCATGCATGAAGAAAATAAATCTCTATTATTAGTTATTCTTTGTTCATCATAAAAGAATTCTGTAAAGAATTTCTTTCTTTTGTCTAGTCTAAATCTATCCCCCTCAATTTATATCCATTGTTTCTAGTCCTCTCATCCGATATTATGTTAAAAATTCCTTCCCCTGCCTTTCTGTAGGACCCCCTCAGGTACTGATAAGTTACTATGAGGTCCCCTCTGAGCCTTCTCTTCTCCAGGCTGAACAACCCCAACTCCTTCAGCCTGTCCTCATAGGGCAGTTGCCCTTCAAGCTCAAGTAAACTGTTAGCCTAACAGTGACAAGTTCACCACTAAATCATGTTCTTCAGCACCATATCCATGCCCTTGAGATGGAGAATTCATCACTTCCCAGGGCAGCCTGTTTCAGTGCTAGACAACATTTTTACTGTTGTAAAATGCATACAGATACAAACATATTGTGTACTAGAGTATGATTACTGAAGCCAGGTAAGGTACTACCTACGCTTTTTAAGGTTCATCAAGTAAGTACACTAATCCACTCCCTCATCTCAATTCCTCTTTCCTATTATAAACATATAATTATATGCAGCCTTATTCTGCTCAAAAAAGTATTATAATTGAATTTATGTACTGGTAAAATCTTAAGTAGAGAGGGGGTCACAACACTTCTGAGAAGAATTCATTTGAGTACTAACATCTCAGCAGAAATGGGTGCAAAGTGTGTATCATCTGAAGGGAAATTTCTAAAGCTCCTTGCAAACAAAATGCAATATTATTTTCTTCAAAAAAAGAATGTTTTACTTTTAATCAAACAAGGGGTCTTCACTCATCTAGGTCACAAAAGTACTATTTTCTATAACTAATAATACTTTCCAAAGATCCTTCAAAGAATGCAGAAGTAACTGCAATGCTATTATAACAAATAGTTACACCAACAAACAGAAAATATGTTAATGCAGAACTTTAACAAAAAAAAGCACAAGGGAGGAGCATGAAGGAGCTAAAGAAGTGTTACATGAAGAGAAGCATGCTGATGATTATCTTAAAGAATTCCATTAGCATACGTATATTTTTTACATGTAAACAAATATAATGTAATAAAATGAATCTGGACAGTAATGTTGCTATATAAGAATCATAAAAGACAAATTCAAGGACAAATGGTACTTGCCTTGTAAAGAATGAAGTGCAAGGGATCTAATTTTGTGTTAGTCATATGACTTTATGCTTTAAAAAGCTTTGCAAAAGTCACTGGGTTTTAACTGGAATCTATCTGCATTTGCAGGACTGTATTTTTAACAATGAACAGTGAAATAAATAGTAAAAACCAAATTTTTAATGCTCTAAAATACCTTTAGTAAAACTAACATATCTAACTCTCATTTCTCTTGAACCTATTTCAGAGCAATAGCTCATAACTTGTACCATGGAGTGAATACTGTGTATGATGCAGTGATGTTGCTCATAGTAAGAGGGAACTGAAAGGTTAAAATGAAGCACACAGGAGTGGACACAACACAGAGTTTTCAAAATCCTACTTTCTCAGGATTGTTACTCAAGGACCAACGATGGCTGGGAACTGTCATTTTGCATATTTTGTTTAAACTAAAACTGAACTTTTTAAGAGAACTTAAAGTCTAGTTAGTGAAAAATCTTGGATCCTTTTGAAAATGTTGCTCTGCATTTCTGAATATAGTGTGATAAATATGCTAATTAGAATTGCAAACCATGTTTTTCAGTTTGGATCTATTAAACAGATTAATTTTCATTAGATTGAGAAAATAACATCAATCTTCTGTTTTTTCATGCTTTGTGGAAAGCTGAGTTTATTTTTATACACATTCTGCACTTGCAGGTGAAGTTTGACAGAATGTCACAACTTGCTTTCTATTTAATTTCTAGCAATTACCAGTCTACACCCTGTCTTGAATTAACAGCCTGGAGGCATTCAGATTTCACATTCTGACTCAAATTTCAGTCTTTTTTCCCCTTTTTCTTGAAAAGTTTATGGTTGTGAGTGAAAAACTGTATTTTTAACATTTATTTTATGAAAATAAAATTCTAGATACCAGCTGTGATGGCTTCTTTCCTTACACAAATCAGGAATCCCAATGCTTATCTTGATAAATAAGTTTATATTCAATGTAGGAGGTAAATTAATTAAATAAGAGAGACTTGTACAGGTTTCCATGAATGTTTCTTTAATTCACTGATCTCAGCTCCACTCAATGGATCTTCTGCAGTGCAGAAGCAGAGCAATTATTCATAATAACCCATAGTGTTGTATGTCCTGATACCCTGACTGGGAGATGTGAAGAGAGCAGATAGAACACAGACCATGTTAAATTACACTTGTGAGGTGAATGCAAGTAAATAATGATTATTTTGAGCAAAGGTATTTATTTTCTGCTATTGCTATGGTTATTAGCAAAACTCTTGCTGGTTTAAGATTGGGAGCCAGCTGGGCCTACAGTTAAGAATAATTGCTGTTGCTGTTCTGTGCAGTGCCTTATGAATTCCTGCTGGGAATTAGAGGTCTGGTAAAAATAAGATAAAAAATGGTATCTGTATGCAGTAGGGATAGATTTGTTCTTGTAATTTCTTCTCCTTGTCTTCCTTTGCTCTACTGCAAAAATCAGTGACATACCTCTTTCTTAACCAGAACAATGAAGAGGGGGGTTCTTAGCTCAGCTCTGAGAATCCTCTTTTACCCCATTTGTCAGTGACAGAATCCTGACTGATGATTTACTCTGCATCTTAAAAATAGTGAGTGGCACTATCTGTATTAGAAGGTTTGAGGACAGTTTTATGTTATAGAATATAATAGGACCTTGTTGTCCCTCACTGTCTGCTGTTGACAGTGATGACAATGTGGGATTGCTCTGTAGTGCAGTAAAACTTGGCACAGAAGCCAGTTGTTGCTGGGGACTTGAGTTTCCACTCTAGGCATTACTGGAGTCTTTGTCACCTGACAATATAATGGTGACAGTATCATGAAAGTAAACTCTTACGGTTAAAAATAAAGAAACAAGATTCTTTTGAGTTCATCTTCTAAAATAGGTCAGATGACTTGCTTTAAATGTGACTAGGTGTATGAAATTAACTGACATGAATCTCATCCACAGTTTCATGTTATATATGAACCTTTATCTCCCACAAAATGAAGTCATCATTTAAAGATATTAAGCCTTCTCTTATATATTCTTAAAGCATTCACAAGTTAGAACTGTCAGTTGTCCTTTACTTTGAAATTTTAATCTGTTTTAAAGGATAGGAAGTTTTAGTCTGAGAAATTGTTTGTCTGAGGATAGTTCTGAGGTCTCAGGAACCTGTTTGAAACCAGCCACATATTTGAATGCTTTGCTTGCTATTTCTGTTTGGAGGGAAATGGGATGAGAAATATGAGGAGGGATGACAAATCTGAGATAGAGCAGTTATGATTAAGGCACTGCCTTGCAAGATATTTCTGAAGATCTCAAAATAACAGCATCCTAGTACTTGTCATGGGAGGCAGTGCAGTGTTTACAAGGAACTTACGCTGTTGTGGGGTTCTCCAAAACTTTAGATCAAAGAGGAGTGACTGTGATTTCTAGAATAACATTGAAGTAATTGAATTTCCCAGTTATGAAAGAAAAATGCTCATGCTCTACTGCATTTTTAAGAGGAGAGGAAGATTCTAGGATCTGGAACCCAGGTGATAAGATAGCAATGTGAAAGAGTAACAGAACTCAATAACCATTTATGAACTTCAAATATTTGGAGATTATGTATTCCTTTAAAAAAATTCTGTGTTAAATAATTTTTTTTATTTTAAATATTAGACTGATCATGAAGGCATCTGTTTGTTTGTGTTATCTTACCTGATATAAAGTGTAGACCAATCATGAACAAACTTTGGTATGTAAGGACAGGGAAGTTTTGCAACTGCCTCTGATCATGGTATACGGCAAAAAGACCAGCTGCCTCACAGATGATGCCAAATGTACTATTCATAGAGTCGCAAGGGACTGCATTGACAGCAGACTGGATCACATGATGCAAGAGATTCAAACAGGAGGCTTTGATTTATGGTCCGTCCAGAAAATCTCTACAGAAGGAAATAGTCTCTACAATAATGTGGTTTTATAAAGTGATAAGAAATGCTACAAAAACTCTCATCTATGTATTTTGTTGATGAACAGAATAGAACACAACAATGTAAACCTCTGGGAGTAATTCCTGTGTGGTCCTATTGAATTTGATTACAGTATTCTGCTGTCTTTTCCAGGTGAAGGCTTCATAAGTGAACTGCCTTAGCTACTGTCTTAAGTCTCCATATGAGTCAGCAGCACTTGCTTCTTCAGCCATAGACAGTGATAAAGTTTTCTTCTTATTGGATATAATTCAATTCTGCTATAAGTGAGGGGCTATAAAAGGGATTGAGTTGAAGCTGTACCTTCTATATAGAATTTGGGCTTTGGTTGTGATCTCATTTCTAAGACCTTGTCATAGAGAATCTCACCAACAGGGCTCTGTATTTCTGACAGATTTGAAATTAGACTGCTTTTTGCCATGCTATCTTTTCTGGTTTATGGTATTTTTCTAAGAGTAAGGGCAGTTCTGGCAGAGTACATAATTTATATAAAACTTGTTATAATGTCAAAAGCTTGTAACGACATATGGAATAACAAAAAAGGCATAACTTGCCTTCAGTCAATACACTTCCATCATTCAGTCTTCTATTTTGAAACAACCTGTCATTACAGCATTTGAAAAGCTCTGTAAGAAACCAGAATAATGCTCTCATACAGATACTTTTATTGAATTTCACTGCAGACAATAAAGGAGATATTACAAAGCTGAGGAAAGCAAGAGATGTGTGTGTGTGACTGTTTGTAAAAATGCCATAACCAGGGTTTTGAAATTCATGGCTATATTTGTGGTCTTTCTTCATGCTGATATTCTCATATAATAGTAAAATGTCCAGGAAAAATTTTCCTCTTGCTAATTAAGTGAAAAAGGCCCCTGAGGACTGAAACTGAATGAGCTGAAAGCCCACTACTTGATTATGTTTTCTCTAGATTCTCCCTTTACTCCTCTTGCATTAGTTTATAAGAATTATACTTTCTTTTTAGATGGTGTATATTTCCTATATCTTTCTCCTTTATATGGTAAAGCCTTCTGCATTTAAAACATTACCCATGCAGGAGCCATGTCTTCCTGTCCATAAGGTAACAGAAAATAAAAAAGTGAACATTTCTAGTCAGAGGCTATTATCATGTTGCACTCATGAGCCAAGGTAGAATAAAAATATCTAGAAGAAATACTCCAAATTAACAATAGTCTCTCCAGAGATCCTTTTGTTGGATCAATTTAATTATTCTGGCTTTTACAAGGCATTCCTCTTCAATGCCCTGGAAGATCTCTCTCCAGCAAATACTTATTACTTTTCTTCCACTTTTCTACTAATTTCACTTATAACAATCTGCTCTGGAAATGACGAAGTTACCCTCTAATAGCAGCAGCTTTGGGCTTCTATTAAATACGACTCACACAATTCTCCAATATGTTCCATCTAAAGGAATAGCTCTTTAATTGCATTGTGCTTCTTCACCCTCTGCTGAAAATGTTTTCTACAAGTGAGCCTCTCTCTCTCTTATATAGGGTATATTGTAATTCAAAATACCTAAGAAAGCCCTTGAACTTTCCAAAATAATACAGATTTTATCACCCCTGACATCAATAATTCTTTCTTGTTCATCCTTTGCAAAGGAATAAATTAGATCTTGATTATGCCATTCCTCAATCAACGTCCTAAACTTCCCTTTCAATGCATTCAAAGATTGAACTTCCTGGCCAGGAGGTTTCAACTTGAATCTCATGTGAATTACATGCCTTCCATTTCATAGAGAAAAAAAACCCAGAGGACTATTGAGATAAAAAGATTAAATTAAAGTACTACCCTCCCTCTGAGAGAGCGAAATTTTTTTTTGGTAAATATAAATTCAAGGGTTTTTAAAATTTATTTAACCATTTGCATCAATGACCACTATTAAAAGACCTACACAGCTGTATATGCAAGTGTCATATGGGTAAGTCTGCATCTAAAATGGAGAACCATTTCCTTCAGGCTTTCAATGAAAAACATTTTCTGCTTCTGACATCTGAGAAGATGTCCAGTGAAGGATGCAGGAGTGTGGACTGGGAGGTGCTGCTTGGTGGTGATACTGAGAATCTTTAAGCCCTTTGAAATGGAACATGAAACAGAACCTGGGTACACCCTGCAACAGTGTGAGTAAAATACTTAGATTCAGATGCTTTAGCATTGTATTCAGGAGTATCACTGAAGACTGTAATCTTTTGGGATGCAATCTTTGGAAGACTTATTAAGAAATTTGAGTGATATTTATTGGATTGCACATAACAATGACTAAGTGGGAGGAAATGGGGAGAGATAAAAAGTGCTATTGGGAGAAGGAAGCATTATCAACACAAGACTGGCACCTTGATGGGAGTTACACAAACCTCACTTTAATTGGCCCAATTATGATCTCAGCTCCTCTTCTGTAATTGTTTGCTTTGACAGAACTAGAATCACAGAAGAGTTGGAAGGGATCTTCAAGGGCCATCTAGTCCAAACCCCCCTGCAGCAAGCAGAGACATCCTACTTGCTTAGACAAACTCAGTCCCTCCCCAGCTTTCCTGTAGGCCTCCTTCAGGTACTGGTAAGTTGCTATAAGGTCACCCTGGAGTCTTCTCCAGTCTGAACAGTACCAACTCTCTCAGTCTGTCCTCATAGCTTCAGCCCCCTGATAACTATTCTCTTTGGAGATAAGAGAGATCTGAGTAAAGACTTGTGTGAACAGGGCTTAGTGATACAGAAGGATTACTAGAGTAGACAAACATGTTATGAGCTGATGTCCTGGTTTAGGCCCAAGAGGACCCCCCCCGGTGGTAGATCCCCCCCCCTCCTCTCTCAGAAGAGAGGAAGGAATGAGGAGATTTGTGAGTTTAGAAGAATTCCAAACTACTTTAATAGATAATGAAATAATAGATAAAANTCAGGAGTGCTCGGATCAGGGTCAAAGGCAGAGTCCTTCCTCGATGTCGACCATCGAAGAAAGAAGAAGGGAAGGGCAAGAGGCCAAAAGGCCAAGAACCCAAGAGCCCAAGAGCCAGAGGCCAAAGAGAGGGGCCTGACCCTTCAATCCCTCAGTTTTTATACTGAGCATGGGGCAGATGGGATGGAATACTCCTGTTGGTCAATTTTGGGTCACCTGCTCTGTCCAATCCTCCTTGCAGGTGGGACTTCTCTACGTCTTTCTGTTTCCAGCCCCCCGGTAGAGTGGATGACAAACTTTCTGACCTTGATCACCATAGTGAATAATGAAAATAAGAGCTTCTTGCATACCATTCCCTGGTCTTATCAGTCTGGGAGCGAACAGTGTCTGAACAATGTGCAGTTAATTTCAGAGTTTAGTCAGACAGAAGAGGCCTAGCTGAAAGGTGAAGTTACAAACTAGAAAATTGACCTAATTTTACCTCAAACCAGGACAGCTGCGTAGTACCTGGAAGTTTAGGAAGTTTTTCTGGCTAATTTTGAGAATGTCAGCTCTGTTTTGTGTTAGGTGCTGTGCAGTTCCTGACCTGTGTCCACAACTGTCTATAACAAAATCAGAGTCTGAAAATTACTTTATTCATTAAATTCTGTCTTATTCTTTGAGTATTTATTTGTTAAATAAATATGAGGCAGTGAAGAATCACTTTTAACACTGCGTTGTTGTAAACTATGATTTAGGAAATTCCCATTTCACCTGGTGTGCCTTATTAAAAGCAACAGCTTTCCTGACTAGTCCTTTATCTCAAGGGAAGGCTGCATGTGTACAAAGCCTGGATACGCAGTTTGGAGACAGGAAAACTTGTTTCTGCTTGGCTCTTGGGACAAACAGGATGCTTTTACAAAGTTACCAACTTCATGTGGAGAAATGCTTTGCTTATGCAGTTATGTTACATGTAACACCATTTAAAATAAAATGGATTAGGACCACAGATAAAGAACAATCAATTAAATGTATTTTAAAATAGAGGAAATAAAACCCAAATATTTATATTTATTTGTAGTATTCTCCCTCACAATTTCAACATCACAAGCCTTCAAAGCTGACTAATTGGCCAAAAAAATACATTTAGGAATTAGAATCATAGAATCATAGAACAGTTTCTGTTGGAAGAGACCTTAAAGATCATCTAGTTCCAACCCCTGGAACTGCCATGGGCAGCGACATTATGCACTAGATCAGGTTGCTCAGAGCCTCAGCAAGCCTGGCCTTGGATGGGTCTTCCACAACATGTCTGGGCAACCTGTTTCAGTGTCTCAACGCCCTCATGGTGAACACTCGAGTCCTTCCATTTTTCTCCCCAGTTTTCCTCTAGGCAGGATCCATTATGAATTTGTGCCCCAATCTTCTGGCTCCTCTTCCTGGCAGAAAAAAAAATAAACCTTTT
>VZTY01019084.1:42760-97024 GCA_013400935.1 Turnix velox
CCAGTTTTCCTCTAGGCAGGTTCCATTATGCCTCTTTGCCCCTATCTCCTGCCTCTGCCCCACATCAACCCTTTTCCAGTCCCTTTTCCGCCAAGTCCCCCACACCTGGGCTCCACTAGAGACTCCTCCCCTCCCCAGCTGTTCCAAATCAGTCCTCCCACCCCCTCTTCTATTTAACACGAGCAGGGAAAGGCAGCAGCCACCATTTGCCCCCTTGTGGGGCCTGAGGGATGCTCCTCCTGGTGTCTGCTTTCACTGGTGAGTTGCCATTTCCAAGGGCAGCACGGTGGGAGGAGAAAGGCCGGGGGGCCTGTTGGCCCCCCGCCTGGTTAGGCAGGGGGAGGGATGGGTGTGTGATGGCCTTATGTTTCCTTTTCTTGCTTTAATGCTTTGTGGGGCTTGCCTGAGGTTAGACAAACGTTTAGCAGGAAAGAGGGAGTGTTTTGTTTTAGCTCTGTGTTTCAACTCAAGGTGATGTTGGTGAAGTCTGTATGAGTTCAGCCATGAAATGGGTGCTAGGACAGGTAGCTGGTAGAATTCCACACTTCTGTATATATACAAGGGTCCTTCAGGTAAGCTTTTCTTTCAGTTCCTCTCCTTTCTGATCTGTCCAATATCTTCTAGGTCATCCAAAGTTTTCTTAAATCCAGAGTGGTGGCAGTTGTCATCTATCTAGTTCCCTATTCTTTGTTACAGTTGTGGGTTTGTTTGACATCTAGCAACCCAAAACTCAGAAAATACCTGTCCTAAGAGAATGTTTTTCATCTCCTGATGCCTAGATTCCCCTTCTTCAAAGCTGCCTACTAAATTTGCTTTCTACTACTTTTAAATGACTTTCCACTGCCATCAGATAGGAATGCCAATTATATAAACCTACAGGAAAATTCCAAGTATGATAAGGAACATCTTTAACCATGGTTTTGCCTAGTTTTTGGTTAATTTGTGATATTTTTAGGAATAGGCTTGAAAGTAAAAAGATTTTATTCCATTAAAACCACAAAACACTCTTCTTTATCTCCTTCGAGAGCATCTTTGGGAGCTCCAGTTCTTGTGCCTACATTTAGGAAGGAGTTTGTCTTTCAGGTTAGATTTCAGTCCCTGATGAAGTTATCTGCATTTCTCTATTCTGTATATTGTTTGATTCTCATTTCCTGTGAATTAGCACCAAAATATCATCTTCCAACATAAGGAACTAATTCCTTTGCTTTTTCTCTTAAGTCTTTTGATTAATAACTGTTCACGTTAATTAGCACATCCCTGGCTTCATGTTTAGTTCTTCTGTTACTGATTTCTGAGAAAAAAATGGTATAATAGTGTTATGAGGAATATTGAAAAATTATTTACTTTAAGAATTTTTCCTAGTGCTACTGTTCTTCATCTCTCATTTTCATTCTGAGTCTGACTTTCATTTTTGGAGGCAGCATTCTAGACTACCTAGAGTAGTTCTGACAACACTGTCTGTGGTTCATTTTTAGTGGCTTGCCAGAGTGCCATCAGGAAACATCACAGTGATGAAACTCCATTTGAAAGCTTGCCTCTGATATTTCCACGTTTACCCTTACCTGAAGAATGTCCTGAGCAGATGTTAGTCTTTGGAAATGTGCAAATGTGCCAGAAAACCGTGAGTGCCCTCTACACCAGGCAAAGAGACTTCAAAAGAGAATTGCAGTATGAAACTTGAGATTTCAAAATGCAATTACGTTTCAGTACCCCTCCTTGCCCTCTGCTGACCCCAGGATTGAATCCTGCTACCTGCTGTATGTTTTCTGCAATACTGTAGGGTCTAACAACCTAGCTTGGTCAGAGCCTGGGTCTTTTCCCTTTTTGGACTCCTCACTTCACATCCACTGCTGTCACATTAAGCAATGTCCATGGGACAGAACTCTGGCTCCAGCACTGAAACTGTAGTTTATTACACTCCTGGCCATCATTGAGGACTATGGCATAAACCACCAGATTGATGCTTTTCAAAAACAGACTATAATCCAAGAGTTGAAAGTGAGAATTTAATATCCTAGCTAAATGTACTTTAGATGCTATTGAGAACCAAAGATACAAATTTGTGCCAAAAGAAATACTTCTAATAATCTGAGTCAGTAGCTCCTTTTCAGAAAACTGTTTCTATTTTATCAGAGTCTTACAAATGCTTGAAAAGTAACTTGGTTCCGATTAAACAGTTAGGGCGCTTTTGTCTGCTTTAAAATCACATAATTCCTGGTTATACTTTTCCTATATATAAAAAAACCCACAAAAACAACAAAACAAACAGCACATTTATATAATCAAGGGAGTGAGAAAATTATCTTTTACTTCTTAATTTGTTACAGCTTTGTGGCACATAAATTCTCCATGATCAATTTTCCTCATTGTTTATTCGGATTCTTGAAACAGAAGTGGGGAAGAGAACTTCCATATTAGAGAAAAAAGCAAAACAAGCAAAAAAACCCGAACAAACCCTTAAATTTCTTTGTTTGAGAGACAATTAGTATATAGTTCCTAAAATGACTGCACTGGGGATGGAAAAATTACTAGATGATCTTCAGGCCAGGTGATTCTTATAATTTGCTTTCCTTTGATTCCTTTACTAGTTTGTGGGGTTAGGGTGCCCTTCTTCTTCAGCCCTAATATTTACTGGGAATAAGCCTTTGGGCAACAGAAAGCTGATAAGAGATAGGTACAAGACTGACAAACAGCAAGAATAGCTTGCAGCTGGCCTTCAAGGCAGCACAGAGAACACAACTCCCAAGGTTGGTGGGGGATGTCTGCCAGCAGGAGCAGGACTCTGAAAATTTCTTCCCCTGGATCCCAGGGTCTGGGCATGAATGGACCCCATGTGCTGGAACAGGGATAAAGTCAGTCCCAAAACTACTGTGCTGAAGGAAGGATGAATTGAAGGAAGAAAGAAGGATAGAGTGCTGCCTTTCCTTCCATTGGGACCATGTTATCTCCAGGATGCTCATGGAGCTATGCTTGCTGACCCTGAAGCCCTGGATTCCTGAAGGACATAGCCCTGCCTGCAGGGAAGCATAAGCTTTAACCTCTTACATCCCAGTTAGGCTCATCCTGTGTGGATGTTTGTGTATGTGGTTAGGAAGTTAAGAAATCAGACATACAGCCATATAATAAAGTATCTGTATGCTTAAGGTTTTGGGTTAATTGCATGTTATTTGTGAATCTCTGAACCCTTCTGCTTAGAATGACTCTTGGCCTTTTTTTTTTTTTTTTTTTTTTTTTTTTTTTTTTTTTTCCATTTGAAACCAAGGATACATCAACGGCATGCATCTTCTTCAAGATCCTGATGTCTCCTCTCGTCAAATGACCTGAATTGCTTATGACCATTGAAAACATACTAAATGAATGTACAATTCAAGCTTGTTCAAGAAGTACCTATGTTTTAATCTATGATTTCTGAATTTGCTCTCATGAGCTGAGGTATCGGCTCATTCTTACATAATCGGGTTAAGAGTCGTGTGTCTGGTAACAAAACATGCATCAAATTCAACAGCAATAGCAAAGAAGAGATTTTACCCTAAGAGGTTTTTGTCAATATTGCCAAATGGTTGCTGCTCCTTTCAGGGTCAAATATCATCTTGTACAAGCAGGGCAATAATTCCATCCATTCTTGTTTGGAAACCCCATGAAAATCCCTTATCAGTGAAGAATAGAGATCTAACTGTGATAGCTTTCCATCTGTCACATCCATTTGCTAAGGAGGACTAGAAAATAAAAGTAATTTACCAGAATCATGATGAATTAAATAATAAATGACAGTAAATTATGGATGAAAAAGGGAATACTGCAACTCTGAGAAGCAAAGAAATTTTTATTTTTAAATCCAGTTGTCTTCAAAATGATAATGTACTTTATGTTGCCTGACTTTACAGTAGTTTAATTTTGTGTTTCTTGTTCTCTTAGCTGAAATAATTTTCACATTTGTACCTTGAATGACACATTTCACT
Organism: Turnix velox; assembly: GCA_013400935.1. Classification (NCBI taxonomy): domain Eukaryota; kingdom Metazoa; phylum Chordata; class Aves; order Charadriiformes; family Turnicidae; genus Turnix; species Turnix velox. The sequence goes on from VZTY01019084.1 coordinate 46,720, forward strand.
AACGTTCATGTAGTATCCATTTATGGTCCCAGTTATTTTACTGTGGCAAGTCAGGGAGTGAATTAATATGTTGCATATATTCCAAGACTGGAATGTAATACTTCATTGAGCACAAGCTGTATGCCTAGGGATGCTCAAAGCAGTTAAGCATCTGGGCCAATTTAGACTGTTACATTTTCGAAAATTGTCATATAAGTAGTTTGCATTTTTCCCCCCCCTTTTCCCAGCCTCATCAGAACACTCTCTTCTGTTTTTTAGTCCCAAAACACAGGATAGCTGTTAGCATATTCAGAATATAGAATTGTAGAATCATAGAATTGTTTGGGTTCAAAAGGACCTAAAAGATAATTTGCCCCCAATCCTTCCCATGGGAAGAGACATCTCCCACCAGATCAGGCTGCTCAAAGGCTAATCCAGCCTGGCTTTGAACCCTTCCAGGAAAAGGGCATCCACAACATCTCTGGCCAATCTCTTCAAGCACATCACCACTCTAGGAGTAAAGAATCTCTTCCTAGTATCTAGTCTAAATGTACTTTTGATTTAAAGACTTTGCCCCTCATCCTATCACCATCTTTCCTCATAAGAAGTCCCTCCCCATCTCCCTTTAAGCCTCCTTCAGGTACTGAAAGCCTGTTGTACAGGTCTATTTGAATGGATTTTTACAAAATGACTTGAACACTGAAGGATGTACAGTGTTGGTTGAAAAAAAGATGTGCATTCATCTATGGGCAAAGCCTGATTTGGCAAAATAGATGCTTTGTCAAGTGATAAAGCCTTACTGGCCAGCCTCTGAATGCTAGAGGCAGTACTACTATGGTATTTTTATATAGGCTTAAATTAAGCAAGTGCATACAAATTCCTTGCATGTGTGAGTGAGTGTACACAGAGGCAGGGAGCAGCAGTACCTCGTGGAGGGGTGCAGAAGTGGATGTCTGTTCCTACACCACCAGATCAAGAGTGAGCAAGATTGTCCCCATTTTTAAAAAAGGAGCCCACTGTGTGTGTGCTCTTGCCTGGCTGCTGCTTGCATATGCTGCCCATGCACTTTTTCTATTAGCATTTTACTACTTGTTTTTGAATTTTCTGTTTCTAAAACTGATTTCATACAAAATGAAGGACTTGGTACCCTTGCATGATTCAATTGAGCTGTTTTCTCCAAGGTTTCCATGAAACTCAAAACTCTTAAAGCAGTATAGTAAGCCCATAAAATGCATGAGAGTTCTTGTATATTATTCTCCACCATAAATTAATTTGTTTTCTTGAGTGCCATAATTTGGGGTGGTAATGGGAGCTTTTAACTCAAAATGGAACTTCAGTGCTCAGGTGAGTATGATTCTTACAGCTCAAATTTCACAGAGGAATCAAAAATGTTATGTTTTCTTTGGAGAAAACTTTCCTGGTGTTATGTGTTCTTTAAGTTCTTCAAGCTTCTATATCCCCACTCCATGCATCTATCATAATCTTTACATTTTTTTAGCTGGAGAAAGGAGGTGCTACTTGGTCAAATGGCAAGCCATTTTCTCTGGAGACTTCCTGAGCTCTGATATTCCCTGTAATTTCTGTCCCATACCCTGAAATAATCCCTTTACATATATCGGAATTGTTAGGTTTTCTTAGGTTTTTGAGAAGAGTTAAATTTGTGAATGGTATCTGTTACTTTAATCTTTTATTTTTTTAGACCTACAAAGAGGTAAGATGACTTTTTTATTTCTCTGTATTATTCATGGTTTGAATACTGATAAGAAGTTTTGGGTTTCTTCCTGAAGCAACATCATGCAGAAGTAACATGCAATCAAAATTTTCTGATTCAGAATAAGCAATTTAAAATAGGTTGTACTGAATATGTAAACCAATGGAACAAAAATATAGAGCATATCAACTGTATTGCTGTAGGATTCTTATAGTGAAGAATGAAGTAGGCAAATTTGACACACTTGTATAATCAGTCATTTAAAGTATTTATTATAATTAAAATTGTAGAAATTATATGGATAGTAATCAGTTTTGATTATAGTTCTTTGCACATTTCAGTGCTATAATTAGACTGTGGCATCTGTCATTGCTGATTAATTTGTAGACAGCTCTGTCTTCCTATTAAAGTCTACTGCGCACCAAGGCAAAAATTTAATTATCTAAAAATATAAAATAAAATCTTGTAGTAGTTCTGGAGTTCTGGGGTTTGTAATTACGGAATTCAGAATATCACATCAGGATCCATTCTACACTCTGTGAGCATCACTGGGTAGTAGGAGCTCAAACAGTTCATTTTCATCTTAGGAAATAACAGCCATTTCTTAAAGCTTTATTTTTTTTTTTTTTTTGTAAACTTGGACATTTTGGATTCAGTGATCCATGAAAATCTGCCCTATTGCAAGAAAGAGATTTATGAATTCAGACTGCGAAGATTAAGTCTCATCTACATTCCAAAAGATTTAAATGCATATACTGCTCCTGCTACGGTCTGTAGAAGCTCAGTTCGGGCCTCAGTTGTACTAGGATTATAATTTTTCTTAAACTTGCCTTTGCTGTTCAGGCTGTTGTCTTGAAAAGCTTTCTACCACAAGTAAATGAAAGCTTTAATGCCCTGATCTGTTAAGTCAGCTGCTGGGATACCAGAATGTTGTGCTTTCTTAATTTTTTCAACTGCATATGATACATCTTATCTACAGAAAAATGTTGCTGATTGATGACCTGGGCTAGCTCTGCTTAGCTACTGTGTTGCCTCTCTCTACTTGGGAGGTATTTAGGATTCTCTGGATTTAACAGTGAAGGAAGTTTGAGGTAATATATGAGGTAGCTTATCCTACTGTTTGCTCTGGAAGTTTTTAACATTTCCTTAATTGTGCTGGCAATTTTTTCTGTCTTCAGTAAGACCTGAATCTCTGGACTGATCTAAACTTCTGAAAAAAAGGCACAGACAGCAACATATGGACAAAAGAGGGGACAAGATCAAGAAAAATGGGAACTTTTTAATCTGTTCCTTTGTCAAAATTAACATGTTGGGACTGTATGGTCCCAGACTTGTCTGCTATATACTGAATCACAGAGAAATCAGGTAAGTAAAGCTATTAAATCTATAAATATGTACCATTTCAGGACTGAGTGTGGATTGTAATCACACCTTCCAGGGTATTTGTTTAATGGTGGAGGACCTATCTACACTAATTTTGCCATCAGTTTTTTAATCCACCTATGTTACTGTGGAAAACTTTCAATTAGTGACAGGCATCTTTTCTGTATTGACAAAAAAATTTAATAAAATTGAGGTTTTTACATAGGGAAATCAGGAGCCAAATGCCCAATCTTCTTGGTGCATGACAAAGAATGTTGATAACTGCCAAAGTTTTCTGCTCAGAGGACTGCCATAGCTGTATCTATGTAATCAGCTACAGCTGTTCATAATATGCAGCCAGGGAAACATTTCATAGGGCCTGAAAAGAGTCTTTTCCAGACCTGTTAGGGTAGTAAACTATGTTTCTGCAATTATTTTAGGGTGACAATTCTATAGGATACTCTTCAAATCTGTACCTGGCCTATGAATTAATGGGTACTATGAAGATCTTTTAAAGTTAATGAAAGATGAAATTTATTATGACAATGAATTCCATTCTTGAATGTTGGGTTACTGATACAAGACAAAATGTATTGTGAGATGAAGTTAAAAAAAAAACTAGGCACTATCCAGGGAAGAAGAATTTAGTGAGCTGATCTTGACATTAACTTAAAGCACCTGTCTGCAATATTCAGTCATGATCCTGGCTTATCAGCTGAAAGAAATAAAGAGTACTATATCAGAGAGGTAATCATGTAGTGACAATGTTGGAACATGGTCTTCTGCTGAGAGGTGGCAGTATAGAATCTTGATCCTTACAGATTTGCTAAGAGTGAAAATTAAAGATGGTTTCAAGTTTTGTGTGCAAAGTATGGCTCTCCTGAATGTCAGTGAGATGGAAAAAGAGAGAATCTCTTCAGCTCTTACCCTCAGGGTTATCTGAGGAAACAATTTCTGCCTCTTCCTTGCTTATTTGCATCAATGCACTGGGAGGAAGGTGGCTGTATCCTGCATGGCTTTGGCTTCTCAGCTTCTGGTTGTCATTTTTCTTTTGTACGCATTCACTACAATTGTAGTCACACTTTTGTATTTGTAACATAAATTCTTGAGTAGCTTTATTTGTCCATAGGCCTGTGCTTATCCAAGAGGCTCTTCATTTATTTTGATTTGGTCTTGTAACAAAATTCTAAAGCTTTCTGGAATTCATTGTATCCCTTCTCTTTGAACTTCAATATGTTTAAAGCAGCCTGAGGCAAATAAGAATAACTGATCTTTGTTTATCTTGATAGAGACATTCTAGCTGAAATGCTATACTTTGGAAGATGCTAACTACTGTTTGAATCTCAAGATGCACTTAAAGTTGAGAAGAAATTTATCATCTTTGTTTGTATCAGATTATGAATATCATTTGAGAATGTTTTCTCTGGAAAGCAAAGACCACATAAGAAGAAAGAAAACTACAGTTTAATGATTAGCTTAATGAGTTTAGCTAGACCATTATGAGCTGATGAAATCTGATTGAAAGGCAAAGAAACTGTGTTGGTAAACTTGATTCTGATTTACTCTCATTGAAATATTAGAAGAAATCTTATTTCAGTCTGAGATGTGGGATTCAAGCTGGTGTAGAAGACTTCACCCTGATTGGTTTATCCAATTTGTAAATAAATAATGTTGCCTTATCAGCTCCTTATAAGATTAATCTTTCCTTACCCATCTAGTTTTATAATATTTTTTGCATTTTATTTGCATAAATATTAAAAAATATCAATAACTTCATGTGTGTAGATCTTGCGCAATTTTCTAAATTCCTGCTTCATTGAGAGTGAAATAAGCCCTGTGAAAAATCTCCCATGTAGTTATTCCAGACTTGTAAATGTTAAAGCTATTTTAAATACATAAATTTCTTTGTAGTTTTCTTGTGATGGAAATAATTTTAATATATTTACCTCATTTCTCTTTTACCTCATTAGTTTGATTAATTTTATTTGTTAGATAAATAAAGTTCAAGTTATATATTTTTTTTCTTTACCTAAGCTTAAACTTGCGAAGTGCAGGACAGAGATAACAGGTGAATAAAGACTAAGACAGTTACAGAGGGATATGTGTTAGACTCTTGTGGTTCTGTTTGAAGTCATTCCTAACCATTCAGGCTTGGCCTATATTTTTCCTCGGGTATCGTTGTCATTAATTTGTTTGTGACAGACATCTAAAACCATGCCCAAAAGGGAAAATACTATTTGAGTACTTTCAGTCTTCCTGAGAACATAGAATTCTGTTATGTACTCTTTCAGATAAGGAAAGAATCTCTCAGGAAGTAAATAATTATCACTGTATGAATTGTGTAACATCAATGGGCTTCAGAATGGGAAACTGTAAGGTGATGTCTATGTATTAGAGTATCGCTAAAGGAAGAAAGTAATCTTGAAGTGTGGTTTTGCCTCAAGAAATTAGTGGGAAAATATCTGCTGTAATTTAATACCAGTTTGTGTTCAGCACCATTTCCTTTCTTTGAGGCTAGGAGAACTGCAGTTTCTAAAGAGAAACACATCAGAATTAGGGTAGCTTTGCAAAACTGATGCGTACTATAGCATAAAAACATTTTAATTCACATTTCCAATACTAATAAAAGTCTTCAGTGTTATTTAGGAGGAGATGATATATTCTGACACATCCTGCAAGTAGACTTAATGCTGATGAGAATGGCAACAATGTTAAATCTAGAGGATATAAGGGAGGGTGACTCATTCCAAGAAATATTTTTACAAATTCAATTATTCATAATATCACATGGAAAAATAAAAATCTCATGATAATCAAATCTATGGTACTAATCAACATAGCATTAGATAGAAACACAGTTGTATTAATAATTAAGACATCATGCCTGCTAAATCCTGCACTGATATAAATGTGTCTTGTCTGAAATGCATTAACGTAATATGGTCAACTAAACAACAGAAGTGCACACAAGTTTGTCCTTTATAGAGTACAGAAGTCTTAGGATGTCAAGTATTCTAAGCATGGAGAATCTGAGGTGCAAACCTTCATTAATGTGGTGATTTAATTCATTATGCTAATGTTCACTTATCTGCATGCACAATCAGTTGCTTCTCTGATTTTTTTTTTTATATGATAAATCTCATGTAAATAACTTCTTTCTGTAGATATGAAACTATCAAAAAGTTTTAAATCAAAGATTTTTATTTGCTGATTAAATATATGATTTACGGCATAGTAAGTAGAGGGACTGCCTTACGCAAAATGTTGAGAAGGGCTGCATATTGGTATCACTGACTTAGTATATTGCAGGTATCACAACTGCATCCTCCCATGATAAACAGTTCATGAACAGCAGCAAGAGGAGAGCAAGAATAAAGTGGAAATTAATAAAAAGAAGGGGCATTCAAACCCTTAAATATAAGAGCAGCAAGGGGACCGGAAAAAAATCCGAGATAATGTCAGGCAGGTGAGTTACAAGGTTGTAGCTACAGTTGTTAGGCACATGTGCTGTCTCTTTCCACCAATTTCCAGTTATATATATATATTCAGAGTTAACATAAATCTACTGTCAGTATTCTTCAAAGGTAATTCTAAAACACAGGTATGATACATAGTAAAAAGACCTGCAAACTTCTCTTTTTTCAGAAACACTTTCAGATGATCCTCGATTTTTTTTCTCCTGTCTTCACCATTANGAAAGGCTCTGCCTCTACTTTTCCTTTGCACATGCATTATCTGTCTCCACCAATTTCCAGTTATATATATATATTCAGAGTTAACATAAATCTACTGTCAGTATTCTTCAAAGGTAATTCTAAAACACAGGTATGATACATAGTAAAAAGACCTGCAAACTTCTCTTTTTTCAGAAACACTTTCAGATGATCCTCGATTTTTTTTCTCCTGTCTTCACCATTACTATGCATTTAATAAAACCTGAGTGATATAAGTGTAGTAGGAATTTATATCTCTTCTTAATCTCTATTTTACTGCTAAGAAATAGTGGTCTCTGATGAGGCGATGGCATCAGTGGGCAAGGGAATAACTACAACCCAGATGCCTTTGTGGTCCCCTGCAGTACTGTGGCCACAGAATTGGAGAGATCTGGGTTTGGCAGATAGACTGATGGATAAGGAATTGGCTGGATGGCCATTCACAAAGATTTACAGTCAATATTTCAGTTTCCAAGTAGAAACTGCTAACAAGTAAAATACCTCAAGGGTCTACATGGGGATGCATACTATTTAATATCTTAATTGCTAAAGTATGTGGTAGAACTAAATGCCCACTCAGAAAATTTGTAGGCAGCATCTCTACTGCTTGTAGTGGGTGATTAAGGTTATCGTTTTAAACTAAAAGAGAGTAAGTTCAGATGGGATATAAGAAAATTTTTACGATGAAGATGCTGAGACACTGAATTAGGTTGACCAGATGGGATATTTGTGGGCTGCACATGGAAGTGGTCAAGATCAATTTGGCTGGAGCCTTAAGCAATGTAATTGGTGGGAGATATCCTTCTCCATGGCAAAACGATTGGATTGGGTGATCTTTAAAAGTCCTTCTGTATTCAAACCATTCTACGATTCTGTGAATATGTTGTGTTACATTAATTTTTCAGTGTTGATTTTTCACTCTGAAAATCAAGAATCTATTAATAGAAACAGCTAATCAAATCAAAAGTTCTTAGTTTTTATCTTACTGTTTTTTATTTGCCACAAGTGTGCAACATAGAACAAGTATGAGTGTGGACATAAGTTGGTTTTTGGTTTTTTTTTTTTTACGATCAATTAAAGTCAGTTTTCAGTAAGAGGAAAATTTTTCTGTTAGAGCTACTACTTTTTTTCCTCCAAGAAACCAAACGGGGATTGTAAGTTTCTGAGCCTCAGGTATTAAATACTGTTCTTCCTGGACTCCTGTGAAGAGCAGAATCCAGATTAAAACAGCAGTGTCAAGGGTATTAGCTAAACTTGTGCATTCATCCTGTTTCCACTCCGGAACTTCTTTGTAAATGAGACTAATTTTGATTAGGATAGCTTAGAAAGATTTTCTTTGTGTGAATAGACTAAAAGCTTGTGAGAACAGCTGTTAATGCCTAGGCACAACAGGCTAAACTGATTGCTTGAATCAATCCTATAGCTAGCCTTAAGGAGGAGTTTGGTTTTTATAAACCATTCTTACAATAATCAATGCATTTCTTCAAGGATTTACCTCAATTAGATTTTCACCTCTTGAGTACTGAAACAATCAAAAGGAAGTCTCATGAATTTTTTGGTTCTTCCAAAGATTCAAGACCTCTCTATTCAGATTTTTAGAAAACTGAAAGAAAGAATGTGATATTAAGAAGTATGAATGTTAACAAAGGGATATTAGAATACAGTAAGCATGAAGACACTTAAGACAAAATTTTGCCCAAGGAAACCTATTCCTTGGCTGCTCTTGCAGTCCAATGTACATTTGTGTTCATTGACTTGACAAGTAGAAGAGTCTTCTCTTGAGCTTCTTTCCTGTCCCTGATGAGGAAATTATTTGAGATGTAATTCTGACTTCCTTCTTCAGATAACACATGTAAAGGATCTGTATTTTTCTGGATATCAGTTGTTATGTCAAATTCCAAGGAAGCTTTTGGCTGTGTACCAGCTCCAACATGGTGTGCATACCTCTCTGCAAAGCGGCTATTAGTTAGTGAGGAATACAGTAATCACACATGGCTCTGCTCTTCCATGACAAGCTGAGCAAATGTATAGTAACATATCTCCAAAAGTAAATACTTTGGAAAGAATATGGATTTTAAGCTGGATCTGAGTAATTTATCTATTGATAGCAGCAACCTTTTAATCTGGGATGTCTTGGAGACTTTTTCTGAATAATTCCAGTAAAAAATTCTAGATAGCATCTAGCAAAATTACTCAGCAATGGATGTATTTAGGTATTTTTGAAATTTGTTAAAAGCATATAAAACCGCTTTTTAAAAAATAAAGTGAAAGATATAGTCATCTAAAGCAAATATTTTTATTGATAGAGTCAAGGGAAATGAAAATTTATGTCTAACAAATGTGAAGAATGGTCTTAACATGCAAAGAAAGACGAATGTCTTAGCTTGCATGAATAACCATCCCAGACTGATCTTAGATATTTTCTTAGAAACTAATAAGCAATCCTTCATTGACTTTGGCAGGGCTTGATGCTGTGCTGTGACATACTTTATTATGAGCATAACTTTTTTATTTACTGTGTATAGATGAATAAATTTGCTTAGTATCTTAATAATGCAAAGAGAGATTTTGCTTGTCTGTTTGTTATAAAATACTACCTCTTCTGAAAGGTTATTACAAAGGATGTAACTGTGAAACAGTGGATGCAATAACTCAGTACTTTTATTAGATGACTGGTTAAATGAGAAAAAATTGAACAACTGCTCGAGCCACTCATAAATTTCTTTCAGAATTAACCAGCATAGAAGAAACATCCCTTTCTTTTTAGTTTGGACATGTCATCTAATAATTCCCTTGTGACACCCATCACTGTTGCTTAATTTTTTTCTCGGTACTTTCTCAAGGTTATCTCCATTGCACACCTGCTGTAAGTGCACAGAGTAGCATAACTGTAGAATTGCACCACTGACACCTGACAGTCATCCTTATGTATGTACTCTAGTAGGAGACAAGAAATTTTGCGAGGATTATGTATGCTCACAGACAAGACCAATACTTTTTAATGTAGCGATTTGAATGAGAGATGAACATAGTTTGTCCAGATTCCATGGTGCTCTGCTAAGGTTGTTCTTGAAAGGCTAGTCAACCATAAAATATTGTTATTATCTGCTCTTAAATTAGTGGTTTAACTTCCTCTAGAGAAGAAAAAACAAACATTTCATATTTCTAGTTTTGTTGTATTTGTGGCTTCTTTTTGCAGTATGCGTTTTTATGTTTTCACCGTGCTATCTTTTTTAGAAAAAGGTGCCCACAAATAGTCATCAGAAGTTTATTGTACTTTATTCCAAGTGTTCAACCAAGAGAAGAGTGTCTTGCCAAGAATCCTGAAGCACATCTCGAAAGGCAATAAATGTCCTTCTGATTTTTTCTTTTGGAGTGGAACGAAGTTTCTTTTGCTGTTGTTTATGAAGCATATTAAGGAAGAAGAGAATGAGATATTACCAGGTCAAGCTTTACTATTGAATACAATGGAGCAGCTGGAGGAGACAAAGATTAGTAGCTAGTGGTAAATTGATTTTCTGCATGAGCAGTAACATCTGTTTGCTGCTGAGAAGTTCATTTGTCTGACCGTTAAAAATATTTTGGTTAGACATATCCACTCCTCTGCGTGAAGCTCAATTTGTGTGTTGAGGGTAGAGATTAAAAGTGTGGCATCTTTTATGGGGCTTTGTTTGCAAGAATGTGAGCTATATAGCAAGTTTATTGCTTATGAGATAGTACAATATGCATATGTGTATGCCAATGTAGTCACACTGGACTTCACACCTGTGTTGTGAGCTCTTATCCAAGTGCCTGTTTGACTCCCTGTGGTGGATTAAACCTTAGTTAGTTGTCAGGTGCCCACTAAGCTGTTCTATCGCTCCCTCAGTGTGACAGGAGAACAAAATAAGAAGCAGCAGTTTATGGATCAAGAGAAATACAGATTTGACTTTCCTTGATTTAACTGCCTAAAGAACCAACCAGAAAAAGGAGTTACTGTCCTCTTTCCATAAGCAGTGGATGTATTCCCAAACCCTGAGAGTAAACATAGTAGCTGCATTGGAACACAAATGCCTTAATAATGAATGCTTGCCTAATCCTATTTCCTTTTTCCTACTTCTTTTGTGCTGACCTTGATATCCTGTGGTATGGAATATTCCTTTGCTCAGCTTCTGGCTGCATCCCCTTCCAACCTCTTGCCCATCTCTAGCCTGTGAGCCTTTGTGAGAGGGTGGGGGTTGGAGTGAGGCTGCAAACACATCCTTGATATTGTGAGAGCACTACTCAGTAGTAGCAAGAATGCTGGTGTGCCATCAGTACCTTTCTACCTACCAACAGAAAGCACAGGGCTTTGAGGGCTGCTATGGGGAAAGTTACCTTGGCCAGATCCAACGCACTCCCAAGCTGTCATTGGCTGGGTGTAGTCTTGATGGTGGCAGTCACTTCTTGCAGCACAGCTATATCTTCATTTGGGCACTGTGGCAGTGAGGAGACCAGATGCTTTTAAGCCCCAAAGTTTGAGGCTCAATGAAATGAGTATTAACTTGCACGTGATGTCTTAAAATCAAATTTATAACACTAATTTATCCTTTTTTCTCCTGTCCTACACAGTACAGGACTACACTGGTTTGTACACAAAAATGATTGTTTGTACACAAAAACGATTGTTATTTTCCCCTTAGATTAAATTCAGATTTTACAAAGTAAATAAATTGATGAAAGTTTTTTAACTGAGCAATAAAAGGGAATCTGTTTATATTATTTGCATATGGGAGAAAAAAAAAAGGATTCCTATGAGAGAGACTTATTTCTAAAATTCAGTGCTGAGTCTGAATTTGTTAATCTTAATGATGGTTATAATAATGTTTTAAACAAACTTCTCCTAAAACCACTAATCTTCCAGGGAATTCATGAAATACATTAATCATACTGGAAAAGAACAGAATCTTCTCAATATGTGATATTCCATGGATGACTTACAGTCTTTTACTCATAGGGGCCAAGAGGAATTTTTAAATTGGTATTAAAATACTAGAGAAGTTAGGTTGCCTTAGGAATGATTTATGCTTAGTACTTAGTTTGCAAGTCTGCTGGTTGTGTGTTGAAGATCTGTAAACATTTTTAATTACTGCTTGTTTTTAACAAATATTTCCAGTAATTGTGATTAGAAAATACATTAGCTAGACCAGTTTTGAGTAATGAGACCACAGACAAATTTCTAATTGCTTTCTGCAAGGTATCTTTTGGAATGGAAATTTTTGCCATAATTTTCAATATTGTTTAGGAAATATGGTAATATTTATATATTACCACAGCAAGTGAACACCTCCATTTAATTTTGTGTTTAAATTATACTTGACTGCTGTATGAAGAACTGCTTGGGTGAATCGCTGTCTGAAGACACTGATTATTCTATCTTAAAAGTCAACCTTGAATTAAAAAAAAAGAAAATAGGTTTTGTAGAAGCATTTCCCTTTGGCAGCTTGAAGTAATGATGAATTGCTTCTCCTCCTGCTCATATTTTATTTTGTAATTTACATTCTCTCATGTTCTCTCATATAAGCACTGGTCTATAAAACATGACTGGGATGAAGATTATCATGGCCACAGTTTGGGAGGAAAAAAACACGCCTAAGTTTTTAGGCCATTGATCAAATTATTCCTTGATTTACAGACCCACAGCCTTCCAAAGAGAGCTACAAATCTTGCTTGTTTTACATGTGATCCTCTTATAAAACTCCAAGATATGGAAAAGCTGTTTTGACACATTTAAATCAAGTTTATCCCTTCATGTAATAACTTGAGATTTATTTTATTTTGTTTTTAGTGGAGGTTTTGTTTCTGTCTCTGTCTTACCCTCGTCCTGAGGAATTGGGGAATCTTTATCCTGCCCGAAACAGGGACCCAAACTTGTAGAAAAAGCTCTCCCCTTTCCTTTGTCTTAAAGGTATCAGTGGAATTATTGCATGTGTGTCCAAAGACAAAATTTGGCCTAGTGACTTAAGCTTGTTTGCATCAGGCTTAGCTGCAGAATACCGTATAGGGAATTGTTCATAGTACTAGGCAAATATTGTAATTGCTAGATTATAGACAAGAGCCCCTCAGCAACAGCACTGAACAAAGCAATCTTGAGCTTTGCATATTTAGATTCTCCCGCTGCTGAATTCAAGCTTTGAGGCAATCTGCAATTGTTTTCTTCTGGGACTCTTGAAGTTAGGATGTAAGATCTTAATTATGTGCAAGCCTCATCTAGGATAGGATAATTTACTACTGCTTATTTTGAACAATTCTCTTTGTTTTATGGAAGCAAATCTTTCTGTAGATTTCTTGCCTCAAATATTTTGTCTGCTTTTAAAAATACCATCTAATCCTATGAACATCTTTTGAAAGTAATTTGATCCCTAAAACACCTTTTTATGTATATAACGTATATAATAAATGCCATTAAAGTTTAGGTTGTACAGTATATCACTTAATAAATAATTGGATGACATGTCAGAAACTCTATGGCTTTCACAGATGCAGGTTTAGCCTGGTATTCCAAGAGGTGCAATCTCTGAAAGTTGCTTTCTAGATACACCGAAAAGCATCTCTAATCATCAGAGAGACAAGAAGAAAGCGAGACAGTTTGAATGTCTGTGGATAATGCAATATGGGCTTTTTTTCACACACAGTGCAGTTATCTCACTACAACAGTCTTGTTAAAGTTCTGATTTGGGTCTCATGTTGTGGAAAACTGTGTTATAGGACAGGACAAGACTAATGGAAAACCAATCACCTAGATCATCCAGTTAAACTGTTGGGAAATTTGTAACAGCCCACAACAGCCTGAGGAAAAGAAACAAAAAAAAGCACCAGTGAGCTTAGATGGAGCCAAGAAATACTGCCAACAAGAATTTACAAACTCAGATTAAATTTTATAATGAAAAGCCACTCCTAATATGACAAGCAAATAACTCACCAGAAGTCCTGAAGAAATGCAATTGCCATAATTTTACGCTTTCTAATACTTAAAAGGTTTTATTGCAGTAAGTATTCCAGCATTTAATTCCAGGAAAGGCTTCAAAGCTGTGAGGCTTAAGACTTCTCTAAAACAAACACACATCTATCAATCCTTTCTTTCAACAGACCACCCAAAATGAAAAAAGATCTGATCTCTTTCATGCGGTGTTCTTGTGGTTATGACATCCATTTGGTTTGAAGATTCAAAATAATTTTTCTGTCTCCCATCTTGGTGTTTAGGGATGAAGTACTTTTGATCTTGTATTGTTGGAGCTACTGTTTCACACCTTTGAAATCTTTTGGCCAGAGAAAATCATAGAATCATGGAGTGGTTTAGGTTGGATGAGACCTTAAAGACCATCTAGTTCCAAGTAAACCACCTGCCATGGGCAGGGATAACTTCCACTAGACCAGGTTGCTCAAAGCCTCATCCAGCCTGGCCATGAACACCACTAGGGAAGGGGTCTCAACAGCTCATTCATGCAATCTGTTCCAGTGCCCTACAGCTATCATAATGAAAAATTTATTCCTAATATCTAATCTGAATTTGTCCTCTTCCAGTTCGAAGGCAGTGGTCCTTTTTCTTGCTCCTTGAAAATTTTAAGTGCTAATTGCTAGTATTTGTATGCAAGCTATGATGGCATTACATGACAGGCAGCAAAATCTTCAGATCTATAAACTGATTTGCAGATCTCATATCATTGCTGCACTATCCTTCATGTAAATTGTCACACTTACTGCAATCACGTCAGCAAACTCCTGATACTAAAAGGACAGAGTAAAGCAGAGACCTCGAATTAAATGCTTATTCTTTATGACAGCATTTGGAGAATTATCCTCATCTCATATATGAGTCACAGCTTGCTCTTCTCCCAAGTGAATCTTGTCTTAGCATAGGTGTTAATATGATGTTGTTATGCAAACCTAGTACATTTGCTGCTCATTTCCACAGCCACATGCACAAGGAATACATGTAATACTCTATACACCAAATTTGTGCTGTGGTACCTGTAAAAGGGGCCTCTTTATTTACATCCATTGTGGACCCCAGTTAGATATAATTGGGCCATTGGGATTTCTTTGATAAAATTTCCACCACAAAGTTTTTAGCATATAAAGCAACAAAACAGAGCTGCTCTACTCATCAAACTGTCGATTTTATATATGCAGAAACATTAATTGTGTAAAAAATTTTGCCAAAGGAGACCTCCAAAAGAATGAAAAATTAATGTTTCTGACACCCAGATTCACACTGGTAAAGCATCTACTATCTATTGAAAAATAACCTCTGTCTTCTGTTATATTTAAACAATACTTTTTGGTTTATTCTGTAATTTTGGTGCAATTTGAAAATTGCTGGCTGAGAAAGAACTGGGCACTGAAAAACCAAAAAAAAGGTGAAATTGGAGTAATACCAGTATATTTATATTAGTACTACTGGCACATGCTTCCTTTTAAGAATTACAAAGCTCTGATGAGGGGAGACTATTGAAGGCTTAATTAAATCCTGCCATTTTCCTGTTATCATCACCGGTGCCTTTGTGTCATGATCTAATTTAACTGATACCTTAAAAATAGAGATGCCTCCTCTCAAGGCTTCTGTACCTTCCATTCAGCCTGCTGAAATCTTTTTTTTTTGGCGATGTAGTTATTTCATGCAAGTGCAAATATCTTCCTCTGGTGTGTCTGTATGAAGTGAAACAGAAATTGTATTGGCACCACTGGGCTTAATTAATTTTTTTTTCCTCTTTTAAAGAAGATGAAGAGCATTAATACAGGAAATTATATCGTGTGAGCAAATTTATTTCCCAAGTGAGATAAAACAGGCTTGCTGTCTCTAAGGGAGAAGTTTAATCTGTGATCTGTAAAACCGATGAGCAAGGTAATGCTCAAGAAAGAAATATAACCAAGGAGATATAACAAAGGTGGAAGGATATCATACAAATACCTGATTACACACCATTACTTCTGGCCAAACAGTGTCTCTTTTTATATTCACCTTCAGGTTAACATAGGATGCAGAAGTGACAATTATTTCAGACCAGCAGATGAAGAGGAAAGTGGTGAATTCTTAATAAAATCCACAGAGGTTCAATTGCACAAAAAGAAACCTCAAATCTGTATTAGAATTCCATACTGTCCCATGTAGCCTGTAGGAAACAGAAAGAAGGAAAACAACAAATAAACCTACAATATGTTCATTTCAGGGCTTGATACTCATAGCAGTACTTTGGGGTCATAGTTTCTTGCCTGTTTGGCATTCTGATAGGCAGAACTTTATCATTGCAACAACTTCTGAACTATTACAGAAAGGAGCTTCTCTGTAACCTTCTATCTGATAATTTTAGATTGTCTTTTCATTTTAAGTTTCATCAGGAGTCTATTTTTTAAAACTAATTACTTCTCTCTGTCACTCTGATTTGCTGTTTCCTACAGGCACATGAAAAAAACATGGTTTTAATTCTCTTCTTTCTAAAATTAAGATTGAATGAAGCACATATTTTTAATTCTGTGAAACCATAAAGAATGGTCATTTATTAGCTCATATGGTATTACTCAATATATTACTTTCTTACAACGAAGTATGTGTTTTCATGTATTCTGAAGGTTATACAGTGGTGTAAGAGATGTAGTAAATGGTTGTTTTAAATAAAAAGTAAAAATGTAGGAATTATGTTTTTTGTATGTGGGATAATGGTAGAATGTATTCGTAATACTTGGGAGAATCAAATTAATGTTATTATACCACCTAATAGATTATAATGACAGCAGAGAATGCGCTGGTTCTAACCCAGTAAGGAGGGAGTCAGGCCTCACCCAGCAGCACGTGGATGTGAGTTGAAGGGGTGAAAGTGTGAATACTCATAGACTGAGATAAAGACATCTTAATAGGGAAATAAAACCCTGTGCATGCAATCAAAGCAAAATCTGAAGATTAATGAACTTTGGCATTTCTGTGCAAACTTACAGCTTTTGTCTGCTTCCTGTTATAGGCTGAATTGGAAATGTATATCCACATAGGTAGAAGTGCTCAGGAAACTTGGATTCAGCTCTGGATTTTATGGTTAGTGTTATCTGTAGTATGTGTGAGAGAAGGTTCTCAGGATCCATTAAGTTTATGCTGTCACAAACTTTGAGAAAATTTGGAACTGGTCACTTTTACTAGCAGGCTTTGTTTGAATAATTTGGTTGCATTCACTTAAATTGTGAAGTTTAAATTTGTTTAAGGAGCTGTTTCAGTTTCTTCCCAGCACACAGAACGTGATCAAGGTGTTTCAAAAGCTCTCCAAATATATCTCTAAGGAGCACATATAAGACAAAAAAAAAAAGAATTTCTCACAAGGGAACTAAACACATAATCCACCAAAGAAATATTGTGGTGCCTAAAAACATATAAAATTTATATGCTGTTTTCCAGCAAGAACCTTCTTCTGGCTGCCTGAATGGTGGGCTGTTCTACTAGTGTAAATGATAGGTGTCTTTTACACAGGATGCCTAAAGGGATGTCTTGAAATTAGAACTTACGAAACCTGAATAACCAAGGATTTATGAGGTCCTCTGCGAAGCAAATTATATATGATCCAAACTTAGTTGAAAGCCAAATCGCTTTTTACCACACAGTGTCAATAGGAAAAAAACCACAATGAAGATAATTGTAGTCTTGTAAAAAATAAAACAGATGTATCATTCTATTCCAGTAAACCAAGGGGAATACTAATAAGGCAACTTCTGAATAAGAATCAATAATAAAAGGCTTTTAAAAAGGCAGCTGATTTAATTTTCTTAGAACTTTAGCTAGTAAACACATTATGAACTGTTAAAGCATTCAACATAATTTTTAAACCTATAAATGAGCTCCATCTGATTCTAAGAGACAAACCATGGTTCTAAACTCCAGGAATAAAAACGGTGAAAGTAGCTTTGGGCAAAAGTTGAATGGATTTGTTCTTACTGAAGAAAGAATCTCTGCTTGTATTCCAATTTGCTGATCTGTTAAATCAGAATTCTTGCAAAAATGCAGACATCTAATTTAAAATATATAGCTTTTTTCTTTTACTAATGATATCTTATTTTGCAGAAGACTGTTAGCAGCCTGAAGCATGTTCTAATCCAAAGTAATTTTTAGTCGAATGAGACTTGTGTTTCTCATGCTTTAGGGCACCCAACTAGTCTGGTCAGCTAGTAGATGTAAGTTTATGACTTACCTTAAGATCAGAGATATTCAAAAGCTGAGTGTGAATCTTCTTAGAAAAAGAGATATATGGACATTTTAATAAGAATACTCCAGAAAGTGCATTAGGATAAAAACTAGTTGTTGATGTTGAAAAGAATAGAAGAATTTTAAATGGATTTGAGAGGAAATTCCAAGTGAAAGAAAGATATACTAACAAAGCATGGGATATGACTTGCAGTCTTCAATGATCAGCCACAAGATTTTCCTTTTTGATGGAAATTCTTCACAAAGAACAGTCTTAGGTTCACACCTGTCAATACAGTACACGCTCTACATCTGTTACTGTACTTGGGAAAAAATAAAAAAAAAGGGAAAAGCTCACACTAAGACTGCACTACAAGTTCCTACTTTATCATCCTTTATCATTACTACATTAAGGAAAAACACTTCTGTTATTCGAGAAACTTTAAATTCAGGAATGATTGGGGTTTTTTTAAGATTTATCATTAGTGATAATTAATCACTGCTGTTAGTGCATCAATTTCTTATAGTAGTAGTTCTACTGACTCAAAATAAGTTAAGCATTTTGAGCATATTATTCTTGTACTAGAATCTTATAGTGAGTCTGTTCCTTTATTTGACTGTTTACTTTACTCATTGCAGTGTGCCTGATATTTTCTAGTCTGCACAGACATGAGATGTTTGGTCTCCTACTGTAGCATAAGGTGTACCAGTCATGCTTTAAATTTAACTTTTGTTTTAAGTAGCTATTATTGCTTTCAAAATATTTTTCCTTTAAAAAACCAAATTATTCTTGTCTTCATGCCCATAGCCATGTTTAAATTTCAGATGTTAATTAATCTGCCCTTGCCTGTCAGGTGATGCTGCTGCCACTGTTTTTTGCCATTCTCTGCCTGAGCCGAGCAGCTTTGGAAGGAGGTGGGAGTCAAGTAGGAAGTTGTGTTGACAACTGTGCATGCATTCTAAATGGAACTTATGTCTGGTTTAATATTTGTAGATTTGACTTAGCAATTGAGGAGGAAACCAATGCACAAGGCACATAGTTGTGTTCGCTATCTTGTAGCTTCATCATTTCTGTAACAAAGTCCTATGGGTTCCACTGCACAGGGTTGACATAGCACAGAAGCTGGACTTTGCTTTGTCACTAAAAAATATTCCAAACTCTCATTCATTCTTAGTTAAAAGGGTGTTTTGTGTTTGTGCAGATATGTAATACAAGTTACCTTAAGGACACGTGAATGATCCCTTTGGAACTAAAAGAAAATAGTGTCAAAGATGCCCCTTGCCTGCAACTTCCGGCTGTTCTTGTAACTCTGCTGGAGGCTTTTATCCCCACATTTCTGCTGAAATAACAGCACATTGCATTGCTTATACAAATTAATGCATGAAATAATCTCTGTAGAAAGGGACAAGTATTAATTTAGGGTCATTTTTTAAAAACAGTTTGTGCTTCCCTTAACCTAGGTCATTTCACAGATCTGGTTTAGGCAAAGGTTAAAGAATTGTATCAGTGCAACTGCCAGGAGAAAAGTGTGGGAACAAACAGCTGACAGTGGGTGAGAGGTGATAATGATTTAAACCAGACCTGCTGCTGAGAAGTCTCTAATGTAAATTCTTGATATAATCAGACAGCTATATTCCAAAGAAGTGAAAATCAAAATTCTTGGAGAAAATGTCTTTTCAATAAGACCAGAATTTCATATTTATACAAGTTCAGTCACAACCTACTGCTGAGTTCACTTAGTCAGAAGTCCACCAAAGTCAATGATATGGAGTAGTCAATAGATTGTAGATACTTTCTGCATCTTAGTATCAGACACTACAGTATCCTGAATGTGTTGTAAATGTGAGCTGTGTTAAAAAAACATCCACCCTTCTTCCACTCCTGCTTTTGGCTGCACTAAAAGAATAAACAGAAATTAGTTTTCCACTGGGCTGGGTTGCGAAGGTGACTCATGCTGCAGCTGTGGATTAGTTACATGTGATGCAAGAGAGTGAAACAGCATCTGAGGCTGGGGAAGAGACCACCCAGATCAGTTACAGCACATGGTTTCTCCAAACATGTTGTCATGTCCTGGAAGGAACAATCTCACTCTCCAGCCCCCTTCTTTTCTCTGTAGTCAGCATGAACATCTGTGTGATGATGATATGAGCTGAAGAGCTGACCTCTGACACTGCTGGCTCAGATGAAGTAGTGTTGCACACTCATATGCTTCCATAAGGAAAGGAATCATGCAGAGCAGGCTGTAGTGGCCAGGAATAAAGTGTGACTGCCTTTTATAACAGGGATGCTTGCTTGAAGTGCATGCAAAGCTCAGGATTTAGGATGTAGCTCTAAGGAATCTTATATGTAATTTAAAACACACCTTCTACACTCATGCTGCATTTTCCAGTTCCCTCCTTTATAATATGTGGGCACTAATCCAGTGCTTCCCAGAGTGCAAACTGCCATTTGATATTTGTAGTTTCATTGTGGAAAGGTGGTGGCTAGTGTTTTATTTTCTACTGTTTCTCTTTTTTCAGATACTTAGAATTTTAGCTGTGTATTACTCATTGGTGATAATAAGACAGAAAAAATGTCAACCATCCATCTATTTCCAAGTGTGACAAAGTAGAAGAAATCAGTGATCAGAATCTACATCAGAGGAAGAAACAAAAATTTTTATTGCTGGTATGACTTCTTTATGCAGCCAAAGACTGTTTAAAAATGGGTTTCCTGAAAAATATAATGATGGAAAGAAGGATTTTATAATAATTGTATCTGTGAAAAGCCATTTGTCTATTACCAAAGAGAAGCTTTGATGTTTTAATTGTTTGAATTATTTCTGTGTAAATTTGTGTAACTCATTTTGGAGGGGATATGAACTCATAAATCAGCTGTGAAAATATTCAGTTTGAGCTTTCAGGAGAAGAAACAGTTATAAATTCTCCTTCATTTTCAATGTCCCATGAAGTTTCAGACACTCTGAGAAAAAGAAGGGCACAAAAAAAGGCCCTTTGGCTCCCACCATCTAAGGATTTTTTGTATGAGGATGATCTATCTGAAGGACATTATCCTTCCGTAGCATGATGATACAAGGCTTTTTCAGGGAAAAGCCCCCAAATTCCTAGGAGTAACATGAGCTGTGAGTCCAGACTCTGAGCCTGGTGGCTGCCACAAGGAGGATGAGTCAAGTCCTGCTTCAGAAATTCTTGGTGCTTGGGGGGATGATAATAGAGTGCTTTTGGTGGCATATATGTGACTGCTTGTGGTAGATGCTGGTAACAGTCCCAGAGGACTGAAGGAGGCTAGCCCTCAGCCAGCAATTCTTCCTTTTGCTCTCTTTGAACTGATACATTTTATTGCCTTTCCTTTCCCTTCTTAATGCTTCTCTTGGGATTCTCCTGTCCTATCTGTATGGAAGAGTGAAATATATATCAGATATTAGAGAGGATGGACCATTGGCATGGTGTGTTTTGAAGGCTGAGGTGATGTTGCAGAGCACATTAAGGTTCAAAGGCTAGCTTTGTGTTAAGAAAGTACTTCTTATTTAGGGAGATTTCACTTATACCTACATCCCCAAGGCTGTTTTGAGGAACTTAGGGGACCTTGAGATAGATCAGTTTTTCCCAGCACACGAACCTTGATGTAATACTGTACTGGTCCAGCTACATACTGGCTAATACACTTGGGCAATTCTTTCAAACCTAGGGGCAGAGAGTTTGGTTCTTTTTTAAAGAGATACACATTAAAAAAAAAACAACAATTTGAAATGCTTCCTTTGATAAGAAATTTTTATTTTGTTTTGTGGTTGTGTATTGCACTTTAACTTTTATTTCAGATTTATTCCCTATTTTAAACAAAAATATCACCTTGAAACAAAACATGCAAGAAGTTTCTGCTTGAAATTTATGCTCACACAGAAAATTCTGATTGTAGAAACATTATATCTTTATTCAACTTTTTTTTCCCCCACTAAAACTGTTCTCTAATTAAAACTCAAATTAATGCTTAATTTGGGATTCCAAAGCTTCTCTTTTTTTTGTCAAAATTCAGTATTTGCTTCAATACTTTATACTTCTCTTTAGATAATTACTCAGGCAAAATATGTAACTGTAGAAATGCTGACTGGTCTCCACCCTGTTTCAGCCTTATTTCAGGAAGAAATTAAATTTGTGAGAGTGTAGCTGGGAAACTTCTCTCACAGTTTCTTTCCCATGTGGTCTTGCCACAAATTTCTGTTTATGGAGTAGGGAAAATAGACTTTGTATGCAGAATCTTTTAAATAAACCCAAAAAATTTGTTCCGTGATTTGGTAAATTCACAATCTGTATAACATACAAAGAAGAATGAATTATACTGATCAGCCATGTAAGTTGTCTCACTGAGAACTCTAGTTTTCTATATTCTCTTCTGTCACAATCTTAAACAAACAGGTTATCAAAAGATTTTCAGCACCTTTTTGGTCCCGTTATTGTCAAAAAAAATGAATGGCATGTTAGTTCTATTATAGGTTCTTGGATGTTTGCTCAGCCAGCTTTGGTATCACATTTCTAACTCTAGCACGGGAACAGATTTATTAAAATTAATAGTAAGGAGCGTTTCAGATTTGTTGTTTTATTTCAGTTCCTTACACTAAGCAGAGCTTAAACTGAAAATGTAAAACAAGCGACTGTAAAAAGTACAATGTGATACGAATAATGGCACATTAGAAACTTATTTACAAAGGAAGATGGAAACTTGTTTACAAAGAAAGATTAAAAATTTGTATTGCACTCTGTAGAAGAGAAAGATATGATCCATAATTTGTCCAGTACAGGACTTTGAAAACAAATGAGTAAGTGCTCACTTTGACTTCAGTTTGATAGACTTACTTTGACTTACATTAGATAAAAAAATAACTAACAGCATACCTCATCTGTGTATCAACACTGATAAATGAATAAATTCAGCAGCTACTTCATGCAATTTGCACAGCTAAGGATAAATTATGAGAATGCCCAACAACAAATTTGATATATGCATCACTAGCATGATATTATTTATAGAACAGTGTTGTTAATGAAAAATTGTAACTAGTACAATAATGAAGTAATCCAAAAATTGAAAGACCAATATTAACCTTCAGAAGAAAGTGATTTAAAGCAAAGGTCATGTAAGTTTCCTAAATGGAAAATGTGTTCGAATAGCATTTAACTTGCCCCTATCAGAGCCCTATCTAACACAAAGTAATAATTAAAAAAAAAGAATAATTTTTATTCTTTTACTGTGAAAATGCTGCCTGTTGGGTCAACTAAGAAGTATCTGTCCAAAAAAACAGAAAAAAAAGAGTAAGTGGTAATGGTAAGAAAATAATGCTATTACAACTTTGAGCTAATAAATATTCATTATTCTTATGAATGCAAAATGTTACTTCAGTAAAAAGTAACTTACACAAATGGAGAACAGTTTTAAAGGCTAAAGGATCACTGCAAACTGAACTTCTGTTCTAGGGAAATAACTTGAAGAGGAAAGATTCCCTTAGTAGGATCCAGAAGCACACTTGGCACAGAAGAGATCCAAACAGTTCAAGCAGATTACAAATGTAGGTAAATTACCACTGTCATCTACAATTATCTTTTCTTTCCTGATAGAAATTAGCATGTTATAGTCAATTGAGTCACTTCATGCATTTGTTAGGAAGTTGAGTTGGGGTAAGAGCTTTTAAAAATTTCTACAGGTTATAAGTTGTGATAGGCAAGTTCCATATAAGAAAGGGGTGAGAGCTATGTTCAGAACTTCTTTCTTAGGTAAACCAAACACCTTCATTCTCCTCCTAGTCATCCTTCAATTCTTAGTTGCCAGCTCATGAGAACTTCACAAACCAGTGTTCTGGATCCTCACCTATATATTGCACACATTTGCATGGTCAGGTAAGATTTAGATTTAGATTTATTTTAGTAGAAGAAAGCCATAGGAAGATATTCCCCTTTAATTCCTGTGCTTTTGTTTTTTTGCTTTGAAGTTTTAGATACTTTTGCTGAACAAGCAAATTACATTCTTACATGTGCAAATTCACTCTCAAGTTATGCAAGTTTTTTCCAAACCAGTGGTGTCAGATAACTTTTGGAGAAGAGAAATTTGATCTAAAGACTTTGCTGAGATGGAAAGGTTTAGCCTATACACCCTGTGGGAACAGCTGACTACTTCCTGGGCTGTGATTTTTGGATGGCACCCATCAGAATGACTTTGTACTGAACTTTCTGGTGTCTCAAGCTATTAAGCTCATCTGAAATAACAGTTCAAAATGTGTGAAATGTCTTGTTTAGCCTGTGGTCATAAAGAAGCTGGGGCAACCTCCTCCAGTTTTCCCACAAGTTTTGGGATCTGATGTTTTATTTAGTGGGAGTTTTTTGTGTGTTTTTCAGGTAAAATAGCAAAGATTTCCAACATTTTGAAAACCAAATATTAATAAATCAGAGTCTATAAACCCAGATTCATGACTGTAAAAGCTCAGAAATATAATCACATGGACGAGAAAATCAGTACTCTCTAGAAAATCACATTCATTAAAAAATATATATAAAAACAATGAAGGAAAGAAAAATTTAAAAAAAATGAGAAGGAGGAAAAATAATTCTGATGGATTGAAGAGTCATTTTATTTGTTGGGATGTATAAGATAGGATTTTTACACACCTCAGAGTGGCTATCAGAGGATCCTGACAAAAAACGAACAGATTAATTCAGAGTGAACAGGGGAAGGTAGGAGATGATAGGCATCAAAAAGGTTGTAATTTCATTAGTTTTTTTGCATTATTTGGAAGTTTATTTAATTTATTAAGCCTCTGGAAAGGTTTAAGACTGTAGGTTTTTTTCCTAGCCAGCATCACTAAGTGTGTATCTTCTGTAAATCCTTAATAACATTATTTATATCAACCATAAACAAGCATTTAATATATCCTAGCAGCAAAGGTTAAGGACCCCACTAGTTACTTTTTTATCACAATTGGAAAAGCAAAATTAGAAAACTAGGATTTCCCTTCAGAATAAAATACTGAAAAAATATTTTCAAAAACATCTCCATAAAAGGTGTTGAGATAGAAGCTCCCAAAGCTTTCAGAAAAATGAACTCCCTTATTCTGCAGATTTCTACTGTTACTCCCAAAATCACTATTGCTAAAATAGGATATTAAGAAAGTGGTGTAATTTAGTTGTGCTATGGAAATAAAATACATGAGGGTCACATTAATTCTCACACAATACTGATAAATCAAGCCCATTTTAAAAGCAAAGTAAGGTTTTATCATTATTTCAACATGTATGACCTTATGGTAATCCTAAATACTTTCAAATATGTTCTGCATATGAGCTAAATACTTATCTAGAAAAAGTTTATTTAAAGTCATTATTGCATATTTTTATGGAGTTTCATGTCTAATGACATTGAATCTATCACACAGTCAGAAATTAGACAAAAAATTACAATAAACTGTTATTGATACACACAATGAACATACAAAAAATCTAAGAACTATCTGGAAATCAACCCAAGACTTACATCTTACTTTAAATACCTGCAACTGACATGAAAATAAATATTTGGTTGAAGACTAAGAGCCTGATTGTGACTGCACAGGTATACTTTCATTTGGAGACTGACTTCAAGGGAACGATAAGTAATCTCGTAATTCATATTAGACTAGGTGAGGAAATACCTTTTTGCAGAATCAGTAAAATGAACATTACCCATGTAAAGCAGAATGACCTCAACATCTGGAGAAATCAGCTGACAGAAGCCCCATGAATTTCAACAAGGAGAAGTGCAAACTCCTGCTCCTGGGGTGGAACAACCCCAGGTACCAATGTATGCTAGTAGCCACCCATTCAGAAATAGATTGGTATGAAATTACCTGGGAGTCCCTGGTGAACATAAACCAGTGATGGTTCCTTGTGGACATCGTGTCCTGGGATGTATTAGATGGTATTGCCAGCAGGTGGAGAGACATGATCCTGTGCCTCAGGTCAGCACTGCTGAGGCCACATTTGAAGTGCTGTGCCCAGTTCTAGGCTCCCCAGTACAAGAGACATAGACATACTGAAGTGAGTCCCACAAAGGGCCCTGAAGATGATTAAGGGACTGGAGCTTCTGTCCCAGTTGAAAATGAGGGAGCTGGGAATAGAGCTTGAAAAGGAGAAAGCTTCAGGCTATACCATCAAGGTGTACCTGCAAGACAGGTGGACCTGAAGAAAGGGTTAAGAGAGACAAAGCCAGAGATGTTCTCAGTTTTTTGAAGATTTTTTGTTAATCTGTCCTTACAATTTGAAAAGAAAAAACAATAAGAGAAAGGAATTATTTCTGCAGCTATGGAAGTGATGAAGAGACAATGCTCAGAATGTTGATTTTTTGTTTCCAGGTAACAAAGAAGAATTTACTTGAATAGTCTATGTTATAATACTTTGCTAGTATTAGCTAATATATTAAGAGTTCTAGCTTCTACTGTTGCTGTGCTGCTATGTTAAAATCTGTGAATTTTTTTTGTGACTTTTATTATGGACCTAGTTATCTGTTGTGTAGTTAATAGACTGGCAGATGAGAAATTTGAAGCTATGAGAAGAAAGGTTGTTTTCAGAGAGATCAAGGAGAAATGTTTTGACATTGCATTTCCACTGGAATTTTTATTTGGGAGGTCAGAAATCAAGACAGTCTAGAACTGTGGGAGTTTAAGAAAGTCTTAATTTAGGGGATGTCCACAAGCATGAAAATAGTAATCTGTTTAAAGAGTATTGTTGCTTGGGAGACAGAATGTTTTTGTGTAATCCCTTTCTACGAACTCCACTGAAGCAAGTTTTAAAAGCTCAGCATGCATTAATTTACCAAAGGAAGTCAAAAGAAAAAAGGACAAGTATCACACTGCAAGATCAACAGAAAAAATATAGAAGAAGAAATCCTGATGTTATTATTCATCCTTTTGCTCAGGGCATTCAAAAACCCCAGACTTTGGATCTGGATAAATTAAGCTTGAAACAAACCTAAAGCTTTATGTACTCCATAACTTTGCTTTATTATTCCAAATTAAAAATTAGTAGTTCTGAACCATAAACACACTTTTGAAAATATGAAGCAGTGAAAATGAAAATATGAGCCATGATCACTAGAATAGTAAAGATTTCATGAATTTACAAAAAAATCCCCTGTAAATAGTAAATATGTGAGTGTTCTCCATTTCTGTATTGTACTTTTATTCTGAAACTTCATAATGACAAGAGAAATTTCAGCTTCTGTTCCAAACATTGAAGCAGAAGAATCTAACCAGCATGCTTATCTCTCATTTGCAAGCTTCTTTCCCTCCTTTTTCAGGTGCCAAAAAAATTCAGCTGCCCAATATCCCACTGCGAAAATCTTCAATTTCCCCTGGCAGCTTTTATGAAATAGCAAATATTGTCATCATGAAAACCTTGTGGTGGATTTTAAGTTGAAAATGCCAGGGACAACTGAATATAAGCTTAGGGGTTGATTGCTGGTTTGATTATTTGTGCTCAAACTTGTTTAAAATTAATCCTTTTTTCCCTAACAGATGTGAGATCTCTTTTTAGTTTTTCCACAGCTGTAGAATTGAAGTCTCAGTGGTATTGAGGATGCTTCACTTCAGTTGCCACAGTCTTGGCTGTAACTAATTGTCTTTAGGGAAAATGCAGCAACAACAGAACTCAATGTAGGGTTATTTGCTTCAGGAAAGTTAGGAATCTGAAAATTTAGCAAATTTCTGAGACAAAGAAATTTTTCACTCAAAGATAATGATATAAAATATGTGTGGAGTCGTCATTTGTTTCTTGTTTGGTTGGTTTCTATTATTTCTAAGCTGCTTACATAGAGGATTTCTCTCCAGTGACTGTGCTCATCAGGTTTCTTTGCACACAGAACTCCAATTCTGAGTCTCTTATCAACTATTTGAACTAAATAGAAATTGATTTTTTATTACTGATCCGGCAAAACTGTTCCCATCATTAAATGTGCAACATCTAATTGCACAAAAGCCCTGTGTGCAACCTGTTCATGTGCTTAAAACCCAGCAATTTATTTTATTTTTATTTTTATTTATTATGATTATTTATTTTATTCTCTGTTAGCTTCTGTCTTTGATTCTCAAATGACTTTTTGAAACACATGAACTTTGGACATATGATGGCACTGTTGTGCCTAAGCTAACTCTGTTTAGTGATTACATGCCCCTTGCCACATGGGGTTTTGTTGCTCAGAAAAAAAATCAACACAAGTAAAAGTCCAGAAAGTAGTCTTCATAGTTTAAAGGAAACCTTTTTACACAGTCATTAGTTTTCACACCATTAATGACATCCAACCACACTTATCAACCGCGTAATGTCTTTTAATTTTTACTCTTGTCAGTCATGACAGGCACTGCCTTTTCTTTTTCTTTCTCTATGTTTTTGAAAGTGTAAGATGAAGTATTTGAAATTTTTTTTTTATTTTTATTTCAATTGCTTACTTTCAGCATAACTTATTTCTGGCAACTCTTGGAGGCTGATTTGAAAGCCAGTGCTCCTAAATGGATTTTTAGCAGAACTCTGGTCCTGAAAGGGTGTATGCACAACTCAGTGAAACTTTTGTAGCCCCTGGGAGCCTGTAAAACTTTCAGTCTAAGTCTAGGCATATACTGTAGGAAGCAAGATAGAAGGCTTCCTGTTTCCTATGCAAGAGCAACAAATGGGACACCAAAGGTCAGGGGATCAGAGAAGGTCAAGAGAAAGGAAGCAGTGTCCTTTCATTTTCTAGCTATCAGAAGCTGGCCAAGTTCGGGTGGATTGTTTTTACTTCAGAACTTCTGCTTGAAAATAAAAGGTAATTTAAAAGTTTGCAGATTCATGCTTCTCAGAAACTTTTGCAGAAACAGACCCAGATGACTCAATTTGCAACTTTCTGCTGTTTTTTTCCTTCCAATGGAACAAGAGTCAAGTATAAAGAGAGCTTCTTTCTCCTATAACTGGATCACTCATTAATTGCATGAAAATATTTTTTTACTAGTGGAGTATCTGTCACCCACTTCCCAATATTCTTTCTGTCCCTCTTCTACCATATGTAAATCTGCAACATGTCTTCCTAATCTGTTGTGTCTGGAATATCCAAATCACTAGGTTAGAATTTATATTTATAGCTGTCGTATTGTTGTTTTCTGGCCAATAGGGGTTTATCTAGTATCAAATTGCTTGAATGGAAGACAACAGGAGCAATTACTCTTAAATAACAATTATGGAACTAGAGAATGAAACAGGTATGAGTAACTGCTTCTTGGGAAGTGACTGCAGTTACAGAGGAGAGCAATCTGAACAAGAGCTGGTCATCTCATGATTTCAAACGATGCCAGAATACATGAGGCATGAGTAGAAAAATGTTTTTTCGGTGAAATGATCCTGCTACCCTTCACAGCTTAGATACTGATGAATAAATAGACCAGTTGGATGCACTGCAGCCACTCCTCCCTGCACTTTTTGATTGTGCCTATATTAAGAAAGAGACACCTGCTTGGCCCTCCAGTTCTGGTTGCAACTAAGAGTGAGAGAGGTAGCTGTATGTGTTTGACTCTGAAAAAAAAGAACTGAGATCAAGGAAAAATATCAAAATATCATCTTGACGACTGCTTAAATCTTTACCCCCCCCCGAAATATTTGTATTACAACAATGGCTTCTATTTTTGACAGGAAATTCCCACCTGGCAAAAACTGCCCACAGAACACTTGTTGAGTTATACTTCTTCTCTTGAGAATTTTATTTTTTGTTTACATGTGTGCTGGTTTCTTCTGTTTCAGTGCAGAGCTACATTTGCATATGTATATTGTAGACACATTATGGCCTCTATTTTTCTACTATGTCTAAGTTGCACTGTATTTGTTTCTCAGATATGTGCTGGCAAAATTCCTAAATGCATTTTGATATTTTATCATTTGATATTTAATCTTTTACAGATTTTATGAAGTTCAAAGAAGATTTCTGCTGTTTTTACATTTTTCCTTACTGAGATGAGAGTCTTCTCAATAAGCTTTGAACGTTTTGCTGTGTACAAAGCAACTACTTTAGTGGTCTATTTCCTCTATGGAGGTTGCATTCTTATTATTTAGATGAGGTAGTTAGTCCTTGCTTTTTAACACAAACATGTTAAGAGTTACTTTCTTCATTTCTCTGGTTCTGCTTCATTAAAAAAAAAAAATACAGAAATGGAAAAGTTAACTTTTCATGAAGAGTTAACCACCAGTACGCCAACTTATTTTCCTAGGCTTCCCAGCTGTGTCAAACCAAGAACTCCAGTTCAGAGTGTGAAGTACTTATTTTGATTTCACTTGTTTCCTTGCATTGTTTCTGGGCTCCAAGTAAGGCTTCAGTCACGTTGGCAGTATTTCTTTCCATTCAGGTTATGCTCTTTGGTAATCATTCTTGAATGTGTGGAAATGTAATTTCATCTCTCCTTGATGTTTTTCTACTTACATGTCAAAAGAGAACTCTAATGAGTGTCCTGTAGCTTTTGGAGATGAGTTTGTACCAAAAAGTCATCATTGTTCATATAATCTTGACACGGTGGACTCTCTGTTTTCACTCAGCCACCATGTGTCTCACAGAAAAATACTGCAGTGAAAATTATGATGCTTTGGCCAGAAAATCTGAACAAAAACCTATTTTAGTTCCTCTTATACATGCTGGGTTACCAGGTCAGCATGGAATTACTCAGCTGAAGAAAAATACATTGGTAAATATGAAATTGTTCAATCACCTTCTAACTAAATTTTGTTCTCCTATTTGGAACCATCACATTGTACTATTCTTAAATGAAATGTGTGAGTTTATTTTTAGCAATTCAAATGGGAATGATCTCTGTATTTTTTTATTTCTCACGATAACTCTTAAATCTGTTGTCCTATCTCAGTTTAATTTATTACATAAGTAATCAGAAAGATTTGACGTTTCTACATTGCTGTTTCTTTTGCATTTCTTTCAATAGCTGTAACACATCAGAAAATGCAAATTTTGGGGGCAAAAAATATCTGCTCATTTATGTGGCATCCCATCTTCTGCTCATTTAACAGAGAAATGTATAATGAACATAACATTCCAAGGCTGAGCTTTTGAGAAACAACTAGTTAGTTTAGAGTGTCTGCACTGAAACAGAATGTTAAAAGGTACAATACTCAGAGAAAAGAATATTAGTCTTCTGGTAGACAGACTTCAATAACCTTTAAAATCAGTAGGAATAGCGTGAAAATTTTATCTGACATTTGTAGAAATACATTTCTGTAGGAAGATATAGAATTGATCCTGCTAACATTTTCCAAAGCCATCTTATAAACTAAATCTTCAATTTTTCTAGCATCTGAGCTGCTACTAGGCAGGAGTTCTCTCAGGATTATTCTTTACTGTTCCTGTTTGGACAGTTAAATTTGTGACCCTATGAGATATGTATGAATGATTGCAGGACTCTAGGATGGGTTTTGAATTTTAATTTAAGGGACCTACTTGTCCTGAGTATCTATCATGATTTTTTTACAAATACAAGCAAATACAAGCAAAAACATTTAACTTTTACTTGGCTCTTGATGTTAGGAGATTCTGGGGAATTATTCACAACAGAATTAGATCTTCAATACTACTTATTAAAATCTTCTAGGTAAAACTATACTTTTTTACATCTGATCAGTCTCTGCAGTTTTATTTTTTTTGTGAAGCTTATTAAAAAAGTTTAATACAACTACTCTCCTCATGCTAGATACCTTTTGTTAGATTTTATAAAAATAATCAAAATGGTGAGTTTCTTGATGATTTTTCAATTTTTATACCTTTTGTATTTATATGTTTTTTCTAAATGTTGTTTTTGTAATTTATATAATTTAAAGAAATAAGTAGAAATCTCATACATATTGCAAATTTCAATTTAAAAGGCATCTGAAGGAAATTCATAACCAGAAAGATAAAACGTATTTAATGTACTGATCAATAGTAGTTTTGCTTATTCCAGCAAAAGAATAAATATGTTACCTATCTTTTCAATAAAGTCTGATTAGATAAATGATATTAGAAGAGTGAGTTAGAAAAAAGGAATAAGTTTTTGATGAAGTACCTGAAGTGGGAATAAGAATTAGGACTAATTGCAGCAGTGGACAGCTGACTAACGTCTTGGTATTGTATCTGATGCTTGCACATAATTATCTTGGAAACTCAATAGTATGACCATATTAAATGAAATTATTAAGCCGCAGAGCTGATCTAGGCTTCTGATCTGACAAGTTCATGGTGGACTACTTGGAGGATGTAGTCTTTAAATGATACAAGCTAGCCAGTGTTGTAAAAACAATAATGAAATAAAGTGAAAGAAATTGTTAACTTTCAGCAAGAGATGCAGTCTATTGATAAATCTGACAGCTCGAAAAGGCTATGCAACTATAACTAATTTTGAGAGCTAAAGAACTTTTTTTTTTTTTTAAAGTAAAATATGCTATTACAGTGCATAACATAGACTACTGAAAATAGATTTAAAACTCATATTCAGCTTAGGCTTTTCCTTATAAGCAAAACAGACAGGTAGCTTTCAGCAAATTTATCCAGCCTCCCTAAATTAAGGTCCCTAGTTCATCAGACTTGTCAAATATCTGCTTACTTTTGAGAGTGTTTTCAATTCACATGTCCTCAAATTTTGTTATGCAGTGACCTAGATTGAGGACTTCTTTGAGGACTGAGTTTTCTGCCAAATGTTAAAAACAGCTGAAAGGACTGCAGTATAATCTCAGTTAAGCAATTTCTCGAGAAGCAAAAACACAAGCACCAATTTGTTCCTGAAACAACATTGATCACCTGGCGAGCTTTTGCTTTGTGAAGGATTTTGCTTATTTGGATAATTTGGAAAATATGCAATCATAAATAAGATTATATTAGTAATTTTTTTTTTTTACTAAAGTCAGCTGAACATTTTTTATCATTTAATTTGTTTAATGCAGTTTTCTAATTGATTCTCATATGTCAAAACAATGTATTTCACTTTGATGCATTCAAAAATTTTGTCATTAAAAACTTCTGTAACTATTTATGCAAATCTATCTTAATCAAAATGTAAACTTTGTCAGTCAGATTTTAGCTCAAGGATTACACTAATATTTTAACTACCATTTTAAAGTCATGAATAGCAAGCAGTTTTAATCATGCCATGACTTGGAATACTTAACTACTGCCTTAATTAATGAACATGTTTTGTTAGTGTTACCCTAAAAACTCTTTAAAAAAATCAGAGCAAATCTATTTCATTTTATTCTTTGTTAGATACTTGGTTTTGGCACTAAGCTAGCTTGCTCTATTCTTGAACTTAATCAAAGTAATTACCAGATAAGAAAATCAAACCATAAGGAGTCAGTATGCTTTGTTGCATGTTTGCGGTCATTCTCAAAATAATTTAATGCAAAAGCATAACCATAATGAAATTCTAGGCAATTTTATACTATAGACTTCTTAGTAAAAACTTCTTGAAAATTCATAAACATAAAGCTAACTTCCAGCAAATAATTTTTTATTTAAAGTTCAGTTAATTGGTAGTCTTTCCAGTTTTATTCTTCCTTTCTAGAAGGGTTTTGTTTGTTTATTTTTCATATATTCTCTGTCTAGGAAAGAATGCCATGGTTCTACGGATTAGAAGAAATCAATTTTAGTGTAGAAAAGATCCAGAAGATATACTATACATATCTTAAGTCTCACTTTTGTTTTCCTGGGAGTGAATGATGAGATGGTGGGCTGTAGACTTTCTGCTGGTCATTCCCCATGTGATTCTCTGTCCTTGCTCATAAACAAAACTAATGTTTCTGTGTTGTGGTACTTTTATAGTCTTATCAAGTCCCTAAGCATTTAAAGAGCATGATGAGCATATAGAGAGAAACTACATATTTCTTTTCTGTTTTAGTCCATTACAGAATGATAGAAAAGTAAGCCAGGGAAAGACTTTAAGAAGTCCACTATGGATGGCAGGACTAGATATGCTTAAGTGATATCAGATCATGTATAACCTTTTCATAAAAACCTGAAAGAGATTTTACAGTGACTGTGGAATACCTATGAGTATGTTTCAGGGAGGGAAAAACATCCACACTATCTAATATAAATATTTTTTCACAAATTTTGCTGATTCCTTTTCATTCTACTTCCAGACACTTGGTAAACAATTGATTGTCCTTCTCTTAATGACATCAACATCCTTCCTCCCTCAGTCTTCTCTTTTTTAGACTAAACAAAGTCTTTCAATTTCCTTAAAGGTCATTCTTCTGAAACTCAAATTATTCTTGCTACCTTCACAGTGAAATCTTTCCAATTTGCTTTTTTTTTCTGTTTTAAAATCCCAAAGCTGGATTGCATACCTCAGTTGTTTACTATAGCCTTATTGCTACTCCATTCTATATTTGTACATTTTTTTATTCATAATTTTTGAGTAAATTGAATCAGTTAATTTCAAATAATGAATTTCATATTCTGAAATATTGGTATTATTACATCAGCGCCTTTCCAGGCTCAGCTTCCTCTTTAGAGCGTTCCATTTCTTTTTGATTATTATTTGCTTGACTTTGGTAGGACTGCCATCATAATTGAGTGGCTAATAATTTTCAATCAAAATCTCCATGACATCCATTTGCATTTTAAAGTGAAAAAAAAGGATTCATGGTGCTGAAAAAGATCAAGTTTGGCTTCAATACTGCAGCAATACCACCTTGTAATCTAGCAAACTTGCTACTCAAGCTGTACCCAGGAGAAAAATTTCCAAGCACATGTGAATTACTTGGAAGATTATCTACAAGCTCTCCCTCCAGGTGATCAGATAGTGTTTCCCCATGGAAAGGTCACAATTCCACTAAGTAGAATGAGTTCTGATCTTGGACCTTCTTTTTGCTCAAAACAGTACTCAAACCATGAGAATAAAAGATTTTGGGAGGTCATGAGGAAAGATGAGGGATGGAAGGGATATGAAGAAAACATATTCATTTATATAGATGCTGCTGCTCTATTTTTACATGAATAATGAAACACTCCAGAAGAGAAAATTGCATTCTACCTGTCTAGGAAACATTTTAATCATAAATCTGAAATTATGTACTTTGTCTAAGGCTTATAATATGTAGAAGATATTCCTTGAAAAGTAGGACTCAAAGGAAAAGAACAAAAGGAGATTTGTGCTCAGCCTAATGGCATAAACCTGGCAAATGAAAGAAAATCTAAACATCTGAGTCAGCAGAGGATACTTTTGAAACGATTATTCTTATTTCCCTGGAAGTAGAATACACTTTATTAGGTTTGACCTTTTCCCTTGCTGTGTATTTTAGGCATTTCACTGTGACAGAAGCATAGAATAAACAAATGAAAATTAGGGGAGCTCTGGAGTCTAGTTTTGCTATAATGACTTTTTCGGAGCTTTACTCAGGGCAAAAGAGAATCATAGAATCATAGAATAGTTTGGGTTGGAAGGGACCTTAAAGATCATAGAGTTCCAACACCCCTGCCATAGGCAAGGACACCTCCCACTAGACCAGGCTGCCCAGTGCCCTGTCCAGCCTAGTCTTGAACACCTCCAGAGAGGGGGCATCCACAACCTTCCTGGGCAACCTGTTCCAGGATTTCACCATCCTCACTGTAAAGAATTTCTTTCTTATGTCTAGTCTAAATCTATCCCCCTCTAATTTATATCCATTGTTTCTAGTCCTCCCATCCGATATTATGTTAAAAATTCCTTCCCCTGCCTTTCTGTAGGACCCCCTCAGGTACTGATAAGTTACTATGAGGTCCCCTCTGAGCCTTCTCTTCTCCAGGCTGAACAACCCCAACTCCTTCAGCCTGTCCTCATAGGGCAGTTGCTCCAACCCTTTGATCATCTTCGTGGCCCTTCTCTGGACCCTCTCCAATAGCTCAATGTCCTTCCTGTGTTGAGGGCTCCAGAACTGGACGCAATACTCCAGGTGGGGTCTCACCAGTGCCGAGTAGAGGGGTAAAATCACCTCTCTTGACCTGCTGGTCACACACTCCTCTTGATGCAACTCAGGATTTGGTTGGCCTTCTTGGCTGTGAGTGCACACTGTTGGCTCATGTTGAGTTTGTAATCAACTGACACACCCAAGTCTTTCTCTACGGAGCTGCACTCAAGCCACTCTCCACCCAGCCTGTATCTGTGCTTGGGATTGCTTCGACCCAGGTGCAGGACCTTGAACTTGGCCTTGTTGAACTTCATGAGGTTGGCTTGGGCCCACCTCTCAAGCCTGTCAAGGTCCCTCTGGATGGCATCCCTTCCTTCAGGTGTATCAACTGCACCACACAGCTTGGTTTCATCTGCAAATTTGCTGAGGGTGCACTCGACCCCACTGTCCATATCTCCTTGTCATGAGGAACCTTGTCTTCTAGCAGTGTAAATGTCTAATAACATGATGACTAGGCATGTTGAAAATGTGAGTTCAAATGGTTCAGTGGACAACTAGCACAATATATGAAACAAAACCTGCTCTTTGGGGAGCATCTCTCATGAGTGCAGAGGATCAAAATTCTCTATCTATCTCAGATTAAACAATTCAGGAAGGACATTTCAGAATATAAATTCAGAACAAAACAATATCAGAACTGGAAAATAGAATGGAAAAATATTCAGGTCTCATTGCTACTGCTACAAACTGACACAAATAGGCTCAAAGTACATTTTGCTTTTTCATAAGACTCTCAGAACAGTAATAGACCCAATTTTAGTCAGTCTGAGTCAATCAACTCCATTGTATGATATCTCCTCCAAGCATGAGGACAGGTCACAGAGGAAAACAAGTATTAGTCACATTTGGTCTCTTTTAAAAATTCTTTTTCATGCCACATGTTGGTTTTTTAACATGTTTTACTTCTGTGATTATGAAAGTTCCTTTTCTTATATATACTAAGAAACTTCTCCACCCAGTGAAAGCTGTCAGTATTTTAACAAGTGAAAAATCTTACATTTAAATATTCTCAACTGTACAAGATACAGGCCAGCAGCCAGAAGTGAGGTATTGTTGATATAATATGCACGAGGCTTTCTGCATCTTAAAGAGGAAAACGAAGCATTACAGATAAACTCTTCCACTCTAATATTAGCAGTGTCTTATGAGTTTATAAAATAATGAAAGACAAATATCCCTTTTTCTGTAATCTGAAATATTTGTTACTCTTAATTTTCTATACAGATACTTCCACCATTTCTTGGAACCATTTCCTCCTTTTCAGATTTTTGTAACCAGTCATCTGATTTCTATAATTTTAGTCTCAATGAAAAATGGAAATATTACTAATGTAGCTTTTTAC
This sequence comes from Turnix velox, assembly GCA_013400935.1. NCBI lineage: Eukaryota > Metazoa > Chordata > Aves > Charadriiformes > Turnicidae > Turnix > Turnix velox. The sequence continues at coordinate 83,961 of VZTY01019084.1, forward strand.
ACTTACTTAAGAGTTACAGAGTCATAGAGTTGTAAAATGTTTGGGGTTGGGATGGATCTTTATAAGTAATCTAGTCTAACTTCCCTGCTATGGGAAGGGACATCTTTGACTACATGAGTTTGCCCAAAATCCCATTCAACCTGACCTTGAACAATTACAATGAAAATCTGAAAGTATCTGTCCATAGCCAGGGGATGTGAGGTATTGATCTTCTGTACATCAGTCCATTTTCTGCCTTGTTTTTGCATCTGTTTGGGCCAGCCCCTGTTCTGATTAAGTATTAATAAGCAGGACCTAATCTATTTCTCTTTACTGATGTCCATACTCTGATAGGTCCTATACTTTTGCTAACATAACTGTGGCATAGCTCTGGTGGCAGTGTGCTTGTTTAGCACTTCAAGGATTGCTATCTGATAGTTTGAATGAGAAAGAAACCCACAGCTGCTGGCTTCTTCTTCCCGTCCTGAAGACTAAATCTCACATGCATTCCTTAAAATTAGATGTGATATAACTTCCTTTGCTAATGAAAGTTAGTTTAGAAAGAGTATATGCTCAATTATAAATAATAAGAGTGAGGCTAAACAAAAATTCTGATGTGCATTGAAAAAAAACCTTGCTTTTCTCTCCAAACTGAACTGTTCATCTCATCTTCTCTTTCGGGAAAACAGATAGAGGAGGAGGTGTAATTGCCCCTCAGCCTTATCTCCATGAAAGCCTTGCTTTTTTCCCATTTATCCCATTCCTTTTTCGATTACTATTCTTGACCGTGGAAGGGCCAGTAAGAGAATAGACTCTTCTTGGGCAAGGCAAGAGACTGAGAAATAAGGAGGAAGAATATAAGTTATGGGAGTCACTGTTCTGTGTGTGGTGTTGAACTGCAGTGTATGTATATTTTTAATTTTTCTGTTCTGACCTACTACATTTTTATTTACTATCACACATAAACACAAGACAGATGTTTTAGTACATATGCTCAAACAAGAAAACATGTTACTTGATTCATTTATGTGAACTACCCATGGACACTGATTAGTATGAAATGGTATTTTATAATGAAATACACCTGCAAATATTTTCCATGTATTTTTTTGCTGGTTGCCCTCTAACAGGGTCAAATTCAAGACTGTGGAATACAAATCAGTGAGTAAAAGACAGATATAAAGAATGACAGGGAACTGGTGAAGGCTGTGTCATCCAGAGTTTCCACCAACCAGCTCCAGAAATTTGGGAGAGAAAATTTCTGAAGACTATTATTACTTTTAATATTTGTGAAATGTTTATGTAATGCATATATTAGGTCAAATATTATTTAAAAATTGGCAATTCTGTACTCATTGCAGCATGGACTATCATAAACCGTCACTGACTGGTGATAAAACAAAAGTACTTTGACCAGCATGGCTACTAGGTACTGAATGAAACAAAAGGTCCTGTGAAAAACAATGTTATACTTCACTGAAATTCTTCATTTGCATGACATTAGCTAAATTTTGCATAGAGAACCTTGAATCAAGCTACCTGGGCAGCCTGAGATTTTGTTCTCTAATGCTTTGATGCTCGAATTGTCTATAGTATGTTCCATGAATGTGAATATACTTCACTACACTGACTAGAAAATTTAATCTGTATCCATGCTAAGACTGGAGTTAAGGCTGTCACATGGAAACTAATGTCTCAAATTTATATGTGTGTTCTTAATTGAATAGCTATGTCCAAGTGAATCTTAACTCAGTGTTCCGGTTTAGAAACAGCTGTAGTAGCCATAAAACTAACTGTATATACATTCTAGGTACACGTTAATTTTAAATGTTTTGGACTATAGTTTTATATGAAGACCAGAGATCTGAATATTTAATGCTTATGTATGAAATGGGACAGGAACAGTAACAAAGCTGCTAAAATTGGTAGTCATTGTAGTCTGTTATTCATTGTCTCCTGTGGGGCAAATTGCCAGTAGTATTTAGTTTACAACAGAGAAAAGCAACAGTATTCAGTGGTATTTTTTTTAGTTTGTGGTAGTTCTACTAAGGTAGTGATTTGTACACTGGAGAGAGATAAAAAGATTACAGCAGCAAGTTCATCTGGGAACTTATATTAATGCAGAATCAATACTGCACTATAAAATCAAAACTTACTGTAGTGAGAATTGAGCAATTTCTCAAAATTTAGCAATTCCTTCTTGTAAGCAGTTTTCCTGTGAAGTATTTTGATTACATATAATGCTGTTGGTCTAGTGACCCTACACCATACAATATTAGTTGGACAAACTATGTAGTATCACTATAATATTGTCTAATGCAGCTCAGATATATCTTTGATAAAAAGCTGCTATTATCTTTCTACACAACAATACAAAGGGTCCTGGTGGGTAATGTGAGAGCAAGAGTAACACCTGATATTACAACTGGATTCACAAAGGTGAACTCTTGAGTTAACTGTTAACCCTGTGGGGTTTTAAAGGTTAACCAGAACGAGTTCTATTACCTATCTGAGTTCAAAGCATACAAAAGGCTTGCAATCTGTTTGTATACAGGCCATTGCAGTAATGTGCAAATATTTGTTTATTGTTAATTATATTTAATCTTTTTACAGCTCTGCTTCATTCTGAAGTATCATTTTGTTTAAATCAGTAACAGTGAGTCTATCAACCGAGAAATGTATTTTCTTTCAAGAGAATTAACATTTCTTCTAATCCAGCATGGTAGGTTTTGGCACAACCAGAATCCTATATTGGTCAGGATTCAGTATGCTTGCAGATAAAGCATTTTCACAGCTCTACAATAACACAATTAGATGAACTCATTTGCTTACTGTTGGAATATTAAATATTTCTACATCTGTTGTTCATATGTGCACAGGAAACCTTTTTTATGCTATTGAAAAGTAGCCATGAATTTTCTCTTCTCCTCTCTCTCTCTTCTTTGCACATATACATGTGACTATGTCGGAATGAATACAAAAAAACATGTCAATGAAAAAAAATGTTTTACTTGAAAGATACACAAAATTGGTAATTCTTCTGTGGAGAACAAAAATTGAGGCTTTCCCCCAGAAAAAGATTTTGAGTACCATATAAAGCTGGAAAATATCATCTTCCATTGCTCATCTTGTAGAAATAGGTGATATATGGATTAATGTAAAACCCTTAGCCCATGATTACAATATTTACCCAGTCCTATGCCTGTTGCAAGGCATCTTATAGGTTTATCTTATAGGTAAAACAATGGATTTTTTTGTATTTTGCTGGATTCTGGACATTCATTCTGCAGAAATCTCTTGTCATTGTCAGCAATCGTAAGGGAAGAGAGGCAATCTGATGATAGCAGTACTTAAAAAAAAGCCCGCAAAACTGAATCAGTTTTAGAAACACAGGTGAAAAGGATCTCTGGGTGACCTGTATTACACAAACTGTTTCCAAACTGTGGATTGAAACATGAATACGATCTAGATCCTAATTAGACTGTTCCTTTTATACTTGGAGGATACAGATTGAGCATTAGAATCAATCCAGTAATCTGTGAATGGTGTCTCCTTATGTTACATTTTTTTCATGAAAAGATACATCTATCTTTCCAGTTTTTAGCACGCCACCAGGTTTTGACACAACTGAGTTGTGCTGACTGGGAAGAGAAAATTTTAAGGCATGAAAGATATTTGACTGCAATGCATGTATTACCTCGATGGAGGTGATTGACAGTAAATCAAAAGGGCTTTATATTTTACAGTTAGCAGGTCAGTCAGATGAGAGGGATGCTTTTCATCTGACAGCTCTCTAGATACAAATGTTCTATCACACGAAGTTACAAGCAGGTGAGTGCTGGAGGGTATAGATGATCTGTAGTCTTTGATATACAAGGACCTGATGATGTGAGTAGTTAAAAGCCTTAAAAAATTAGCAGCTGGATTCTTTATAGAGTCTTCTCTTTCATCTGCAGCCCAGGCTCTGTGCCTAAAATTGCACTTGAAAATACAAGATCAAAGTATCCTATTACTCTTTTGCACTTTTAGTGTCATGGATTTATACAAACAAAAGGAGAACAAGCTGCAGCTGTTGATAAAGGACAGTATATTAGGTAAGCAGTATAAGCTGAGCAAGCTTAGCTGTGAATGGCCTACTTAGTGCAAAGTATTCATATCTTCATTGGCAGAGGAACTTGATCTTATTCATCACTGCTCATATCTGCTTTTGACTCTGCGCATGCATCAAATAAAAAAGTATGTTCCCTTATGTGGTAATTTGTATTGCACAGAGAACCCATGTGTATTGCACAGAGAACTCAGTGTCTAACTGAGACAACCTTCAAACTGCTGGCTTTGATGTATTGTCTTTTGCAAGTGAATTTGCTGAGGTGGAGTGTATGGCAGTGACTGTTTCAGTAATGGGAATATGTTTTAGTACTTCTGTGTGCTTATTACTGTAGTAACCCAATTCATGATGGTCAGAAAAATGTCCTAAAATCAGTGTCCCTTTAGCCTGATAAGAACACTCAGATTATGGGTTTCTGCTCAGATCTCAACTGGCCTGCTGTCAAAGACCCTGATGATTTACATATTCTTAAACAAAAAAAGAGAATCGTGAGAGAAGCTTTGCCCATAGTCAGCTCTTATCATGATAACTGGTAGCAGTAGCAGAATTTTATTGGAAATGGTTGCCTGCAGTAGTAAAAAAAAGAGTGTCAGGGATGGGTTAACTTCTGAGACGTGAGTAGCATGGGGCTTAGTGTCTCAGCTTGCCCACTCATCGTTATCTAGCAGTATAGGTATCCCCTAGATCTACTCAGGGAAGAATGACAAGAATACTTGAATCTGTCTGAACTGACTTGTACATGCATATGCATGCATTTTTATTTATTTTATTCCTCCTCTTCTGTTTCACTGTTTTACTGTTTCAATGTTTTTCAGTTTTAATAGCTAAAGCTGAATTTAGATAGCCAGCAAGTTACTACGTATTGTCCCTTTTGCTCTTAGACGCACACTTGCTTTCAGTATAAGCTAATACCTTTAAAGTGTCTATATTTTCTAAATCATGGATTTTAAAAATACTGTCTAAGAAGTGCATTTAAAAAACAGGTGTGTACTGCTATGTTGTGAATTCAAAAGCATGAGAATCGTCTTCCTTTTATTTCAGTTTCAAATTAAACCTTCGTAGCTGTATGGCCTAAGGACATACCTGCGAAACTTCCCATGAGATTTTTCTGGATGTTGACAAAAAATAATCAATAACTCCTGTACTGTATATTACCCTAAATCTTTGTTGCTAAAATTTTCATGGGAATACATGCCAGTACAAGAAGCTTAATGATGTAATTAGAATCTGAAATTAGATGATAAGCTCAAGAGTATTAAAAGATTAAAATTTAATACCACAAAAAACCAGAAAGGCAAAGGATTAAGAGGTCTTTTCTCAACTGACTTCATGTTTTTCCTGACCATGAACATATGGAAAAGATAATACTTGGAAAACATGATTACGCAGATAAGAGAAATTCTTTTCTTCACCCCTAAATGTAGGATTACTGCTTCAAGTACAGATATAAAACATACCTGTAATAATGTAACTACAATCATTTTATAACACAGCTTTCCACTAAAACAAAAAAACAAATGCACTAAGTTGTGCTCCTGACACAACATTCAGATGTTAGCAGCAAAGACCGTGTCATTTTGACAAATACTAGGGTATGTGCCTTTTATTTGACTACATGGCCAATCTATTTTGGATTCTCAAACTCAAAGAATAAGTTTGATTCAAAGCTTACTGTCATCAATTGTAGTGTCTCCAGTGAACATTATGTTTTGAGACAGGATGCAATATAAAAGTCTAGCTGGAGGAATTTCTACCAATATCAAGATAAAACAGAAATTATGTTCACTGTTTCTTTACAGAGCATTTTTGCCTTTAAGTCTTGATGTTATCCTTTAGGGAAGATTTTCATAAAACTAAAAAAGTAGCCCAGACTTCACCTATTGCCTTTGCAGATCTGTTCTTGAAGGTTATTTTGCCTCATGTGAAACTTACTCAGTAATGCTAAAGGTATTTCACAAGCAAGAAACACTGGAAAACCTTTTAGCACTAGTGTTCCCTTTCATGAAATTTTCCTGTAGTTCTCTTTCCTGCCTTTGTAGTACAGAGTTAATCTTAGTTCATAGAGAAGGCAAGATCTTCCATAGCTTCTAGGCTACCTCTGAGCTTTTTGTTCCAGGAATTCTGAACACAAGCCCTGGTTACTTGATCTGGCAGTCACGGCTTACAACTAACAGACGCTCTCCACTTCTGCTTTAAATTCAGTGTGGCTTCATGGAGACAGCACTCGATCATTTACATTCAGGAGACCTGCTTTCTGTTACTAGCTCTAATGCTGGCCTCCAGGATGAGTATGGCAAACTGGGTGCTGTATTGAACCCACTTGCAAATGATAAGTAAGAATACTTCCCTGCAAAATGAAATATCTTCCCACTACTATGTATTCAGTTAAAAAATGAGAGAATATTTTTTATTTTGGAAGTTTTCTTCCATAATTACAAGAGACAATTTTCAGAGGCAGATGTAAATGTACCACTTCAGTTACTGAACATCTGGTCAAAATCTGCAGGATATTAGTGATTACTGAAGGGAAGGGAAAATAAATGTACACTCTTGGGTGTGAATCATACTTAGGTCACTGGATAGGCAAGATGTAAATGCATTTCAGTCAAGTTTTGAATGACTTTGGACTGTTCCTCCTACACATTTGGAAATGCAGGGTGGTGTTTTGGAAGTACTGAATAAAGGAAAAAGCCTATGATTTCCAGGACATTATTTCATCATCATCACAAACCCTTTTTATTTAAGAATAAAGGAAAAACTAGTATCCATTTATCTGTCTTGTTTTTTCCTAAAAAGAAGGTTTTATTCAGTGATCTTTTGATCTGTTATATATGGCTTAAATTACAAGATTACTGTTAATATTTCTGGTTTGTCCACAGATGGAAAATACAAAGCCTCTTCAGTGACTGCAAAAGCAGATGCAACACAAAAGGCAAGTTTTTATTTGTTCAAATAGAAATTCAAAGATTCTTTTAATTAAGGTATTACCCAAAGCACTAAAGGTACAGGAAGATCCTTTCTGTAAGATAAGGTAAGTTGATGTGCCCATCACCTGTACTTAAAAATGGCTAGATAGTTCTCTTACTAATTAGATAGTAATGAATTCTCTGTGTGTAGCTTTCTTTCATTATAAAAAATGGGTCAACTATTTTGATTTTCTCAATTATCTTAAAATAAAAAATTTTGCAAGAGATGTAACCATGTATCAGAGTAGAGCCCAATGGAAACAGTTGAATCAGACTTGATTTTCTGAAAGTTTAAGAGCCATCATTGCATCAAATAATTATAGTCCATCACAGACACAGAAAAGCTCTGTCTGTCCCTGCTAAGTTCCAGGTCTAAGTGCATTCTTTGGGTTAAGATTGCAAGTAACCCTATAATGGAATGATTTAAGATCAAGATTTTCTCCAGAATAAAGTATAGAGTATGCATCTATGTGGGAAATTTTGGAAATAAGATGCTAGAAAGTTGGAATTGAACTGAACATCATGTTTTGAAACTGTAAGGACTAGAGAAATTAAAAACACATGGACCTAGAAAATTCAACACCCTCCATATATTTCAGTTTAACTGTGTGAACCTTCATACAGTTTCTAAAAGAAACTTGGAAAAATTGTTTTACTGGAGTGAATCCTTGTGTGAGGTTGACATGGCACAATGATCATAACAGGACAACAAGTGAATCATCTTGCTTCCTGCTCTTTTGCTCTCTGCCAGCATTATCATCCATTATCAGCTATAAGGGATTAACAATATTTTATTAATCCAGGTAAATTTCCTACCTAGGTATGTCCAGATTCAGAGGCATGTGCCTGATGTTTTCTTAGGACACTAATGATCTAACTAGAGAACAGAACTCCACAAATACTGGTTCTTACTGTATTTTCAAAAGACTATATTTCCAAGTTTCTTTGACCAATCAGAAGCTCAGAAGAATGCAAAGTATATTTCAACAACCTTAAGGAGGTATTAAATCAGTATAATTGGTATGGCACAGAGCTCACTGCAAGCTTTTTTGTCTAAATTGTCTTAAGTATTCAAGCTAACTCTTCAGCATCTAGACAACTTAGTACAGATATACTCTTAAATAATGTTTCTGTGTGTGCTATACTTCGTTAACTCATATTGTGCTGCATGTCACAGCTTGAATAACTCCATTTCATAGAAAAGTTAACATTTATTTTCATTTCTCCTTGGAACGTGACCAAAAGCTTTTGAAAAACTGCAGCAGAAGTGGAATTATAAAAATCAATGTTTATGTATCAAAACATGTGGATATAGTTAGGGAACTAGCCTAGCATAAGGGAAACCCAGGTTCAATTACATAGTTCTACATGAACAAGGACAGAATTTCTTCCAGCTAGCACACACTGGATCACAGACTAAGGATCTACATCCTTTACTAATCAGTTTCTTCTTCCCTTGTCTTTCATCAAGCTTGCTACTTCTTTGCGAAGCATCTTCCCTTCATTGAAAAGTGCATTTGATGAAATGTTATATAGCAAAAAGGTGTTACTTCCAAAAATACCCACAGGCTCCAGCTTATAAGTAGAGAAATTCAGATCTGAGTGTCAAGTGATATGTGCAGAGTCTTCATGCAACTCAGAGGAAGAAAGTGGTTTAGGATTGAGGTTTGTTTGTGTTTGATATAATAGACTACTGTATTTTACAGATGAACTATACACATAGATCCATGTTTCTTTTTAAAAAAATAAATAAATAACATGTATGAAATACGAAAGTAGTCAATTGAAAATCATTAAAAAAAAATTCTTTAACTTCCAGAATCAGTTGTATAACAATGAGCACCCAGAGTATGGTTGCTCACAGTACCCAATAAGGAATAACAAAGGATATGTCCTAAAGTGAGCCCTGATCTACATTTAGTAATAAAACTCATTCTTGAATGTTGGATTCTTGGCCCAAAAGGCACTCCTAGGTTTATGTGCTGAAATCATCACACTCGTATATCACTATGATCACTTTTCAGCTGGAAAGGGAGAAGAGGTAAAGCAAGAATTAGAGCTCTAGTAATCTGGTGGCTTGAACACACACTGAGGAAATGAGAAGTACACACTTACTGAGTTCTGACTGAGGAAGTCTAGACCACTGTTTCTAGATCCCCATAAAACTTCAAAACTACCTATCTGAAAGAGATGCTAGGGAAAAGCCCTCTTTATTTCCTCTAAAAATTACCTTGGGTCACTAGTAAAGGAAAAGAAATACTAAAGAAAGAGTAAGCATAGAAAATAGAAAGGAAAGCTTGCTTAAGCCATGTGGCAATGTGAAAAATCCTGAGTTCTGTCCAAGATTATAATTGTGTTTCTGTAATTATTTTTCTGTAGTGCCTTGTTCCTGAAACAGTCTATCAACCAATACAATTAACTTTTCTTCAGGAAATGGCAGTAAATAAAAGTTTAGTTAATTAAATATGCTTTCTCAATTATTGTGAAGAACAGGAATGATTTTGTAACATGCTTTCTTGAAAACAGTTTATCTTGCACTGAAATATGCCAGGGAGATAATCAGTTTCTGGTGCTTGGTTGTCCTATGGGTCCTGGACCTCTGGGTTCATTTAGCTGCTGTGAAACTGAATTGTAGCTGCTGGTCTCTCCCTGTTGGTGACTTCAGTCAGGCATGGGACCCAGACTGCACAAATTTTGGAATGGCACATTATCTGAATTGAAAATGAGAAAATTGACTTCCTGATGGGGAAAAAATTAAAAACTATTTTAATTCGTGTTAAAAACTAGTTATATGTCACAGGAGTTAATTTTTTTCTGTTATACCAGGTCAACTAGGGTCAAATGTGTTACATATTTGATAACTTTGGTCAGGAGGAGCAGATCTCATTTGACCTTTAGGGCCACATTTAATTACCCAAAAGCTAATTTTTCTGATCTTTCTTAAACTGATCAATAGGGTTTTGATGTATAAGTACAAATCTGGACATGAATTTATGTTGTTGATACTTGGTTTCATTATTCCAGAAGCAGAGAGGGAATTCTTTTGAATGCCATTCTAACTGTGGGGAAATAAATCACAGCTTCCAAGAAATCTCATTAGAGACGATAATACCTCAGTCTAAATTATCATGGATTTAAAAATGTGGCTAATTTTGCTTCAGTTACCTCTAATTATAAGAAAATCAAGTATGTTTCAGGCTTTGTCTGATGTGATATTCTAAGCCTGTGATAGACCACAAAGTGAAACAACACCTATCAGGTAAGCTTTCTCTTCTGGAGGTCTGCTGCTGTGCTGGGTGATGCCTGGTGAATCTGGTGAAGCTGATGGAGATGAGATAAGAAAGCTAAGGAGCCTTTCATTCTATTTGCCTAAGGTGAGATTCTATAGTTCAGGATGTATAGCAGCTCAAAAGTACATGCCAGTGTTGCTGTAGATGTATGATAAGAAAGCAAATACCAAATGACCAGAATACTGATGCTGGGAAAAGAGTTAATTGCAAGACAAAATAGGTATGTAAATGTATGATCTCAAAGGAATAAAAAAACCCTCATAAGTCCATTGATTATATTATGGAGTTCTTCATGTTACATAACAAAGTGATCTGTAATTTCATAATAAATTAATCTCATCAGAAGAAAATTCACAATCCACAAGTGAAATGGAAATAACCTGGGGAACTGAGTATTTTAAATATGCTTAATGGGAGTTTTCCTCATTTACCTGCATATAGTTAGGGTTAATGGTTAGCTGCTATGTTGCTTAGGATTGTTGACCTCAACACTTTTTGTATTTGCTTCTGGATAGATTTAAATAGCTTTTCTGTGCACTACTAATGGATAGAATTTTGGGGAACATAAAATCTTAGCAAAAAAATACCAGAGTCTCATATGATGAAAATAGTTGATGCCGCATTAACTACTTTAATCCAGTAGAAAGTCTATTTTAAGAAGACAGTTTCCTTGAATAACAGTTTGAAAACATTTTAAAAATAATAATATTGTTTTATTCTGATATTATATTTTTATTTCTCTTTGCTTTTGTCTTTGAGAATTTCTAGCCTTATTGTGTGTCTTCCATGCAAATGAATATTTAATTATTAGAAGCATTATTTGATAGCTTTGTCATCAATGGATAGATTTGAAGACAAACAAAAAAAGAATTTAATTAAAAAAATTGATTTTAGTTATCATTAAAACACATTTTAAGAGGAAACTTAGAGGTATAGCAGAGGTTCCTTTATCTCAGTAGAATCCACAGTGAATAATTTAAGTTAATGAATTGATTAAGTCCTTATATCCTTTCATATATACAGAGAAATTTTCTTCCTTCAGACACTTCCAAAGCTTAGAAAAAAAGCATTATACTGTGTATCTGGGCAACAAGAATGTATTCAGTGAATTTCTAAATATGTTTTAAAGAATCACTAATTCAATAATCTTTTTAAATCAGAAGTGTTAGATTGATCTTGTTCATTGAGAATTTTTTTGTATGTAAACCAAAAATTAACTTGGTTAACAATATAACTCGCAAAATAGCTATATAGACAAAATGAGGCAGTGAGTTCTGTGATGGGCATAGAAACATGTGACTTGAAAGGAGAAAATTCCCATGACCCATTTGAGCTGGGACTGTTGCTAGTTGTGTTCAATTGTCTTGGCTCAAGTGAAGTACCCTTCAATGTCAGCCTGTCTCAGTGCAATTTCTGTTGAGCATATATTTGGTTTAAGGCTTTCCTTTGGATGAATGCCCCTGGAAGAATATTGTCTCCCTGGTGCATTCAGCAAGCCTTCTAATTTAGATGACCATGGGTGACCATACACATATAATGGAAATATACCCCATACTGGCACATTTAATAGGAAAGAAACAGTTAATTCATTGCTAAATAAGAATTTAAGTACATAAATGCTTTATGATATATAATTTCAGGACTATTTTATAACCCTATAGAGAAGAACAACAAATGTGGCTCTTTATTCATGTCAGATAAAGACCAGGTGTGAAAGTAAATAGAACAGCCTTTGGGCAGCAGTGTTTTACTTAGTGACTCCTAACCAGGAACTATGATTTAGCTGTGACACTTATTTAATCTAAGATATTAGAGGAGGGATATTAGAGGTTTTGTGTGAGAAGAAAATGAAATTTAATTTGATGGCAGTACATTAAAATAAGAACTTACCATTTAATTGCCAAACTCCATTGTAAGGATTAATTTTCTGGTGCTAGAAAATAACATCACTTTTATCTACTTTACACAATATTCATTGATGCAAGATATTTGGTCTGACGGTTTTACATTCTCATAATCTGCTGCACTGATTTTCTAATAAACAGGAAATATCACTATCATGCAACAAACTTTGGAACAGACCCACTCTTAAACAGACCTTCTAGATAATATACATAATCCTTGGTAGCAAACACTTTCAGTTCTATAGCTATTTTAATATAGCATTAGCAGTCCATGGTAATTATATGTCTTATCTGGTTTGTTCTATTGACTCAACTTTGAAATGTAAATAAAATATTGTTTCCTGTAGTCTATTTTTCAATAGATTCCACTTTCAACTTTCTCTTAATGCATTTTATTATAAAATCATAGAATAGTTTGAGCTGGAAAGGATCTTATAGATCATCTACTTCCAACACCCTACCATGGGCAGGGACACCTCCTGCTAGATCAGTGCCTTGTCCAGTCTGGCCTTGAACACCTCCAGTGAGGAGGCATCTACAGCCTCTCTGGGCAACCTCTTCCAGTGCCTCACAACCCTCACTGTAAAGAATTTCTCTCTTATATGTAGCCTGAATCTACCCTCTTCCAATTTACATCTATTATTCCTAGTCCTGCCATCACACATCCTATTAAAAAGTCCTACCCCTACCTTTCTGTAGGCACCCTCAGCTAATCTGAGGTCCTCCCTGAACCTTCTCTTTTCCAGGTTGAACAACCCTAGCTCCTTCAGCCTGTCCTCATAAGGGAGCTGCTCTAGCCCTCTGCTCATCTTCGTGT